>BSBK01007408.1:0-290000 GCA_027943335.1 Chamaecyparis obtusa | reverse complement strand
TCTACTAGTTAACTACTAGCAACAGAAGCTGCAGGCTTGGCTACTGCCAATTCTGGAGGACATTCAAGAAGGCCCTCTAGCTACTTAAATGGGTCATAGGATACTTTCACTGTAGGGACTTCTTCACTTAAATTAAGGAGGTCTGGTAGAGGTTTTACTGTAGCATTTTAGGGAGATGTCTCCACCCTATAGATGTCACCTCATAGCATGTCATGATCAGTATTATAGATTGTTCTCATGATGGTTCTGTTGACATAGCTTTAAATTTTTTTGAGAAAATATGGTTTACAGGTATAAATTCAGTCCCCACTACTTGCACTCTATTCCCTTCATGTGCAACCCTCGTATGTGAAAGATGTAGACCATTTTCCATCACTTAAAACAGAGACAATGTTCTTTGGTGATTAATAGGAATGTTAAATGAAACAATCTGAAAATAGGCTTTCATTATAATAATGTATGCTAAAATGTGAGCAATATTTATATATACAATTAAAAAAGCCATCAAAGCATAAAGGGTAGAAGCTTTCTATCAGATACAAGTTTTGCAAATGACGGGTCAAATATTCATGCTATTGTTAAAGCATTCATAAGACAAGACATTTCTGAGAAATTTAGTTGGGTAGCCTGTCAAGGCATGATTATAACAATGGCACTTCTATTTTAATCTTTGATAGGCTCCTCAAAGAAACACTAGCATATGGCATGCTACATTTGTAGGATATTACAATGTCAATTAATTTTAAGGGTGTGTAGTGTGTTTTCTTGGAACATATAGACCAGTTATGAATATTTGCAAAAATACAAGTGTGGATATGCATTTGGACTGGATGCCATTAAAGATTAAGTCATTTCCTAAAGAATTGACGATCAAAATATAAAGGAATATTGGCATCATTTAATAAATTCTTCCAAAATTTTACAAAGATGTAAGTGGAGTAGATTTTATTTAACATCAAGTTGTTCATGACATGAAGACAGATTTCAACTTTGACAAGGAAAAAGCTTCAGTTTAATAGAGATGAACTACTAGTCAGAAAGCTTCTTTAGGAGATGTTGAGGACAACATTACAATTTCCTTGGTTGCAGTTAGATAGGAAAATCATTATTTTTTTATTTTATTTGTAAATAGTGATTTTTATCACTTTTGGTCAAAGTTAATCATTTGACTATTTTGCACAAAAATTATAAATTTAATAACTTTAAAATGTTCCAATATTAGTTAGTTATTAACTTGAAAAAGAAGGTAGTTATCAAGGAGATGTCTATAAATAAATAGTCATTTTGTAATGTAAGGGAAATTTTTTGAAAAAGGAGATAAACACTGGAGAATTTTGCAGAGAAACATTTTGGGAACTTTAATGTTCACACTTTATATCAAAAGGTTTTTGAACTTGTATATTTTCAAAAGCATAATCTTGATTGCATTTGGTTCGTATGTCTAGATGTGTTACTAAGTTATTATACCAATTTCTTGTATGTTAAGTTTGTGGTATCTTTATGTATTGATGAAATCCAATGGTTTCTTTAATTTATGTAATTGATGTGAATAAATGCATTCATGTCTTGGTATCTTGATTTGAGTGTGATGGCATAGCCTCTCTTGTCCTATGTCAAGGTTGGTTATCCTTATTTCATCATCATTGCGTCATGTTCTTAAACCCTCTTTGCAATAATCATCTATCTGGAATCTCAAATAGTATTCACATGCCTACTGTTGGGGTTTATGTTGAGTATTTTCTTTAGTTTTGTCTTCTATCCTTTTTGTAATTTCAAGTTAAAAGTACACTAAAAATACAAACACCACCATCATATGAGGGAGCTTCTAATCTCAAATGCAGAGGAAGATTACAATTTGACCATGATATGGTTGCAACCTCTCCAACTATTGGCACAGTTGTCACTTCTCCTCAGGAAAATAGGGTCAATTTTGAAGAAGCATTCTCAGTGACAATTTTTTTTACCAACACACTGATATATTAGTATGACATATATGCTTACATCATCTTACAACCAAACCCAGGTCCAGAGTTACATTATCTTCGTATAGAGACATGGTTGGGGTGACACTACTATCTTGTTGTTGTTCTAACAAAGATCATAATAATGTTCAAATGTCAATATCTAGCTGCTTCAACATCTCTTTTTCAAATAAGCCACACCAATGAGATTGTTGCAAATATTCTTTTTCACCACCTTTTGATAATCAAATCTTGGCTCACACCTAACTAAGTCTTCACTTCTTACTAATTAATTCTTCTCACTAACTTTCTTCAATCAGTCCAAAGGTCACGTTCTCAGACACATCATTCATCCGTCATTTAGGTTTTGCATAAATCATTACATATTGCATGAGAAAAAAATAAAAAAAAAGTGCATTTATACATCATCATCATAGAGGAATCATATAATTAGTGCATTCATCATCACCAACATAAAATATAATTCATACAACCATTTCACACATCATAAAGATATCATATCATCAATACAAAGATCAACATATAGAAATGCATTCATAAGCACACACATAACACAAGGCAAATCTTAGTGCCACCAAAAAGATGTATCTCATATATATCTCATAAAAAAAGTGTCTTAAGTATAATGGAGCTCACAAGATCAAGAAAAAAATGGTGTCTATAACATAAAATGATACAATAGAAAAAATATCAACTGACATGCCTTCCCTTAGATGGAGTAGGTGCAAAAGGTCCTACCCCGAGTGAAGGAGGTGTTCTCCTCACAGGGCCAACAACACCACCACTACCCTTTAATCACCTCTAGGAATGCTAGCTCCCTATGCTATGATCTAGCAGAATGGTTGACTCATAGGCATTCTGATAATGTACCATCTCCTTGGTAATACAAACTACTTGAGAAGCCACCTCTATGATACCGACCCTAGTCAATGACTTGATGGTCGCAATCCGCTCCCACTCTTCTTTCTCTACCCAAATCCTAACAAAGTCTCTCACAACCTCAACTGATATTAATCCCCTATTCATATCTACCACATGGAATCAAAGTGCGGCTATCTTTGCTCGGAGCACAACCACATCATCAAAAAATTCCCCACCCTATGCTCCTCTAGCTGCCACAACTTCATATCCCGCCTCCTCATCATCCCCAATCATTACTGCTACCACTACTATTGCTCCCCTCACTCTCTAATCTAGAGGAAGATGATCCACTACTAGCTACCTCTCCCTCATCTCCCACCTCCTTCTATTGGGGAAATATCCTCTATCTGTTGATGAAACCTTCTCAAGTTAATCAAGATCGACCTCCTCCTCATCCACTCTAATCATAGGTAAGGTAGGTGGATATTATCCTCGTTACTGCAATCCTCCTTCATCACTTCCATCTTCACCTCCTCCATCTCTCCCTCCTCTAGCTCCTCTCTCAACTCTCCTACCTCCTCTCTCTCAACATCTTCCTCTGTCTCTCCCTCTCCCTTGGGACCCACCTTCCTATCATGGTATCCACAATATGACATTAGTAACAGGAACTAATAGATCAATAAAAGGAGTATGAATATGGCTGGCCCACCAGACATCGTACCTATCAGTCATCCATCATCACCTATGGTAGAAAGATAATCCCATCTCACTAGTCACAATCCTTGAAACTCTAGATATGCAACATGGGTAGGAATCACTGGACCACAAGTGGTAATATCTCATGGTCTCTACACAAATCGAGCATAGGAATCATTGACATCCCAAACCTCTCCAAACAGTCACAAAACCCTCTTAGGGTTATGCAAGTCAATCATATGTGCATAATTTTTAGTGTGACCAATTAGAAATCATCTTTGTCTGCATAATGATAACTGAGCATCCTCACCTACCCACACTAAACATGACTTGTATGGCCTCCATATGAAATAAGGAAGCATATCTAGTTGTTGCCTCTAATAAACTATATGCCCCGTATGCTTCTAAATAATGACCTCCTCATACATGTATACTTAGGACCGTCCCTTTGTTGGGACTGTAGAGAATGTTAAAGTTTTGGATTTGGGTGTGCTAACATTAATGTTTTGTCATTGATGTAAACATACTTGTTGTCTCAGATAGTGTGTTTAGGATGTTTTCTAAGGTAGATTTCAAATGCTCAGATGCTATGCTAAAGATCTTGAGATGCGACGATGAGGTTTTGTTTTGATATGTCTATAGATCATCTACATGGGTTCAGAGAGGTTGGTTCAATAGTTTGAGTAAGATATGATTGGGTTTCTAGTTACTGGTGTCATAGTGTTCTTGTAAACAGTGGATGAGTATTTTGTTCAGTATGACTTGGATTTGATATTTCAGAGGTTGCGAAGATGGTGATTACATGCTTTATTATCATTGTGTTCACAGCTAGTGCTGTTCATGATTTAGTGTACAACAAGCTATCTTTTGATATGTATGAGTTTGGTATTTTAGTGTTCCTATTGATTAGAGATAAATATGAGTTTGGATTTCATATTAGAGATTATATGTGAAGCTTCTATATTGTATTCATGTTGTTTTATTTGTGTTCTTGGATCATGTGATGATCATCTTTTTTGGTTTGCATTGGTTCAGATGATCACATTTTTTTGCTTTGGTAGCATGTTGGCATTTATTCATTTGAGTTCTAGCCGACTTGATGGAGTAACGTGTTGTGACTATTGATGCTACTTTAGTAGCACTTGTGCGTGTTTGAGGTTGAATATTTGGTTCCTATCTAATTCTTAGAAAACTTGATTTGGATTAAATTGGAGATTGAGCATAATGTTTATATCTTTTATTGTATTAGGTCTTAGCCAACCTAGTGGTTGATTATTCTTTATAATCAGTATAAATGAGAGATCATTTTGTAATTGAGAGTATCTATGCAAGAGAGAGAATTGTGTATATGTGTGTTATACACTTAAGGAAGAGTTTTTACTCATTTGAATTGTATTGGTATAGGAGATTCTATTTGTCAGTTCAATTATAAAAAAATGTATGTCCACCCCATTGTAATTGAAGATAGATTGGTGAACCCGACTGAGGGCTAGATCTAAGATTGTATTGTGAGCAGTGATATATGGGAAGTGAGCTTACAGATTGGTATGTAAGACTATGGTTGCAAGTGTATCCTTTGTTCTCTATTTTTCTCTTAATTGGGTTTTTCTTTTAACATAGTACACTCATCTAGCGGGTTTGACTCCCACCGAGGTTTTCACTTAATCAGGTTTCCTTGAGAACAAATCTTTGTGTTCTATGCTTTGTGTTGTGGATCTTGTATTATTATTTATCTTTTAGATCTAAGAGGCTAAAGTGAAATTAAAGTAATTAGGTACACACAACTGATTCACTCCCCCTCTCAGTTGTGCTTTCCTCCTTTTGGGCCTAACAATTGGTATCAGAGCTAATTCCTTTTGAAGAAGCTTGACCGCTTGAAGGAGATCTTCTATGGAAAGTATGAGAAGAGAGATTCTAAATTTTGATGGAAACAATTACGTGATTTGGAAGGATAGGATGACTACCTAATTGATATGCATGGGAATAGGAGATGAATATTGGTAGGTCATTGAGAAGCCTTATACTATTCTAAATGACTTAACAAATACTATTACAGATGAAAAGAAGAAATTTAAGGAGAATATGTTAGAAAGCAAGGAATTGATCAATGCCTTATTAGATTCATAATATTCACACATTTATGGATTTAAGAATGCACATGAGGTATGGAAAAAATTAGAAATTATTTATGAAGGTGATACTTATGTTAAGAAATCTAAGTTGCAGGGAGTAAAAGCTAGATTTCAAGACTTGAAAATGAGTGAAGCAGAGATTTCCTTAGTTTATTTGCAAAGAGTGAATGATCTAGTCTGTGAAATCAGATGTTCTAGAGGAACCTTGATAGATAATAAATTTGTTGACAAGATTCTGAGATCTTTGTCTATATGTTACAGTGAGAAGGTTGCCGCTATTGAAGAATTGAGAACCATAAGACCTATTTCAAGAGAAGCTTTGGATGGAAGACTTTGTGCCTATGATATGACTACACTTAGTAAGGAATTTATGAAGGTTGAAATTGCATTCAAATCTAGTATGACCAAGTATGAATAGGGAGAAATCTCTACAAAGATGAAACTCAAATATTATGCTAAGGATTGGGAAGAGATAATGGAAGAAGAAAGGAAGATTGATGAACTTGAAGCCTTGATTGCAAGAAGAATACCTAAGGGATTTGGTAAGTATGAAGGAAGATTACCTTTGAAATGTTTCAATTGTAATAAGATTGGTCATATTGCATCTAGATGTCCGAACAATAATTATAAGGATGTTAGAGACAAATATAATAACTATCATTATAAGGGTCATAAGAGTTTTCATGTTGTTGAAGAAGGTGTAACTAATGACGACTTTGTTGCTAGTGAGGAAGAAATTTAATTTATAGATATTAAAAAAGATAATCCTAATGAAGAAAAAGAATTGGTTTCAAGAGTTGTTAAAATAGATGAATGGGTCATCGATAGTGGATGCTCACATCATATGACTGGTGATAAAGACAAGTTTGTGAAGCTTGAGGACTATTATGGAGGTGTTGTTAGATTCAGTAATAATTCTCCTTGTTTGATTAAAGGAAAATGATCAATTACTCTTGATGGTAAAAATAGTATGGATGTTGTCTTATATGTTGAAGGTTTAAGTCATAACTTGTTGAGTGTTGGACAACTATTGGATAAAGGTTACAAATGGGAATTCATGAATGGAATCTGTAAAATCATCAGGATTACATGAAATCTTATTACATTAGGTACACAAACTATTGGTAATCTATTTCATTTGAGAACTATTGAGAATTAATGTTTGATTGCTAAGAGTGATGATAGTTGGTTATGACATAGAAGACTTTGTTGAATGTGAAGTATGATAACATGGTGAAGATAAACACTAATCATGTTGTGAGAGATTTACCTAAACTATTAAAGCCTAACAATATTGCAAAGAATGTCAATTGGGAAAGCTAACTAGATCTACTTTCAGAATAAGACATTTTTCAAATGGATTGTTAGATTTAGTGCATATAGATCTATGTGGTCTTACTAAGACAAGAAGTTACTTTAGTGATAAAAATTTTATGCTACTTTTTGATGACTATTCAATGATGATGTGGGTTACATTTTTAAAGGAGAAATCAGAAGCCTTTCAAAAATTTTAGATATTCAAGATATTGGTGGAGATAGAATCTGGAATAAGATTGAAATACTTGAGATCAGACAAAGGTGGAGAGTATACATATGATAAGTTTTATTCATTTTGTGAAGAACATGGGATAAAGAGAAAAAATTATACACCATAAACCTCACAACAGAATGGTGTTTCTGAGCGAAGGAACAAGACTATTCTAGACATAGCTAGGACTATGATGATTGAAGGAAAAGTACCACATATCTATTGGAGAGAAGAAATGTGCACCACATTATATACTTTGAATCAGGTACAGATTAAGCAAGGAACTAATAAGACTCCTTATGAAATTTGGTATGGTCATATTCTTACAATGAAATACTTTAGAATTTTTGGAAGTAAATGCTACATTAAGAGGGATGAAGATATAAACTTTGATCCTAGAAGTGATGAAGGAATGTTTATTGATTATTATACAAAGAGAAAGGAATACAAATGCTATAACTATAGACTAAAGAGGATTGTTGTGAAAATGTCAGAGTTAATGAGAATGAGAAGATATCAGAGAGGAATTGCAAGTATGATATGACTAAATATGACAATCAAATTATGAAAATGAAAAATTAGAATCATGATGGATATGAAGAACACAGAGAACCAAAATGAAATGAAGTGGATGTTAATACCAACGAGTCTTCTACACAACCTATACTGAAAGATCCAAGGTATGTAAGGATTAATTATTTTGAAGATATCATTATTGGTGATAAGAATAGAGGTCTTCAAACTAGAGGAATAATTGCTAGAGATGAAACTTGTTTTCTATATGAATTTGAGCCTAAAGATGTTAAAGAAGCATGTATTGATGACATTTGGATGAAAGCAATGAAGGAGAAAATTGATTAGATTGAAAAGAATAAGACTTGGATAATTTCTCCTAGACCTATTGACAAGAATGTGATCAATACTAGGTGGGTATTCAAAAATAAGATGAATGAAGATGGTAAAGTGGTTCTGAAGAAAGCAAGACTAGTTGTAAAAGTTACTCACAAATAGAAAGTATATATTTTAGTGAAATTTTTTCTCATGTTGCTAGACTTGAAGCTGTTAGACTACTTCTTTCATATGCATCTTATAAGAAATTTAAGGTCTATCAGATGGATGTTAAGTCTACATTCTTAAAAGGTGAACTAGAGGAAGATTTCTATATTGAGCAACCTAATGGTTTTACTCTAACCGAAGGAGATATGGTTTGCAAATTGTAGAAAAACTTGTATGCATTAAAGAAAGCTCCTAGAGGTTGGTATGCTAGATTGGACATGTATTTGACAAAGATTGGTTTCAACAAAGGTACAACAGATAGTATTTTATATTTCAAAATAGTTGATGGTAATGTCTTGATTACTGAAGCATTTGTTGATGATATCATATTTGGTGGAAATGATGAGTTGAGTAGAGGTTTTTCTGATGAAATAAAAAAATAATTTGAGATGTCTATGATTGGTCAAATGGAT
This sequence comes from Chamaecyparis obtusa, assembly GCA_027943335.1. Lineage (NCBI taxonomy): Eukaryota > Viridiplantae > Streptophyta > Pinopsida > Cupressales > Cupressaceae > Chamaecyparis > Chamaecyparis obtusa. Next base: position 281,332 of record BSBK01007408.1, on the reverse strand, counting down.
TTCTTTCTTTGATTGAAAGTTACAAAATTAGATAAAGGAATTTTCATTACTCAGTCTAAGTATGCCAGAAAATTATTGAAGAAATTTGGTATGGAAGACTCAAAACTGGTAGGAACCCCTATGGTTATTGGTTGTAAGCTGACTAAAGATGATGGTTATTATTGTGTTAATCATACATCGTAGAGATCTATGATTGGTCGACTACAATATCTAACTCACTCTAGACCATACATAACAAATGTTGTTGGAATTGCTACAAGATTTCAAGCTAAACCGAAGGAATCTCATATGGTTTTTGTGAAAAGGATTTTCAGATACTTGAAGGGTACAATTGATTATGGATTATGGTATGAAAAAAATGATGATTTCATCTATGTGCATATGCTGATGTCGACTGGGTAGGTAATATGGATGATAGAAAAAGTACTAGTGGAGGTGCATTATTCTTGGGTAAGAAATTGGTTTCTTGGACTAGTAAGAAGTGAGATTGTATTTCTCAATCTACTATTGAAACTGAATATGTTGTTGCTGCAATTAACTATAATTAAGCTATTTGGATGAAGAAAATGTTGAAGAACATAAGATTAAACATTAACGAGCCTATTGTTAGGCACTGTGATAACTCTAGTGCTATAAGCCTATTGTTATGCACTATGATAAGTCTAGCCGTTGCACCAAAAGATTGACCTGTTAATGCCCGATACAACCACTAGACTTATAGAAGACACAGGAGGTGGTTAAGCCATGTTACGAATCATGAGGGGAGTGCTAATAATTTTTCCAACAATCTCCCCCTCAACATTACCCGAGGGGATTTGAACCCATGACCAAGCTCTGATACCACTTGTTACAAGTAGTAGTTGTTGTTGCACCAAAAGATCGACTTGTTAATGCCCGATACAACCACTGGACTTATAGAAGACACATGAGGCATTGAGGCGGTTAAGCCATGTCACGAATCCTGAGGGGAGTGCTGACCATTTTTCCAACAGTAACATGTTGAAATTCTTGATGTATCTTTAGTAGCATTTATGTGTGTTCGAGGTTGAATATTTGGGTCCTATCTAAGTCTCAACTTACTTGATTTGGATCGTATTGGAGATTGAGCATAATGTTTATATCTTTTATTGTATTAGGTCTTAGCTGACCCGGTGGTTGATTATTCTTTGTAATCGATATAAATAAGAGATCATTTTTTGATTGATAGTATGCATGGAAGAGAGAGGATTGTGTATATGTGTGTTCTGGACTTAAGGAAAAGTTTATACTTCATTGGAATTGTATTGACATAGGAGATTCTATTTGTCAGTTCAATTGTAAAGAATTGTATGTCCACCCCATTGTAATCGAAGATAGATCAATGAACCTGATTGAGGGCCAGATCTAAGATTGTATTGTGAGCAGTGAACTTACAAATTGGGTTATAAGCATGTGGTTGTAGGTGCATCTTTTTTTCTCTATTTTTCTCTTAACCGAATAGTTATTTTAACATAGTATGCTCATCTAGTGGGTTTAATTCCCACCAGGGTTTTTCCTCAACCGGGTTTCCTCGAGAATAAATCTTTGTGTTCTATGCTCTATGTTGTGGATCTTGTATTATTTTTTGTCTTTTATATCTAAGTGGCTAAAGTAAAATTAAAGTAATTAGATACACACTACTGATTCACCTCCCCTCTTAGTTATGTTTGCCTCCTTTTGGTCCTAACACTCTCTATAAGATCTCTGATAACAATAGGTTGAATCATAAACATACTATCAAACTATAAAGAAAAATCTATAATTGTGGAGGAATGCAAACTAGAAAATGAAGCACAAAAATGTAGAGTTGCCAAAATAGACACAACATGAGTACAAATCGGTACATATCCAAGAACATTGAAGTCAACAAATAAATTTTCATCAAGGATCATGTTGATGTCAATGTCACTTGTATTAAAGGTGCACAACATTCTCCTTCTCATATCACAAACAAAATCATGAATGATAATTGGATAATAATTGCCACAAATGGGAAGTACTCCCACTTAATTTATTTCACTAATACAAAATGAACTAAGATTTAATTGACACACATATCAAGTTCTCTCTTGTATATATTGTGCCATGGGTCCATTGATATAGTTAGAGTGTTTTGTTTTGAAAATGACATGTTAATAGGTGGAGTGGTAGTGGCTAGAATGAATAAAATGTTCATTTTCCAAGAGGATGAAGTCTTGGAATCCATAATCAAGATTCTAGGAAAAAAATCATTTATATGGATACCATACACTATGTCCTCCCTGTCCTTAGGTGCTGACCCTTCGTTGTCTTTGCTCTGCTTGGCTCTGTTGCAGGGTCTGCTTCTGGGCCTATCCCTGTGGGTTCTTATGCAGGCTCTGTGCCTCTCCTTGGCCCTGGATCTCTATTGGCCACCTTTGGGTAGGGTGTTGCCCCCTCTAGGGGCTTTGTTTCATCTGGTTCAAACTCTTTGGTTTGGCAGAACGTTGCTGCTATGGTTGAGGAAGGATGGATCAAGGTAAAAGGAAAACACTCCAAGCGATCTTTGCCTTCTTTCGACATGACCCTTTGTTCCCATCAGAAGGGGCTAAAGGAAAATCCTAAAATCTTTGGGATCTTCTTCTGGCAGAGGTTACTTGGAGCCTTGCCTGAGTAGTCTGTTCCAGGTTGTGGGAGCCTTTGGAAAAACCCTCGTCAAGGTCTTGAACTGTGTCGTCTTTGTCTTTCTTCGGTGACCTTTATGTAAAGGGTTTTAGGTCCCTTCAAAACTTGTTTTACTTAATCAAAAATAAAAAAATCTCATCCAATTTTTATGGGGGGAATGTTCCTATGTCAATATGTGAAATAATATTGCAAAATCTTTATGGATATATTTTATATGAGAGAAATTTAGGGGATGCTAGATGATGTGGTCAACATTGCACCAATTGAGAAACTATATTCTCTCCTAGTGACTAGATATGAATTTCATGGTTGTCATCAATTAATTTAGTGAGAAGCATTTAGAATTGACTCTAGGTACTTATACCAAAGATGATAGATATACAAAAGTTTCATTTTGTGAGTAGCTAAAAACCTTTGTTTTACAATTCTCAAGATGCACTTGAACTATTATACCCAAAAAAATCTTCCCCATTTATAGAAGCATTTTAATGCAATTAACGTTGTGAAGGTAATAAAACTCTAGGCCAAGTAGGTTGCTTATCAAAAGGGAAAATGGTGCATATGAACTCAATTGCAATGGATTGTTGTAGTTTCTTAAGCATCTATGATTTTTTTTTTGTTATGATATGTATATTATGATCCTGATCTAGGGTAGGAGCATATTAAAAGAGCAATCCAAGTGTGGTTTAGTTTTAAATGATGATTACGCCCACGTTGCAATAGGATAAAGATATGTGTATGATCTAATTTTATTGTGCCTCAATCTCTCCAATAGAACTCTACATCTTTTCTCCACCACATAAAAAAATATTTTGATATTATCTTTTTATTTATGGTATATAAAAACTCCAATCGCTCACTTTGAATGATTAAAAAAATTAATTTATATATTAAAAGAACTATTTTTTATATAAATTATGAAAGTAAAGACAATTCATATATGCTAAATAATTATAAAGAGTTACAATATTGAGTAAAGCAAAAGAGCAAAGAGTAGGTGCTCCTTTTCTTTTGCACCCAAAAGACCAACCTTACGTGAAGTGAAAGAAAACAAATGATTCCGAGGCAAGACATTATCACGTTTCTTTAAGGTGTAAATAATATAACGTTTTCAAATGCTTTGTTCAGTAAATAATATCCTATCTCAATCAAAAATAAAAAAATGATTGCAGTAATCTTCAGTATACCAATCAAAACTAGACGTTCAGTTACACCCATCTCTAATTTTGCCTGAAGCAGCCACCTAATTGAAGCTTAAATTCTCCAGTTCATGTCCAAAACTTTGTAGTACTTGGAAAGATCTTCATAGACTTCAGATTTTTGTGTTTATTAGGGAGATTTTTCTCATTAAATTTCTTTCATCTGCTCTTCAACATAAGCTTTCACCCAATCTACTCAGACAACATGAAGGGTAGATTAGGTAAAAGTTTGACTGTTTGTTGAATATGTTATGTTGTGATTGTTAGGTGACTGTTTAACCATGGTCAAATTCTTTAGGTTTTGCTCGTCCAGTACTGCAAATGAATTTCAGAATCCTCATCCCCAACTACAACAGATTCATGGAACTCAACTTTCTTATCAGTTATGATGTAATTGGGCTGTAGCCCAAGGAGATTTTTATACTGACTGAATGACTATTTTCAGAAGATTTTCATCAATGGAGGTCAACATGGGTGGATTCCTTCATGAAAGCTTAGCCATCTATGTTTCCTTAGTTTTTCTGCAGGTGGGTTATGCAGTTTTGGGTGTTGTGATGAAAACCCAGCTGTCAAATGGGATGAATCCTCTGGCTTTCATTGTCTACGCTAATGCTTTTGGCTCTCTGGTGATCAGCCCATTTGCCTTCTTCCTTGAGAAGTATGAATGAGCTTTCACTGTTTGTGAATTGAATTGTGGGTTATTGTTTTATTGTATATTTTTGAGGATTGAAATGAAAAAGTGTTGTTGAAATGCAGAGAGAAACGACCCAAGTTGAATTTGTCACTGGCTGGTCAGTTTTTCATGGTTGCTCTTGCAGGGTGAGTAAGGAAGGTATTTGGTTGGTATTGGGATATAAATGAGCTTTTAAGTATGTATAATACTGGTATTGATAGATTGATAATGGGATATAATGAATTGTTAAGCATGATTGGTTTTATTGTTGCAGGGTTTCAGCCTTCCAAGCTCTGCTGTTAATGGGGTTGAAGAATACAACTCCTGCTTTTGCTTCTGCAATGCCAAACTTGGGCCCTGCTATTATTTTCCTTATGGCCTGGGGTTTGGGGTTAGTATTCATTTCCTTTTTTTTCAATAACAATCATATTTTGTTTAGTTTATAATCTGTATTCTAAATTTTTCTTATATATCTTGATCATAGATCTTGGAGTATGATTCAAAACACAATCGAATTCCTATGCAATATTAAAAATTTAAATCATATATTTTAAAAAATCTATAAAAATCTTAATCTTTGCCCTTAAATTTCTTTAATAAAAATTTCTAACATTTCACTCTCTAAAATGATGATAGACTTAAGTTCGAGAAAAAGGTTTTATCCAATTTTTTTTATTTTAGATTGGAAACGATTCTATACTTCATATTAGACGTCTTCATATTTTTAATTGCTATTTTATATATAAAGATTTTTTTAACTTTTATTTGAGTTTGCTTTGAAGTTGATTTTGTAATGTTCTTGATTCTTCTTTAAAATTGAAATAGGTTAATAGTTGTTTTATTCATTAATATTTATATTTCTTTAAAAAATATTTTGTTTATTCATTTTAAATTTTAATAGATTTATGTATGTTAAATAAAAGTTTTTTTTATAGAAAGGTAACCTTAAAATCAAATAGAAATAAATAAATTTTAAACAACAATAAAAAATTGAAATTAAAAAAAATTAAATTATAATTCTTTTAAATAACATTAAGAAATAATAATTAAAAATAAATGTCTTAAAAAAATTAAAAATAAATAATTATTTTAGAAGATAAAATATTAAATTTAATGAAAATTTATTCATTCAAAATATTAAACTAATTATTTTAATAAATTATAAAAGATGAGTTCAAGTTAAAAAATTAATATAAATTTTTAAATGAATAGAAGAAAAATCATAAAAAGTAGTATCCTTTTATACATTATTAATATGTATTAAATTAAATTTGAACTTAGGATATGTCATGAGCATAGACGAATAATTGAACTTTTTTTAATAGATTTTGATTGTTACTTGTTTCTTTTAAATTGGTATTAAAATTTAAAATTTATTTTTTGAATGTTTATTTATTTATTTATTGTAAACTTATTCGAGATTTAGGAACTCTACAAAAAATAATCTAGGTCTTATCGACAAGTTACCAAGCCCCTCATAGACCAACTAAACCCAAAAATGATCAAGGTATCAAATCAATTGCCATATATAAAATGTAATACTATATCTAATCAAAACAAAATGAGCTACTTGGCCGAATCACTAGTGTGATAGAATAGAAAATGGGAAATGACTACAAAAAATGAAACAAGGGCAGACTACAACAAATGAGACAAGGGAAAAGCCTAGAACAAGATAAGAATCAAATCAAATAGGTAAGAGTCCCCACTAAACACCTAACACAAGCTAAAACAACACTAAAAAAGACCACAAAAAAATCTAAATCAACATCTTCCATTCAAACCCCCTAATCAAGTCTAAAAAAACCAACAACAAAAAGTGTGCCAACTTGAACTAGAGAAAGTTGAATGCCAACAAGAATATGAAACACCTATATTGTCATGGAAGCTATTTTCTTCCATTTTTTCACACATTTTTGTGCACTCTAGAATGCATCCCTAATTGGGGAAACCTACTCAACACTTGTACTTGTAGACTCATCAACATTGCATGGGTTGGAAATCATGGGGATAACATACATGAGAATAAAAATATTCAACTTTTAGCCAAAAACCTCAATCACCTTTTAAATATATAGTTGATGCTACTTATATAAATGAAAATGGTATATGAGACCCACAAAATAGTTATTTGAGTTTTGACTAATCCATTGCATTTTCAAGATCATCATAAAGGAAACATGACCCAACTTTGTAGGAGAGCATCATAGTGCAACTAAGGGATTGAGTAATATCAAGAACATTCTAGTAGTTAGGAATATAGCCAAGCTCCAATAATAAATTGACCAGAGTATCTCACAATTAAACCAATGTAAGGTATTGATTCTTTGGTCAACTCCCAAATTCTCATTACCCACTACCACAAAAAAAGATCATTGATCTCCTTATAAGAAAATGTCTTTAAATCCAATATAGTATCCTCCTCCAAAACCCTACGTTTCCTTTGACTCTATTTGGACTGCTAGATGACTTAGCACACCCTTTTATTTATTTGTCAATACAAACAACCCCTAGTCATGGCATAAAAGACGAAGACATTAAAATAAGTGACACCCAACAACAACAACAAAAGTGCTAGATAATAATAACCATCGGTGTCGACCCACCTTACAATAATTACATGGCCCTATTAATACTAATTAATTCAAACATCCTTCACCTTGAAAATCAAAGACTATCCCAACTCATTGAAAAATTATTGTATTTCTACACAATAAAACCTCTCCTTGAATCATAATTTTCAAAAATAAAATTTTATTCATAAAAATAAAAATAAAAGATTCATTTTGAATTAATCGACACAAATAAACTACTTTTACTAATAAATGATCTAACAATAGAAAACACTTGCATATATAATTGATGTACTCAATTTTATTTCCTAGCAAATTTTTTTTGTTCAATACATTATCATCATAATAATAATACTTGATCATTATCATAAAAATGGTGAATGAAACCATTTCCCTCTATCCTACCTCTTTCTTCAATTCTCGAAATTCTCAAAACTTATTGTATATTGATAAACATTTCAAAACCATAATCAACTTCCAAATGAACTTTCCAAATACTCCTAAAAGATATTTACCCTATTTTACTCACAACTCCATAAATATTAAATATATTACATTGATTGTTTCATGTTTTGCATTATAACCTATGGATGGTTTTTAATTTTCTTATTTTGCATTTACATCTAAGTTATTTTTAGTTGTTAAAACTAGAATGAGGATCTTAATGAAATAAAATATATCTAATAAAATATCAAAATTGATAAATTTTACAATAATCTTAATTTTTAAATCATTAATTAAATTTAATGATCTAATTAATATTGTATAAATTTAATTTGAAAAACATAATCTTACAATAATAAAAAAAGATTACTATTGAATCTATCATTTTAATACATAACATTATGACTAAAATTAGGGTTAAGGTTAGAACTAGAATTGTAAATAGGATTAGTATCAAGGATTAGTTAGGGTTAGCAATAGAATTAACTTGATTTAAATATTTAATTGTGGTGCATATTAGATTTGAAGATACCATATGAATTCAACATTCTTGTGGCCACTTGTATGTTGTATGTAACATAGGATAAATGTTTAGTATGGGTGTTACATAGGAAAAATACATAATATTAAAAAACTTAGATCCAAATATTTAATTTAGAGTCATGGTTTGAGGCACATACATTTTACTTAAACACCACTTAGTGGTTTTATGAAAACTTATATTCATAAAAGAAAGAACCAAAGTAATTGTTAAGGTTGGCTTGTATAACCTTTGACACATGTTGGATAGTATTGGATTGAGAGTTTCTTGCAGTCTACATATGAGGAAGTATTGATTGAGTTGTGTGGCTACATGGTTTTTATTTTCTTGTTCACATGGATAAATGAAACTAGTGTGTTTGATGCTTCAAAATATTTACAAAGAGACACTAAGTGTATTATAATCTTCTCATGAGATAAAACGTTGAATCATGTGGTCACTTTTAAAGGCTAGTTTTTGCCCTTTATAGGGTTTTTAAGAGTATATCTAGTGTCATCTTGTAATGTGTTTATTATTCTTAACAAATTATGGTTTTTGAATTCTTGTTATGTTTTCTTTTATCACATTAATGTTGTGTAAAAATGGTTATTGTTGTTAAATTTCCTTTGAATTGTTTTGATTAAGTAAAATTAGGTTTTGAAAGGATTCGAAACCTTGTACAAAAGACTCAAAAGATAAAGCAATATAAGGCTCAGATACAACAGTGGAAACCACCAAAATAGCAGAGGGATTAACCACCAGAAAACCCCCACCAGCGGACAACATTCCGCAACAAGGGACCTTATGATTTAGATTTAGAGCCACCCTTGTAGGACCGAAGATTCATATCCAAAGGAGGAATGAAAGGCTTTGGTTTCTTTCCTTTCACAGTTGTCCAACCATCCTCCAACTTCGCAGCATCATTCAACCAAACCCCTGAAGAGACAGAAGAATGGCTGACCAAAGAACCAACCCCCAACAACACATTCCCCCTGGGGGAAACCAGGAAGGGCGAACCCACAGCTGTAGTAGACTAGACAGCAAGGTCAACAGTCTGGACAACAGCAACCGCCATAGCAAAAGCATTCTGGACAGCAGTAGCAAGCTAGACAGCAGAGTCAACAGCACACTAGACAGTAGAGTCAGCAGCAGACTGGACAATAGAGTCAGCAGCAGACTGGACAACAGCAACCGGGACAACATCCGACCCTACAGAAACACCCACAGAAGAAAGAACCTCCTGAGAGGATCCTGCAGCCGGCTCCCAAACCTCTGTTGAAGATTTATGCACTGTATAGTGTTCAGTAGTGACACTCGACCACCAAGAAGGTGGTCGTTTCAATTTCACCTTCACGGAAGAACACCGGCCAGCCACATGGCCAGTCAAGTGACAATTCCTGCATCGGAAGGGAATACCCTCATAATCCAAAGTCTGTATCCAAGAGCCCCTTGAGGAGGCCAAGAAAATATTCTCAGGGAGGCCCTTAGAAACATCCATCTCAACAAGGATGTGAGCAAAAGTTGAATGTAAAATATCAGAGGTATTCGATTCCACAATCTGGAAATCCCCAAGAGCATTCCCCACAGATTCCAAGACCAGATCTGACCAGAGATGCATGGGAAGATTCAGTAGCCTAACCCAAACTGGAATCTTGTTAAAGGATTCAGAAAGTGGGTTGAAATCCTTATGCCAAGGTTTGGCCATAAGGGGGAAACGGTCATCCCAGGAAAAGCTATATTCACACAAGATAGTATTCCTATGTTTGGGATTGTTAAATTTAACAATGAAAAAACCCCTTGCAGCTGGGTAAATCTGAATATTTTTGGATAATATCGACTCCCACTGATTGGTAATCCAAGCATGAAGAGCAGACAAAGAAGGCCAGAACCCCCTAAATTGAAATATAGCAGCATTCGAAGAGAAAATCTCTGTAGTTTCATAAATTTTATCTACAATATCAGAGTCTAACTGTATTTGAATAGGCCTACTCACAGTCACAGGGGAAACCACCCGGGGTCTCAAAGTCCCTAAAGAACGAGCAGGAGCACTCCCATGGAGGCCAGCCTCAAAGGCGGCAACATCAGCAGAGCCAAGGGCACTAGCATAGGACACTACCACCACCCTGCCAACATACATCAACCCTACCACCATTGGCAAAGGCCGACTGAGAACCAGCCGCAGCAGAGCCAACAACAAACCTAGTAGCTAGAGACACAGTGGAACCAGGGGCCCCTGCACGACATTGGGCAGGATTAATGAAAGTTTGAAAAGAAGGAGAGTGGGAGCGCGTCATCAAAGAAAATTTCCTTTTAATTGTTGCATACAATCCTTCATGAATATTTAATTTCCTCAATATCAAGCAAATAATAGTAGCCTCTTTTTTAGATAGTCAAATTTGACTAGGCTCATTTCATATATGTCTCTAATTGTGTTGAATGATGGAATGAATCTATCTCATATGCTACTATTTTTATAAAATGATGACAAGAAAGTGGATACTATTTATAATAAGCATACTCAAATATACTTTTTGACCCCTAAGTGGCTCACACCTAAATAAGGATAGTTATAAAGTTTCATAGGTATGGAACCTAGTGTGTCATGTGAAACAACCTTTAGAATTTTAGAAGTTGGCTCTTTGTCCTCTGGGGTTGGAAAGGGGAAGAAGGAATTCTTTGAAGTAGAAGCTAGGATAAGGGAGGTAATGTGTCAATAAAGAGCTTTGAAACACTTTAAAACCTCTTAGAAAGCCCTTAGAGCACCTCAAACTCTTTGGGCTTAGGGATTTATCCCCTTCTTAAGTACATATATGATGTACCACAAATCCTTCATTATTGGAAAGGCAAAAAAACCACTTGAAGTAACTAAGACAAAGTGTAATGTTTAAATCCTAATTACAGGAAGCACCTATTGGGATTTGAATAAAAGTACTTATTTCCCTGAGGATGTGTGACTTTCTAAAAAAAAGAACACGATGCTATAGAAATATTTCTAAGTAGGATCAAGCAAAACACATGATGAAATGTTTCAACCCTAGATATAATTAGTTCCTACAAGGATCTGATGAAAATATGTACATCCCATATTTCACAATAGTTAACCATTCTAGGGGATCAACTACAATTGGTACAATTCATCTTCTATTTTAAAAACATGTGGAAGAGTAAGAGGTGTACATGATCCATAATTTTTTAGGATAAGTGGAAGAAAAAGGGACCAACATAAGTAAGACTTGTTATATAAAGATTATCAACACATAACACATATATAATGTAAGAAAAATAAAGGTTAATATTGCAAAATCTCAATACTTTATTAAGAGAAAACATGCTAAGGCCATAAAAAAGTCACAAATTAAAAATGTTATAGAATGCATCTTTTGTGAAAAGATAAACAACGGGCTCCTTTAAGCAAAAATTAAAGAGTTTCTAATAAAAATGGAATTCCCTTTTACACTACATACTAGGGTTTTTATACATCAATCCTTTTCTATTTACATGTTGGTGACATGATCATTTAATGATGACAATGATTATAATAATCTCCATGTTGTAGATATTTAACATTATTAATCTTTATGCCCATGGCATGGGTGTCGAGTGCACTTTCCTCTACTGATTCACCATCACAAGGAGGCAACCTAATATTTTCTTCAGCAACAAATGATCTTCTACCACTTGGCACCATCCTTCTTTTAAAATTGGTCCCATGATGTCCTTTGAAAAGGGTATTTATCCTATAACATGTGGGGCCAAGTTGTTTGAACCTCAAATGTATGTCCTGATACCCATCACATAGGAAAATGCTCTCATAAATGGTTTTGTGACAGAGTCTTTAGGTTCCACCATACCACCATGATTCCAAGGTGCAGGTCCACGAAGAAGAAGAGAATTTGAATACCCCAAACACACACATGATGCCATCGTGTGTTCATGGCACAAAAAAAAGAGAAGCCTAAACATTGAAGAAACTAAAGTCATGGAATCCAACTACTATAGAAAATTTCTACACTACCCAAAGAGTATTCACATATTTTTTCCACTAAATGCTAAACCCTTTAATTTTCTCTTGTAGTCATAGTCTTCTCTTCTCAAATACAAAATTAAATATAGTGGAATTGGATGAATGTTATAGATAGAGATCATAAATACTCTTTTGTTAAGTCTAAGAACCAATCATTCTAAAGAGAATTAAATTGAGAAAAATCTCTCATGAGTAGTTCATAAATACTTTTTGTATCTCTTGTGATTTTTGTGCCAGTAAAAATTCAAATTTTAAGGCCATAAAATTCCTTTAAAGTGTGCTCAAATATTTCAAGAGTACATATTTTTTCTCCTTGGAATCTTAACCCTATAACGAATTTCTAATGATTCTTAGATTTTTCCATATGAGCTTCACAATACACTATCACACATGGACAATGGTAAATTCTTTAGGCTTGACAGTTTTCCCTACAAGTTTTATAAATCTACTTTACATATTGTTGGTATTGACTTGCTACAAATTTACAAGGAATCCATCCAAAATCATTCCTTAGGAAATGTTATTAATTGATAAAATACCAATTTTATTCCTAAGAAAAGAGATCCAAATCTGATTTCCAATCGGACTTACATCACATTGCTAGAATTCTCTTATAAGTACTCTTCAAATCTCGTGCTCTCTATCTATGTTTTCTTGTTCCTACAATTGTCAAACTAGAAGAAACTAGTTCTATTAAAATCTATTGCATCCTTAATAATGCTATTGTAGTCCATGAAGGATGGAATGCTTTAGGACCTATAGATAAAGAATCTTGTCTCTTATTTTAGTCTTTGAGTTCAAGTCTATAGTCATAAAAAATGACTATGTACTCATGTCATGCTTGGATCTTAGAGTTTGTAATATATATATATATATATATATATATATATATATATATATATATATAGAGAGAGAGAGAGAGAGAGAGAGAGAGAGAGAGAGAGAGAGAGAGAGAGAGATCTTTATTTTGATTATTTTGCATATCTGACCATTAATAATCATATATTTAATTTTTTAATTCTTTTTGTTAACTAAACAAGGTTTCTCTCATGCTCAACTTTATGATTTTGTTGTGGAAAATCTTTTTCATCTCTTAGCACATATATATATGAATTTTACCAACAGGATGGGATTTGATTTTACCATAGGCAGAATTTGCATATAATAATTATGTCAACAAGAGCACTGGTAAATCACCATTCCAGATTGTATATGGAAATAGTCCCAGAAATGCATCTGAGTTAAGAAAGATAGATAAAGGAGAAATAAGTAGTGCTGAAGCTGAGGATTTTGCAGAACATTTGAAGAACATCCATGAGGAGGTGAGGAAGCACATTACCAAGATGAACGCACAGTATAAGGCTAAGGCAAATGAGAAAAGGAGGCATAAGAAATTTTAGGTTGGAGATGAAGTCATGGTTCATTTATGGAAGGAGCGATTTCCGATTGGTACATATAACAAGTTGAAAATGAAGAAGTTTGGTCCATGTAAGATACTGAAGAAGCATGATTCGGGAAATGCATATGAGGTCAAGTTGTCTACTGAGCTGGATATTTCACCAGTATTTAATATTTCAGATCTGACAAAGTATCATGAAGGCGGTGTTGAAGATGAGGTTACAGCAACACAGTGGAGTATTCCAGCAACTAGTTCAGATATCAAGGAGATTGAAGACATACTGGATAGTCGTGTTGGTAGACGCACAAGGAACAAGACATATGAAGAGTATTTGGTCAAATGGAAAGGATGACCTGTTGAAGATTCATCATGGCTAACAAAGGAGGAGGTTAACCATCTTGGTTTTCCTCTGCACACCCGAGTCATGACAGGGTCACTTCTCAAATTACCCTAGGTGTTTGATGCAGGAGCATCCTGGGTGTAAGAGCAATCTTGCATCACCCAAAAATATTTCTATTTTTGTATTCAATAAGGGTTATCTTGTGTAGAGCTGCTATTTATGGGAACTTGCTATTTTTTAGTAAATTGGTCATATGATCTCGGAATGTTCTGATTTTACATGTGGAGGTTCATCTCAATCATATCAGCCAGCTAGTAAAGTTTCATGGCTAGATCAGGTCTAGTTTTGAAGATATTGAAGATTTTTGGTATTGGCAGTAGGGTGCAAAAACTTTGAACTCAGTTTTGAAGGCTTTAGAGGCCCTAGATGAGGTCGATAATTTGGGTGATAGGCGCTTGCATGAGTCAAGCCCATAGAGCACTTCGTGGCGTTTCCAAAATGGGGTTATAATAGTCAATCGGGTCAACTGGCGATGACTTATGGTCTTTGAAAGTTGGATCACCTGAAATGGCAGAAAATGATTTTCCTTCAAAATTTCTGTTTGGGTTTCAAAAGTTATTTTGAGCTGACTTTGATGTAATAAATTGAAAAATAAAATAATTCTAAGTTTGGTCGGCCCTAAGGGATAAATTTCTGGAACCTTCTCGGGCAGTGGAAATTGCCTATATAAGGAAGGCTGTAGTGTTGTCTTAGGCAGTTCTAGGCAGTTCTGGGTAGTAGATCTGAGTGTTGATTCGAGGCTTTGTCCTACAGAATATTGTAAGGGAATGCCCATGTGGCTTTGCATATTGTAATTTTGAAAGTTTGTAATTCCACATTTGTGGAGATAATAAGAAGCCAATTTTTTGTTCTTGCATATTGTTGTTGTTTCTCTGTTTCTGTTATGTGTTTGTGGTATTAAGGGGAGCACCCTTCATCAGTATGGAACCTAGTGTGTCATGTGAAACAACCTTTGGAATTTTAGAAGTTGGCTCTTTGTTCTTTGGCATTGGAAAGGGGAAGAAGGAATTCTTTGAAGTAGAAGATAAGATAACAGAGGTAATGTGTCAATATAGAGCTTTGCAACACTTTAAAACCTCTTAGAAATCCCTTAGACCACCTCAAACTCTTTGGACTTAGGGATTTATCCCCTTCTTAAGTACATATATGATGTACCATAGATCCTTCATTATTGGAAAGGCAAAAAAACCACTTGAAGTAACTAAGACATAAAGTGTAATGTCTAAATCATAATTACAGGAAGCACCTATTGGGATTTGAATAAAAGCACATATTTTCCCAAGGATGTGTGACTTTCTAAAAAAAAAAGACATGATGCTATAGAAATATATCTAAGTAGGATCAAATTAAACACATGATGAAATGTTTCAACCCCAAATATAATTAGTTCCTACAAGGGCCTAATGAAAAATGTACATCCCATATTTCACAATAGTTAATCATTCTAGGGGATCAACTACAATTGGTACAATTCATCTTCTATTTTAAAAACATGTGGAAGAGTAAGAGGTGTACATGATCCATAATTTTTTAGGATAAATGGAAGACAAAGAGACCAACATAAGTAAGACTTGTTATAAATATTATCAACACATAACACATATATAACAAGAAAAATAAAAGTTAATATTGTAAAATATCAATACTTTATTAAGAGAAAACATGCTAAGGCCATAAAAAAGTCACAAATTACAAATGTTATAGAATGCATCTTTTGTCCAAAGATAAACAATAGGTTCCTTTAAGCAAAAATTAAAGAATTTCTACTAAAAATGGATTTCCCTTTTACACTACATGCTAGGGTTTTTATAGATCAATCCTTTTCTATTTACATGTTGGTGACATGATCATTTAATGATGAAAACAATTATAAGAATCTCCATGTTGTAGATATTTAACATTATTAATCTTTATGCTCGTGGCATGGGTGTCGATTGCACTTTCCTCAGCTGATTCACCATGACGAGGAGGCAACCAAATATTTTCTTCAGCGACAAATGATCTTCCTACCACTTGGCACCATCCTTCTTTTAAAATTGGTCCCATGATGTCCTTTGAAAAGGGTCTTTATCCTATACCATGTGGGGCCAAGTTGTTTGAACCTCAAATGTATGTCCTGATACCCATCGCATAGGAAAATGCTGTCATAAATGGTTTTGTGATAGAGTCTTTAGGTTCCACCATACCAGCATGATTCCAAGGTGCAGGTCCACGAAGAAGAAGAGAATTTGAATACCCCAAACACACACATGATGCCATAGTGTGTTCATGGCATGAAAAAAAGAGAAGCCTCAACATTGAAGAAACTAAAGTCATGGAATCCAACTACTATAGAAAATGTCTATACTACCCAAAGAGTATTCACATGTTTTTTACACTAAATGCTAAACCCTTTAATTTTCTCTTGTAGTCATAGTCTTCTCTTCTCAAATACAAGATTAAATATAGTGGAATTGGATGAATGTTATAGATAGAGATCATAAATACTTTTTTGTTAAGTCTAAGAACCAATCATTCTAAAGAGAAAATTAAATTGAGAAAAATCTCTCATGAGTAGCTCATAAATAATTTTTTATCTCTTGTGATTTTTGTCCAAATAAAAATTCAAATTTTAAGGCCATAAAATTCCTTTAAAGTGTGCTCAAATATTTCAAGAGTGCATATTTTTTTTTCCTTGGAATCTTAACCCTATAATGAATTTCTAATGATCCTTAGATTTTTCTATATGAGCTTCACAATACACTATCGCACATGGGCAATGGTAAATTCTTTAGGCTTGACAATTTTCCCTACAAGTTTTATAAATCTACTTTACATATTGTTGGTATTGACTTGCTATAAATTTACAAGGAATCCATCCAAAATCATTCCTTAGGAAATGTTATTAATTGATAAAGTACCAATTTTATTCCTAAGAAAAGAGATCCAAATCCGATTTCCAATCAGACTTACATCACATTGCTAGAATTTTCTTATAAGTACTCTTCAAATCTCATGCTCTCTATCTATGTTTTCTTGATCCTACAATTGTCAAACTAGAAGAAACTAGTTCTATTAAAATCTATTGCATCCTTAATAATCCTATTGTAGTCCATGAAGGATGGAATGCTTTAAGACCTATAGATAAAGAATCTTGTATCTCATTTTAGTCTTTGAGTTCAAGTCTATAGTCATAAAAAAATGACTATGTACTCATTTCATGCTTGGATCTTAGAGTTTGTAATATATATATATATATATATATATATATATATATATATATATATATATATATATATATATAGCTCTTTATTTTGATTATTTTGCATGTTTGACCATTAATAATCATATATTTAATTTTTTAATTCTTTTTGTTAACTAAACAAGGTTTCTCTCATGCTTAACTTTATGATTTTGTTGTGGAAAATCTTTTTCATCTCTTAGCACATATATATATGAATGAATCCTTATGATATGAATTTTCTCACATAAAATATAACAACTCATTTATGACCACTTAATAAATGACTGATGTTTGTAATTCTGAAGAGTTAAGGGTGACTTTCTTATATGATATTTCTTAAAACTGCTTTTTCCAAGAATCTATTGAAGGAAAAACAATTTCTTCAATTGAATATGACATTTTTGCATGAGCAACGCAACACATTCAATTGAAATAAACAAGATAAGATGTTCAATTTGTTTTACATCTTAATCACCTTTGATGTCAACTCAACTACCCATTAGTAATATTTAATGCAAATGGTAAAAAAAAAGATCACTTGTTATATTCACAAACCCTTATCTCTATCCACTAGACTTTATATACATGCATAAAAGTATTAGTTGTTACTCTACATGTTAACTAATTCTAGTCCATAATTTAAGACTTCAGCTACATCTTGCCTAATTTAAAGTCCTTTTCTAAAATACTTTTATAGTACTTCCTTAAGCTTTTATATAAGATTTTAGGTTCTTTTCCCTGAGCTTAATAGTTGAAGGGATGTGATTTCTTGGCCTAAACATTAGATTCTCTACTTTAACTATATTTGGGAGGGCAAGATTAATTCTAGTGGATTCGGATGCAGCTAAGCTCTATACAAAATACTCCCTTGACCAAATTTGAAAAAACAGAAAATACACTGGATTTTCGTGAAATTTTCAGCATTTGTTCTTCATGATCTGTATCCCCTTTGCAGTAATTCCATAAAACATTTGAAAAAAAAAACAGTATGTTTTCGCCAATCTGAAAAAAAAAAAACTTATTTTATCTTTAGAACATTTTGTATGGAGCTTAACCAACAGAATTCTACATGCAAATACATCATTGAGGAATCATTGAGGTATCATTGAGGTTTCACCTGTACCAATATTTGACATGTAACTGGCCTGACACATTTAGCTTATGTTCTTGATCACAAAGTTCATATAGCAGTGAGTTCCAAAAACACTAATATAAAATGTACATTTTTAAAAAACTGATGACTGAATGCAGACACTGACATGGCTATCAAATGTGTAGAATGGAGAAAGTGGACATTACTTCCATAACGAGCAGATTGAAAATAGTTGGCACCATTGTTTGTGTATGTGGAGCAATGGCCATGAGTTTCCTCCAAGGCCCTGCATTGTCCCAGCTTTGGTCACACTCTGGAAGAGCTACACAGACAACAAATGGCATTGCTCTTACCATTATAAATGCAGAAAATTCACAAACAAAAATTATTGGATGTATTTACCTGATTTCTGCGGTGGTGATGTTGTCCTCTGCCATGATATTACAGGTTAGATTGCAATTCCATCCAATAACAATAATTGGTTCAAAATGGTTGTTCCATCTTGTAGGATCTGATGCCTTTGCAACAAGTTTAAAATTTTGTGATGGTTATGCAGGCTGAGATATTGAAGAAGTATCCAGCCACCCTGTCCCTTGCAGCTATTACTGCCCTTGTAGCCTCCTTTCAAATTGCTACCTTGAAACTTATCATGGACAGGGGTATCAACAAAACATCATGGTCTCTGGATTGGAGTGGATTCCTCACTCTCCTCTATGTTGTAAGAGCATCTTTTTATGAATTCTGCACATATACTTCATCATTTGTATCAGAAACAGTATATTCTGAGTTTTTATTTGTTGAAGTAGTTCATCTGAAATCACGTTAAGAGTGACCCTATTGAAATAATTAATGAAATTTTGATAAACCACCTAAACAAATCAAAATTTAGAATACGCTATTTAACCCTGACTGATTGTTAGATTTGATGATTTATGAAAAGAGAAACATTTGTGCTTTGGCAGGGAGTCATCTGCAATGGGCTAGCTTTTGCATTGCAGATATG
Source organism: Chamaecyparis obtusa (assembly GCA_027943335.1). Lineage (NCBI taxonomy): Eukaryota > Viridiplantae > Streptophyta > Pinopsida > Cupressales > Cupressaceae > Chamaecyparis > Chamaecyparis obtusa. The sequence continues at coordinate 262,120 of BSBK01007408.1, read as the reverse complement.
GTGTATGAAGAAAAGGGGGCCTGTGATTGTTGCAATATTCAGTCCAGTGTCTACTGTTTGCTCGGCTATTTTGTCAGGCGAAACACTGCGTCTAGGAAGGTGGACAGATATGTTTTCTACTGATTATAATAAAATAAAATCATTATATTTTTGTTTAAACAACTTATCATATGTTTTTAAATTTTTTTAGCTGATTCATCTGATGATTTGTTTAGCTACTTCATTAGATGATTTGTTTAGGTGACTCATCTAAAATTACAGTAATAGTTGGGTTCTACTGAAGGCACTAGTGTGATTTCATATGAGCCACCTAAACAAGTTGAAGCTTACACTTGTTTAGGTTGGTCATCTGAAATCATATCAATCAGGTAGGTCCTACTAAAGAAACTAGTGTGATTTCATATGAACGACCTAAACAAACCAAGACTGACAGTCTACTATTAAAGCTTGTCTGACGACTATATGTCAAAACTTTATGAAAGAATCTACAATTGAAAAATCTGAACTTTCAGTGGAGAAAAGTTAGCCTTCTTTAACAACATTCTCTGTTTTTTGTTTTTGGTTGTAACAGCATGATGGGAGTAATTCTGATATTTTTTGGTCTATATCTGGTTCTCTGGGGCAAAACCAAGGAGAAGATCAGTGAGGTCCTGTCTTCCCCAGATGAAGAAGATCAAACAAACAATACTGAAGTAAATCATTCTTGTGAGGAGGGTGATGTAAAAACAGCTTTGCTTCCCCGTCAATGACATTTGCCAATCCTCTGTACTTATATATTCATGGGCACGTCATAAAGTGCCACACAGTATATTGTAAACATTGAAGAAAATAAATGCCAACAAGAATTGTATACTCATAGTCATAAAGCTCTGTTATCTAAGAATGCTGCTGAAATATCCAATTATGTTTAGTGGTAACACATTCTGCAGCATATAGAAGACCCATTTTACCCCCAAAAGTGCTTCACCTTGGAAACTCATCTCATCTGCATACTTTTTAAAAGCATGTTATTGTTTGGGTTAAATTGCATTCCTATCAAATGAAAGACATAAACTTGTGACCATGTAATGGCAAAGTAGAGAATGTAAAAAGAGGCCCAAAAAAACAACAATAAAAACAGAACAGCAGCAGCAAACAGGACAAGCACAGCACAAAATAGAGTGAAATGGCTGAAGAAGATGATTAAATTAATCTAGCTTGCATTACTTTCAACCAATGCAAATAAGAGGTTTCTACATTCTTAATTTTTTTTATTATACAAATCTGGTATGTTCTTGCATTGTGGAAGATTCTAAGAAATTCTTATTTATTTTTTTGAAAAACTTATTTTCTCTTAACATCCCCACTTAAGATTGATTAGAATAATAAGAAGAAGATACAAAGAAGAGGAGAAAATTATACCAATATCCTCTTAATAATATTCACCTGTAACATATTCTTTCATTCCTCATAATTTCAAAATTCTGATGTCAATCAGACTTTTATTAAATATGTCAGTTGTTTGTTCTTCACTTTGACAAAATTGGAGATTGACAACAGTTGTTTGAACAAGATCTTGAATGCAGTGAACATCAATATCCATAGGTTTTGTTTTAACATGGAAAACTGGATCGTTGACAACCTATATGATATTTTGATTATCACATTATAAAGATTTCAAATTGAAATAACTTCCTTCCTTGCCTCTAGTCTACTTCACAGGAAGACAATAATGTTGATTGTTTCTTGCTACTCTGTGATAGGGCTTGATCTAAGATGGAAATATAACCTCCAATAGATTTTCTATCATTTATATCACCACTCCAATTGAAATCTAAAAATCAAATTATAGAAATTAATAACATATTCATAGAGGATGTCATATTGTATTGTGCTATGAGCATATCACCCAAAAATAAATTACAATTGGTTAAAGATTTTCTTTAGCTTTTTTTATAAATATGGATATTAGATTGACTATAAAGCAAATGTTTGGTTTAGAATGAGTTAGATAATCTCAACTACCTACAAGTTGTCTATAATAAGTGACATCTACCCTCTTGAAAGAACATTCTTTAGTAAGCTTGACTATGGATTGAAATGGAGTAGAAGTTGGCTTCCATTCAATCATGCTAAATTTCTCCAAAAGATCCAAATAGTATTTTGATTGTGAGCTGAACAATCCATCGTGTAGTCTACAAACTTGTAAATTAAAAAAAAATAGTTTAGTTCTCCTAAATCACTCATATAAAATAGTCATGTAATATATAATTGAAATCATTGACTAACCCAATATTTGGCATGGCAACGAGTAAATCGTCTCCATAAATTGCAGCAAGAATCATCTTAGACTATTTTCACATAAAAATTTGGATTGGATTTATACTTTTTAAATCAATGTATGTAACTGCCAACTATATCCTCTTTACAATGCTCTTCATCATTTACAGTACATCAATTCCACTTTTACAAATTTCCATACTGAAAATAGTAGTTGTGGCAATCTATATGGAGATTTTTTTTTTTTTTGTCTTCTAGCTGTGTAGAATTCATTTTTCACAATTTTAATAAAAATATAAATGTCTTTATATATACGTATCTCTCATCGTAGGGAAATTTCATGGGATATGTAGGTTGTATTGTTAATAGAATTAGTTGTAGACAAAAACAAATATATTCTTTTGGTATTACTTTGATAGCTATTATACAACTTTATGCATTGGATTTTATTCAGTCGTTACAAACAAAACGTTCCTTTATTGTTACTTTTTGAATTAATTTATTTATTATTTGCCCTCCAATATATTACCCAAAGGATATTCGGCATAATCATTGCACCTTGTTGAGGTGCAAGTGCTAGTTTTTTAGCGAACCTATCTTCCTTACAAATAAATAAAAATATATGATAGATTATATTTTTCTAATAGTTAATTTGAAGACTATATACATGTAAATTTTTTAATCTATGGGTTACTGTTAGGAATAGTCCCAAGAGATAACTGAGAGGGGGGGTGAATCAGTTATCTATAAGATTCAATTCTTTATCGAATTAAGTATAGAAGAACATTAAGCATAAACACAATATAAGAACACTTAACACAACACCACAATTTTGGTTACGGGGAAACCCAAATAGGTAAGGTGGGAATTAGCCCCCACTATAAACTGCACTAGAGTATAATGATCCCTGTTAGAAGATCTTACAACCCTTTTAGGAGTTGATCTTTACAATGCATTAAGTACAGTGACTTGGTCAAAGGTCAGACCCTGTTAGGAGTCTTTTATAATTAACCCTGTTAGGGGTGAGGACACACTGTCCGGGAGCACACTGCTCAAAGGGGTGAAGGCTGCAACCTTTTGTTTAACAGATACACACTATATCTGGATCTTGGTGAACTGCGAGTTAGACCTGTTGTCTGAATCAGTTCCAATGAATAGCATACACTTCCTTCTTAGTCACATAGACCTTCTACTGATGGCTCAATACTTCGCACCTTCTGCTCTGCTCTTATCTTTCAACTATTTGCCATACTTAGCGATTACAACTTGACCGGCTATAAGTATCTTTCTCCAAATGATATAATCAAGTCGGCTTGTTAGAACTTCCTTGAAATCATATTAGAGAAACAATATGACTCTCCAACAACATCTCCAACGACTATGCTAAGCACACAACACTAATTAGGACTGCGCAACTCCATATGAGTAGACGTGTCGCTTCACACTGATGGCTCCACCAAATTAACTATAACATTCTTCTCATGTTGAACTGTGTTATGCGCTCTTAACCAAACATTCTTAACTTTTCTCCAAACACTAATCCAAACACGCATATTGAAATGATAGGCGCAACTACTACAACAAGAAAAATAATGTCGGCTCCATCAGATAAACTCAGGAAATTGTAACTGGCAACTGGAAATGTCATAAATCAACCTGTACTGCACAACTGACTTTGCGTCCATGAACATAGCTTCACTAACATGTCTACAACATAAATATAAATGCACAAGGCTCCATTACAACCATACTGCAAATTACATACAAAACTTTTCCTGAGACCTGTCAGGAACACTACTGATACAAACAACTGTATTATTGTCTTCACTCAGAATCAACCTCTGCGTCTATGATATCATGCTGATAACATATCTAGCAACCATATGCTCAAGGCTCTCTCCATCAAGCTTCCACGCATACTGCTTACCATATGTTGTCATCAATGACAAACATATAGTCAGCATTGGCTTGTTGAAAAATCTCCAACAGTTACTTCATTTGACCTCTACATTTATGACATGAAGTTGACTATTTTGACCTTTAAGATTACAAGACATGGATAGCAGAAGAAAGGATACCACAGGGACTATAGAAATCATCTTCAATCAAAGGGGGTTGTAATTGTACATGTTTTGATTGGAGTTGCTTTAGATTTAAGGGGGTTTGGTTGAACCCTTAATGTCATCATTGAAAACACATGATTCAAATCAAAATTTTCCTCAAGTGAAATAATTGGTTTAATCCACTTCTACCTCTAAATGTAGAACCTTTATTATGTCTCGTATCAAATTTTGCCAATTTACAATTTGATTTGCAAGTAGAAGTGCCAAAATAATTAGATACTCCCTTCTTTTATGGAAAAACTTGAAAGAGGCTTCTATTGATGTTGATTGACCAAATAGCTTTCAATAAAACCCACTTCCACCATGTTGTGATATGTGTGTCTTGACTAGGTTAGTTCAAATAAACTTTGATCAACTCACTTTCAATTGAATTTAGATGATTTTAGACAAGGTGTTTGACTGCATTTTAAAGTTTTAATCTAAAAGGGAGATTCACTTATGAGATTTCACTCTAGATCATCAAATGAATGTGTAGACCTTTAAGATATTAAAATAATCACTCATTAACAAAATTTTCTATCATATATACAATTTTATTAATAACTCATCTTCATATAAAAAAATTATACACATATAAATGAATATTAGATTCACCTTTTCTATTTTAGATAAGAAATTGAGCTCTTCTTAGATAATGTCTATATCAAATTATCAAAAGATAGTGATGTACATTTAACATCCTTCAATTCATTATCTTGTCTTTTCTTTTCCACCATATCTTTTTATTGTTGTGAAATAATGCATCCAAAGTCGAGGAAGAAACGATGACGTGAGGATTGGGGCCACTATGGAGCATGGGCTAAAAATGGTTGCATCATAAACAAAAGATATGAATATGAAGCTCAGAAGCGTAATTCCAAATTAAAAACCAAAAAATAATGTTACTTTAGTTTGCACGATATATATGCAGTTCCACTGATAATAATGGCATTAGTTTATCTGTAAATGATCGTTCAATCTGTAAAGGAGGCGAGAATGCAATGTAAGAGAGTATCCTGCATGGGTTTAGAGAATATGAGAATATGTGCCTCAGTGGTAGGCATTCAAGTCTCTATTGGGATGATAGCCATTCTTCTCGAGAAGGAAAAATCAAAGGGGAAAAGCCTTTTGCCTCTTGCTGTCTCCTCCTATGCCTTGGGTGGTTCTACATTGTGCCCCCTTGCATTCTTTCTAGACAAGTAAGATAACTATAATACCCATTTCTGATTCAATTCTATTCATTCCCCCGTTCTTAGTTTTTAAACCATTTTTTGGGTTTTCTTGTGTAGGAAAAAGAGGTCCAAGATGAGCTTAAATATGATAACTAATCTTACGGGATAAACGGGATATTTTATTTATTAGTTATCTTTAGTAGTTTTTAGTAGTTTATTATTTATAACGTTTTGGTAGTCTTCTTCCAACTGTCTCAACAGTTTGGATTGTAATATATTTTTCAGTTTTTCAATTCTATTTGTATGTCTGTGTGTGCATTTTTAATATATTATTTTGGGCCTGTTACAGTGGTATCAGAGCCAAGTTGTAGAATTTGTAGAAAAACAAAAAAAATTACAGGGTCCGAAGTTTTAATTTTTTTTTATTGTGAAGTAAATGGTTTTCTTCCATATATTATAGAATACAAAACAGATTTTCGATTGCACACTATATTCCAATGCATTCTTTAATTTCAATTGTTGGAATAGTTCTTTCTGGGAAAGAGAATTATCATGAATGGTTTCGAAAAGTTAAAAATACTCTTATTTTTAATGATCTGCGGGATGATATTTGTGAAAGCAAAGATGCTAGTGTAGAAGAGTTAGAACAACCTACAGATCAAAAAGAACTTATCATCTGGAAGAGTAAAGATAAAAAGGCTTATGCCTTGATTGCTGCCTCAATTAGTGAAGAGGTAAGTAGACATATAATCTCTTGTAAAAATGCATTTGCAGCATTAAAGAAACTCAAAGATCTATATGATTCACATTCAGAACTTGAAATCATTCAGTTGTTAATGAAGTTATTTAATTTAGAGTTGAAAGATAATGATCCAATGGAGTTGGCTTCTAAAATTAGAGCATTATTTTATGATATTGAAGCTATGGGTGTAAAAGTTGATCTTCAACTCACTGCTTTTATTAAAGCTCTTTATCCTACCTATTCACACTATCTTTAGTCTTTTCAAGTTAGTGAGAAAATGAAAGATATAACATTTGATAAACTTGTGAAAAAAATCGCAGAGAGAGAAAAAGCCTTTGGGAAGCAGGCATCAGTTTCAAATGTTGAGACTTTATGTCTTGCACAACAGGGGCAGACATCTAAAGATAATTTTTCTAGACATGACACTAGCAATAGAGGTCGTGGGAGAAGACAATCTAGTGGCAGAGGTGGCAGCCAACATTCTTAGTCACAACACCAGCACAGAGATTATCAACACAAAGACATCCAATCAAGAGACAAGCAATCTATGCAATGCTATAGATGTGGAAAAATGGGTCATAGTTCCAACCTTTGTCAAACTCCTTGGGAGAAGATTTGTGATAAGAAGGAAAATCCCCCAGACAAAGGTAACCCTCTTGAATCTGCACACTATGTTGTAGCACATTGTAATGTTGGTATTGAAGAAGTTTTTAGTACTTCATATTTTTCTTTGAATGATACTTGGTTGTTAGAAACTGGAGCCACATGCCATGTGACATTTAGAAGAGATTTTTTTGAGACATTCAATGATCAAGTGGATGGAGTAGTATATTTTGTTGACAAATCTGAATTACAACCTTTAGGGATTGGTTTTGTTAGACTTAAATTACCAAGTCTTGCTGATTACATACTTTCTAATGTTCTTTATCTTCCACAGTTGAAGAGAAATTTGATATCCCTTGTGAATATTAGACATCAAGGTCATTCAATGCATATGTTTGATGGCATCATTGAGATTAGACGGTCTATTGATTCTATTATTGTTATGACCGGGGTAGAAGTTGGAACACTTTTACATTTGAAAACCTGTACTTCATCACATTCTCAGAATACTGCAAATTTCTCTCAGCATAGTGGTAACTTGTCTTCTAGTTTGTTATGGCACGCAAGATTTGGCCACATTAGCTATGATAGTCTCAGGATCATGAAACAAAAAGGAGTTCAAGGGCTTCCCACTATTCCGAAACAAATTTCTCAATGTGATGCTTGCATTTTAGGCAAACATAGCAAACAACTTTTTCATGATTTTATGTTTCGAGCTTCTAGAAAGCTAGCTCTCATTCACTCAGATTTGTGTGGGCCTATGCCTATTCCATCAACAAATGGAAATAAATATATAATGACTTTTATTGATGACTATACTAGGATGTGTTGGGTTTATTTATTAAAGGATAAATCTCAAGCTTTTGATACCTTCAAAAATTTTCATTTGTGGATTAAAAATGAAACTCAACTCAATATTGGAACTCTTAGAAGTGATAATGGTGGAGAGTACACTTCTAAAGATTTTAAAAAATATTTGCAGGACAATGGTATAAAGCATCAAACCACTGTTCCTTATAATCCACAGCAGAACGGTGTGGCAGAACGTATGAATAGAACCCTATTGAATATGGTTAGATCTATGATGTTTTTTCAAAATGTTAAATTAATATTTTGGGGAGAAGCGGTTCTTTGTGCTGTCTACATAAAAAATAGAAGTCCGTGAGCGGCACTAGAAAATAAATCTCCTTATGAAATGTGGCATGGTCGTCTTCCCCAAGTGAAGCATTTTAGGGTTTTTGGTTCTCCCTGCCATGCTTTAATTCCTGAAGAGCTAAGAAATAAATTGGAAGCTAGGAGTAGGAAATGCATTTTTCTGGGATATTCTACTAATTCTAAAGCTTATCGTCTATATGATGAGGAAAATAAAAATTTTGTTATTTCTCGAGATGTTATATTTCTGAAAATTGGAAAAGATGCCCCCACTATTAATAAACAACTTGCTCATCTTGATCGATTTCATTCAAAAAAATTCTATCATGAATGGGATAATGCACTTCCACCTCTTGCAGGGGGGATTCCTCTTCTAGATCAATCTCTGGAAGTTGTAGAGAATGTGAAAGAGTCTAATGAATCTAAAATTTCTTATGAAGAACATGCTAAAAATGAATGTGAACCAGTTTATGAAGAACTTGTTGCAAAAGAATGTAAACCAGCTAGTGAAGATTTTGATTCAAAGGCTCCTGATATTGAAAAAACATCAGAACAACCAATCCATAGATCACTACGGACCACGACAATTCCAAAAAGGTATGATGATTTTGAATTAAATTTTTCTGCTGTTGATGAACCTTCTTCATTCCAAGAAGCAACAACTAGTGATGCATGGAAAAGTGCAATGCAAAGAGAGTATGATGCTCTCATAAAAAATGGAACTTGGAGGTTGGTGGATCCTCCAATTGGAACCAAACCTATTGGCTGCAAGTGGGTATTAAAAAACAAATATAAAGCTGATGGATCTCTTGACAAACACAAAGCAAGACTTGTAGCAAAGGGATATGCTTAGAAAGAAAGTGTTGATTACACTGAAACATTTGCTCCTACGGCAAAATGGGGCACTATTCGAGCTTTGTTTTCTTTAGCAGCACAAAAAAGATGGAATATACATCATATGGATGTTAAGACAACCTTTTTGAATGGGGATTTAAAAGAAGATGTTTATATGTTGCAACCTGAAGGTTTTGTTATCAAAGGTCAAGAACAAAAGGTATGTAAATTGATAAAATCTTTGTATGGTTTGAAGCAAGCACCACATGCTTGGTATGAAAAATTAACTGAGCACCTCCTGAAACTAAACTACAAGCATTTTCATCTAGATGATGCAACTCTCTTTGTCAATAAAATTGGTAGATCAATTGTATATCTAGTTGTATATGTTGATGATCTTCTCATCATAGGAAATAATGATGATTATATTGCATCTATTAAAAGAGAGTTGAAGAAGGTTTTTGATATGACCGACTTAGGGTTACTGTATTATTACTTAGGTATTGAAGTTATTCAAAATCCTAAGTTTATTTTTATTTCTCAGAAGAAATATATTGGAGAGTTATTATGTAGATTTGGCATGGAAGATTGTAATTATGTTTCCACTCTAATGGAGAAAAATTTGAAGATTTCTTCCAATGAAGGAAATGATTTTGAAGATCCAACCAAGTAGAGGCAGCTTGTTGGAAGTTTGATTTATGTCACCACTACTCATCCAGACATTACCTATGCAGTGGGTATTTTGTCCAGATTTATGAATAAACCATGTGAAGGACATTGGGTTGCAGCACAATGAGTTTTGAAATATTTAAAAGGGACTCAGACTCTTGGTATAAAATATTCAAAGGTTTCTGATTTCCATCTTACTGGCTATTCAAATTCAGATTTTGATGGTAACTAATCCTACGGGATAAACGAGATATTTTATTTATTAGTTATCTTTAGTAGTTTTTAGTAGTTTATTATTTATAATGTTTTGATAGTTTTCTTCCAACTGTCTCAACAGTTCGGATTGTAATATATTTTCCAGTTTTTCAATTCTATTTGTATGCCTGTGTGTGCATTTTTAATATATTATTTTGGGCCTGTTACAGAATATGTTAGCTCAAGTGCTTTTGATATTTCTCATTGGGTGAGTTTATTCAAGCTCAGATTTACTTGTTAATTGAATCGACATGGGTTTTTTTTTTATATTTATTTGTTATATATTTTTTGGTTTGCTATGAAATAGTTTTACGACATCAAGCACTGTTGTTAATGGGGTTGAGAGAAACATCTTCTTCTTTTTCTACTACCATGGGAAACTTGGAACCTGCAATTATTTATGTCATGGCATGGGCTTTGGGGTGAGTAATTCAATGTCTACCTTCTCCAATTTGCAGAGCAAGTAAAAAAGTACCAATAATACCACAGGAAAAACAAGGAACTCAACAAAATGTGTGGCTCAATATAAACCAGTAGAATAACAGGACCGAATTACTGACCCCAAAGCCCATGCCATGACAAAAATGATTGCAGGTGCCAAGTTTACCATGGCAGTTAAATAAATAAAAGAATTAAATGCATGACAAATGACCTGGTGGAAAGGAAAAGAACAAAAAAACTTTATTATAAAAATTAATTATTATTGTTATTAGCCTTTTTTCATGGCAAACTTTTTCTCCAATTTTTGTTGGTTAGTTTTCTTGCCGCCTTTGTTGCTTTGCTATGGTTTATTATTTTTCTAAAGCACATTTTTATGGTCATGGTATATCTTTTATTATAAAATCTTCAAATTTTCAATGATTAAAAAGATGAAAAAAAACCGTATAGACAAACAAAATCAATCTAATCATTTAAAAAAAGTTCAAAAAATTATTCATATTTCATATTATGTTTGATGTATGTAGAATCATTTCAAAATATCATTTTAGTGTGTGTGGGGAGTAGAGACCGTGATGTAGATGTTAAAACAAAGATATACTATAAAAAATAGTGACAAGACTATTAAAGAATAGTGACAAGTTATGAATAGACAATGATTTGAGTTGATAACTATGACTATAAAGATCAAAACCTTGTCAATGAATCTTAGGAAAGAATGTAGAGTGAAAATATATTAAAGGGATTTATGGAAAAGAGGTCATGAGATACAACTAACAATAAGGATAGTGATTTTGATTGTAAAAATGAATAGTGGTGATCAAATCATTTCTAAAAGCAATAAAGAGGTATCCTACAGTGAACAAGAAGCCAAGAAAGGCAGTGATTAGTGTCATGGAGATCTACGAAAGACATAAAAGTAATGATATCAAAATAGTGTTACAAGTATACCATAATAGTGGATTTCACAATCAATGAATGACAATAATAACTAGCACTTGCACCTTTGAAGGGTGCAAGGGTTATGCTAATAGTGTTATATATATTAAATGATGTCACTGTATTGCTGATGTGGAAAGTTTATAACATTTTTTTTGTATACAATAAAATATTTGTTAGGATAGTTTCATCTTTATTGTTCTATATGTGCAAAACTTACATCCATTTTCTACTAAGAATATAATTTGTTTAAGGATTGAAATTTTTTAATTATTATTTCAGTTGAAGTGGTTTTGATTAATTTTTTATTGACATGTATATATCAAATTATTATAATTTTGTATTTGAATGCTAAATATTATTTTATGATATTAATAGTGAAAATGTTGAGTATTAATTATAGCAAAAATGCCAGATTAGATCAAAGTCAAAATTATTCAACTCAAAATTATATACTCTATATGAACATTTAGAACATTGAATTATACATTTTATTTTAATAGATTCCTATCAACCAAAATTTCGATGACAACAAAAAGTGGATGTATATAATAAAAAGATTATGAATTAAAAATAGTTGTGTGTATAGTGCAAGAATGGTGCCCAAGAAAGCTTGTTGTCAATGATCTACTCTATCTATCTATCTATCTATCTATCTATCTATCCACTACCTTTCCATCTCTCCTTGAACTCTATATCTTTTTAACTTTACCTATTCTTCTACCTCTCTTTATCTATCTTCCTCTCTCCTCCTCACCCCCTCTATCTTTTTCTCTCCATATTCATTTTCATCGACAACCTACCTTTATGAAATCAAGAATTCAAAATTGGCTCTCATTCTCTCTCTCTCTCTCACACACACACACACACCAGATCATCTTGCTATAAAATTGAGAAACAAACACGATGAATATGAGTCAGGAATATTTAACAACCACATTTAATACTCTCCTAGGAACAATGTTTCATCTTATTCCTTGACCATACTTACATCACTTACCACGTGTTTTTATTAGATATTGCATGAAAACATCTCTCTCTCTCTCTCTGTCTCTCTCTGTCTCTCTCTCTCTCTCTCTCTAACAATTACATTTAATACGCTCCTAGGAATAATGTTTCATCTTATTCCCTAAGTGCATGCTTCTTACATCACTCACCGCTTGTTTTTATTAAATACTCAATCAAAATAGTTCACTACACCCTACTACTTTATAGGGCCCTATAGGGTAAATTTAATTATTATTCATACAAACTAAACAAATAGGAAAACAATTCAAATATTAAAAATACTAACATAAAATAATTATGTGTAAAAGTATTACCACAAATATAAATATGTTGATAATTTTTTCTTTTAACTTACACATTTAATTATGCAAATTCTTCATTTATATGAAACAATGCCATGTTTATTTACCGAATGACAATATTTTTTCCATACCTCACATGTGGCAATTTTTACCATGCTCACAAGAAACATTGCCATTGCCTTTTTAGATAATCTAATAGGGTTGTGGTTCAATGTCTCCAATGGAGATCTAGGCCTTATCGATTCCCAACATAGTGTGCTATTAGTTTAATTTGGAATTAGTGTTATATATTAAATGATGTCATTGTATTGCTGGTGTAGAAAGATTACTTGTAATATTGATATGACTATTGTATTGTTTTTGCACACCCATTATTAGCTACATGGTAACAGTATTGTAAAAACTTATGTGGCAATGTCTCATTCTAATCAATACATATGTGTAAGCATGGTAGAAATTAGCATTCATATTAACCAGATTTTCTAGTAAACTCTCTTTCTATATATAGCATGCATATTACTTTCTCCCCACAACTTGGTTTATCTTTTTGAGTGTTATATTATATTAAATGATGTCATTGTATTGGTGATGTGGAAATTTTGGTCATTATATATTTGTTACATAGTAAAACATAAGGTAGAATAATTTCATCTTTATTGTTCCAGATGTGTGAAATAATTATATATTGTTTGGACGCCTGTGCTAAGTTAAATTTCCTTGTAAACTAATCCCAAAGTATAATTTATTTCAATTGTTAGGCATCTATGCTTTCAAATTTGGAAATGAAATAAATCACACCATAGAAAAAGAGAACACAAACACTCTCCCTATCCATGCATCTATATATTTCTTGATCACACACATAGATAGTCCTTCATTCTCCCTCCCTATCTCTATCTGATCTTATCCCTTTGTATCTTTCATCTCTCTATCTAGACACACATTTCCTCATATATCACTTCCTATATCTTCATCTTTCCATCTCTTCCCATTTATATCTCTCTCTCCCTTTATATCTCTTTTTATACTCTCTCTCTCTCTCTATTTTTTTTTATCCCTATTGATATTTTCATCTTCCAACCTCTCTTCCCTCTTTCTATTATTCATCTTACTCACTCTCCTTCCACCTCTCTATACCCCATTCTCATTATCTCTCCTTATATCTCCCTATCCCTCTAATTGTCATTTCCTATATGAAATGGACAACCTATCTTTTTGAAACAAAATTCAAAATTGACTCTATCTCATCATCTCTATCTCTTCCTCTCCATCCTACTCTATATTTCAATATCTTTTTATTTCTTCCTCTCCATCATTCCCTCTCGATTTCCATATCTCTCTATCTTTACCTCTCCCTCTACAATCTATAAGAATCCATGAAAACACTCTTGGAATGAAAATCTCTCTGTCTCTCTCTGTCTCTCTCTCTCCATGTATGTTATTCATCTTACTCACTCTCTCCGCCCAACTCTTTCTCTTTGTGTTTCTCTTCTTATCTCTCTCTATCCCTTTAAAGATCTCTCTCTCTCTCTCTCTGTGTGTCTCCATGTATGTTATTCATCTTACTCACTCGCTCCATCCAACTCTTTCTCTTTGTGTCTCTCTTCTTATCTCTCTCTCTCTCTCTCTCTCTCTCTCTCACACACACACACACACACACACATTCATCTTATTCACTACCCTCCCTCCCCACTCTCTCTACCTCTCTCTCCTTGCCTCTCCTTACATCTCCCTAGTTCTATTGCAACTCTAAGGTCAAGCTTTTCCACCAATTTAGTTTTAAGATATTAAGTTAAAGAAAAGAAAAGACAAAACATTATAGATATTGTGAAGTGTTTGCCTATCCAAAGTCTCAAATTAAAACTATAAAATAAAATAATATACATCTTTTATATAAATTAATCAAAATTGAAGTAAATTAAATTTAAATATCTATTTTATTAAATATATAATATAACTTTCAATTTTAAGTAAAAATTGATGTGAAATAAAATAATTTTAAAATTACTTATAATTATATAAAATTAAATATATATAATTTATGTAAATTAGTGTGTAATTTTACAAATTACAATTAATAAGCTTGTACAATAGAATTGGTAGACAAATATAAATCCTCTAGAATGTGTATAAAAATAGAAAAAATTTAAAAATAAAATAAAAAATATTTTAATGAATTTATATCGTCCCATCTGACTATTAAACAATGAAAATAGATAACTATCCACCAATAGAGAGTTAGGGCTATGGATGACTGATTAGTAAATTGGATGTGGATTCCTGTTCAACTACACTTTACTGCAACAAAACGAATATTTGACTTTGTTTTCTTGATGCTCATTCGGATATGTTTGCAAAATTCAAAGTGCAAACAGGGCACATGAACTATTTGTAGGAAATGCTTGAGTAGATAAGATTGCAAGCGGTGTATGGACATCGCTCAAAGCATAAATGGCAGACTAATTCAGTGGAGCAGGCATGTAAAGGTAAAGAGGCTTTGAAAATTTTCGAGAAAATATGTATACAAAACATTGAGGCATATGCAGGGCTGTAAGCCATTCCAACAGAATGCTTCAGGGAGATGTGCTTTCACCGTCAAGCAAATGTGGTAGCACGATAAACACATAACAAACTCTAAACCTACAGTTGTTCTAAACACAGCCACAAACATCCGACCAACCGTGCACACTACCATTTTTTCTTGCCACCGCTTTTCTCATTTTACGGCGTAAGACTGCCAGATTGTCTGAAAATTCCGACGGGCATCTCCCCGGAAGAAAGCCTATCGGCTTAATAAATTAATAATGTCTATTAAAACAATCAAGAGCAATTATTATATCAAAACAGTGAAGAACCATATTCTAGAATTTACATTTAAAGATATTGAAGATTAAAATAAACCATTGATAACTATGAACATCAATTCAGTGTTGTCATGATCAAGAGGAGACAGTAATGTCTAAATATAACAAGACAATGAGAAAGGATGCTTGAGGGCAGTGAAAATATGGTATAATAGAGATAGAATGACACATGAAGGTGATTCAATGTTGAAGAATAATTATTTTAAGATAGTAGGATTTACTGGTGTAAAATAGTGATAAGGTATATTAGTAACGTTTTCAAAACAATAGATATCAGTGTGAAGATGCTAATTCCGTCGAAGATCATTCACTGTCAAAATACATGATGCACAAACACATTGCCTTAAGCACTATCACAACAAGAGCAAGAGATGTCAACATATACATAAGCAGTAAGGGAAAAATGACAGTCAAATGTCACGAAGATAAGAACAGAGAAGAAAGCACAGTAATAATGATAATATTTTGGTTGTCTTGTTGGGATGATAGAATGTTGTTATGTGGAATTTTTAACTCTGTAGGACAGTCATAGGGTATATCCATGTGCTTAAATGAAGTGAACAACAATGTTCATGATTGAAGAGTGGTTGTTACAATGAAAAAAAAAAGAGGTATCTATTGCATCCTCTGTCAAAACAGTAGTGCCAATTATAAGAACAATGTTCTTCAAGACCACATATAGTAAACAAAGGACATCAAGCTGAGATATGATAAAATCAATCAAAAAGAAAATGAGATTTGTAAAAATAAATTGCTTTTAGATAGGGGAGTGACTTGAGATAGTTATAGTTGATTATGTTATAATTACAGTTCAACGACTAATCACTAATGGATTCATTCCCTGGTGGTGTTTCAGCATTGTTAATCTAAAACGGTGTTACTATTTTGACTAAGACAATGGTGTGATTAATGACTTTTTCTAGCTTGCAAAATTGGTATATCAGTCATCTCAAGGCTTGAACAAATTGGAATGCTAACATTATCTTAATATGAACACAAATTGTTGACTTTAATTTGTAAGTGTTCAACACTTGAGTATAATTTGGATATTAATGATAAGATTGATACACAAAAATACTTTACACATGATGCATGTCAATTTGATGGATGCAAATTTTTTAAAATTTAGCAAGATAAAAAATGAGACAAATAATAGTTAACTAACATAAATTTACTCCCTAAGAGTAGTTAATTAATAAAAAATATGTATTTAAGATAGAAAATAGACAAGTTAGAATTTATTAATGTGAATTATATAAATGATTACGATGAATATTTTCAATTATAAAATACAATTAATATACAAGTATATCTTTTTTTTAAAGTGATGTCTGGTAAACTTTTTAATGTGATCAATGATGCTGGCATGGCATGCCCTTCGACTCCACGTAAAACATTTTTGACCCAAAGCTATGAATTGACGAGGCTACAAACAAGGGACCTCACCTCCACACTTCACTTGTTTAAAGCTACAAGATCAATGGCCTAGCGAAGGCACAAGGCCTACAAGCATATTTTCCCAACACCTAGGTTTCAGATCTCTACCTCGATTTAACTAAATTGACTAAGACCAGATGACTGTTATTTCCAATATCATTGATGATTGACTCAAAACTCCACATACACTCGTAATCTTCTTGAGTGAACATAGATGTAGGTAAACATGAATCTATAGATACTGCCGAACTAATCACACCATCTGAACATTCAATATTAGCATAATTATTCGAATTTACCAATATTATCAGTATTATCATCAATATAGGGAACACTTTAGAAAAATCCTTATGCAATCAACTTCATCACTGGTATAAAAGATCTAACCTATAAAATAGAATTGTTTCCAGCAATGACAACACTACAACATCCACTACATGATCTACTACACGACCATCTTCATCATATGTCAACAAATCTCTCCTGTGTTCAAATTTTATGAGTTTTGAATAGAATAAAATCAAGGATTTTATTATGTTTAGCGCATAGTTGAAATGTATATAAATTTCGTTCATGCTTTGGTTCAAAGAATCAATTAAATGCTTGAATACATATTTGCAGATTCTTAGGGTTTGTTCAAGGAATCTGATAAGAAGTTTGGGTTAGGGTTGCAATTGAGAAATATTGTAATGCGATATTGTCTTAGATCTCAAAGCTATTTAGAGGATTTTTGTTATGCTACAGTTATATTTCTTATGGATGAATTACCCAATGAATTGAGGCACTGATCTTTGTTGTAGTGTCTTTACCAGTCTTATGGTGTTCAAGTCCATCTATCTTTGCCATAAAGTTGATTAAATCTTATATCATTTTAGGTTTTATGTTGTCTTATTGTAGTACCTATCTCATGGTCCAATTTAGTTGAGGATCAATGGGGAATTAGTCATTTCTCAACATTCTCCTATTTATGTTGAGTTTATGTGAGATTTCTTTTATTTTGGTTCATATCAGAAGTGTGGTGCAGAGCTTGTGATTGGATTTTGGGATAACCCTCATGGGTTTTGCAGAACCCAAAGTGTAGAAGGGTAGATTTGTCCTTGTTAGTTGGTCCAAGTCCTAGAAATTTCTGATTATTAGAGTTGGCATCTCTATAGATAGTGGATAGGTGAACTTGGTGGCTTTTTAACATAAACCCTTTTTCTGGAACCAACAAACACATGATGATGTGTGTCAATTTGATGGATGCAAATAACTTAAAAATTGTCAAGATAAGAAAATGAGACAAATAATAGTTAACTAGTATAAATCAACTCCTTAAGATAAGTTAATTAATAAAACATATTCACATGAGATATAACATAAATAAACTAGTATTAATTAATGTGTAATACAAATTCATTACAATGCATATCCATATACTATTTTAAATAATATCCAAAATTTATATAATATAAATAATTTAAGTTTATCTTAAAACCATACAAAGTGTACTATTGATTAAATAAACTAGCATGCCACATATCATTGTCAACGTCCAACTTTACACTTTTACTATTAACACAATTGGCTTGATTGAGCCATGAGGAAGCATTGAATCGTAATCCTTCTATATCAAGCCCCATAGTGCTCATTATCACCATTCCATTTCCCTTACCTTGGAGATGCATAGGGGAATAGGTCTTGCAAGTATCAAAGATCCATCTCTGGAAGAGACATGATAATAGAAACAAGACAAGATCAAACCACTTGAAAAATAGGATTGTTATCACAAGTTTGTCCAAAGATCCAAATTTTCAAATTCTAATCAAATCAATCTTTGATGTAGAATTCAAGAATAAGTTTCAATTATCAAACTTTTGTCACATCACAACTAATATAATTTATTTTTATTTAGTTTCAAAATAAAAAAAATCCTAATTCCCTTACATAAATCTAATCAATAGGCCATTATAATTATATTTAACTTCATTGCATTTATTAGATGAAACACCCCTCTCTCTAATCTTTTAATAAGTAACAAGTCATATATATTTAAAGGGTCATATATTATCTTCCCTTAGATTACATATATACAATATTATAATCAGCAACAAGTTATTTATAGAAATATCTTTGAAAAGTGAGCAAGTTAGTCACTTCTAAAACCATGAAAATGATAAACAAGAATCTTATAGGTAAAAGGAATTAACAAAGTAGAGGCTCTTTGACTTGTGATCCTTCATCATTTTCATCATTGTTTGGTTGTTCTTGTTTGTCATTAATGTTGTCTTTACTTTTGCCCCATAAAATGACATAGAGACCTCCAAAAATCATCACTATACCGATTGCACTGTTGAGAGCAAAAGAAGTAAATATTAGATATCATTACCATTATCCCAAGATATTTTGATTCATGTGGAAGCACATCATATATTATTTACTTAAATTGTCTAAAACCCACCTTCCCACATGCATGGAATCACCCATGATAAAGAATGACAATATAGTCGAGCAAATAGGAGAGATTGGGTTGAATATTGCAACAAACACAGGTCCTCTTTTCTGAATACACCAATATTGCAATGCCTGTGACAAGCCATGCCAAGTTAACGCCTGTCAAAATTCAGCACTTCAAAATTAATTACAGAGAATTAACATGTTTGGCTCTTGTAAGAGATGGATAGCATTAGTCTCAAAGAATATTTACACTTACCCCAATGATAATAATCACAAGTCCACTCCAATCTACAACCCACGAATCTCTATGGATTCCTTTGTCGAGTACCATTATGTAGATAGCAATTTCCATAGAGCCAAGAAGAGTCGTCATTGTTGTAAGAGATAATGGTGCTGGATACTTCTTCAATGTCTTGGCCTGCACGTATGTTATTGGTCGCAAATGAAAATTAGAAAAGGAGGTAAGGATAAAAAACACTAAACCCAGTATCGTGTTTTAGTAAATAAAAAACAAAACACTCATTATATTATAATTGATCACATTCTCCTCAATATTGATAATTTGCAATAATAAGACGCCAAAAAAATTAACTGATCATCAATTTTAAAATGTATTAATAGACTAATAACAGTTTTATACTCATCCCATAAAAAAAAGAGCTATCTTTATTTTCTTGACTACAATTTATCTTAACTATTAATAAATAAAATAATGATTAAATATCAATCACCCAACCATCCCACTAATATGATTAAATATTATTAATAATCACCCAACCATCCCATAAAAAAAAGAGCTATCTTTATTTTCTTGACTACAATTTATCTTAACTATTAATAAATAAAATAATGATTAAATATCAATCACCCAACCATCCCACTAATATGATTAAATATTATTAATAATCACCCAATCATCCCATAAAAAAAAGAGCTATCTTTATTTTCTTGACTACAATTTATCTTAACTATTAATAAATAAAATAATGATTAAATATCAATCACCCAACCATCCCATGCGATCATGCGCCCACTGTCCGATTAGATGCCATTGGTTTGTTTGCGGTGGGACCAAGTGATGATTCTTCGCCGAGGTGTCAGGCGGGGATTGGCTGAACTGGTATGGGATTGTTGTGCCCACCGTCCGTTAAGAAAATATGAGGTGGAGAGTTGTCAACGGGTTGGGATTAGAGATTTGGATCGACGGCCGACGTGTGATCGCATGGAACTTTCTCTCCCCATGCGATCATGCGCCCTCCGTCTGATTAGATGCAACAGACCCATAGCCAAGGACAGGAATCGATGGTGAAAGTTTATGGGGTGTCGCATGGTCGCATAAATCATTTTCAATCTATGCGATCATGCGACAACCATCAATGTCGTGTGTATGTTGAATCTCAATACTTTGATATATGCTCTGGTACATTTTAATATTTTAATATAATATTCAGCCTCGGCCCCTTATCGATCAAAAAAAAAACCATTCCACTAATTTCTATGCCCATTTATTAAAAAAATTGACACATATTTCCTGTGTGGACATTATTGTAGTGAATGTAGCAATGAGAGTTCACCTCTAAAATCATTGAACATGAAAAGCACATTACTGCTGCCAACAGGTAAAAGCATCCTCTGATCCTTGAGCCTGAACTCCCCTGTAGATATTTAAAAATAATATTTTGTGGGCTCATCTGAGAATGAGGTGTTGAAGGCCTAGAGTCCTCCATTAGAGCAGGACCAGTGATGAAACTCATGGCCATTGCTCCCATCACACAAATCAATGTTCCCACAATCTTGGATTGGCTGTGGGAATGTTTAATGTCTACTTTCTCTAATCTGCAGAGCAAGAAAAAGTACCAATTATACCACAAAAAAATAGGGCGACTCAACAAAATAATATGGCACAATACTAACCCAGTAGAAGAACAGGATTGAATTACTGACCCAAAAACCCATGCCATGACAAAAATGATTGCAGGCGACAAGTTTGCCATGGCAGTAGCAAATGCAGAAGATGTTTCACTCAACCCCATTAACAGCAGTGCTTGATATGCTGAAACTCTTTCATGACAACCCAAAAAACAAATAAACACATAAAATGGAAAAACAAAAAAACCCAGTTTGGTTCAAATAACAAGTAAATTTCAGTTTGAATAAACTCACCCAGTGAGAGATATCAGAAGCACCTGAGCTGACAGGCTTAAGCTCATCCCTGTTTAAGAAAACCCAAAAATGCTTTAAAAACTAAGAACAGGGGAACGAATAGAAATGAATCACAAATCTGTATTTTTAGCATACTTTTCAAGAAAGATTGCAATGGGGCACAAGATGAAATCCCCCAAGCCATAGGTGGCCACAGCAAGAGGCAAAAGGTTTTTCCCCTTTGATTTTTCCTTCTCCAGAAGAACAGCAATCAAGCCATAAGAAACTTGAATGCCCACCAATGAGGCAAATATGCTTATGTCCTCTAAATTCATGCAAGATCGTCCATTACAGCGCATTTCGCCTTCTTCCAGAGGATAAAAATCTTCACAGATTGAACAAAAACTAATAACTTTTTTTAAGTAGAAAAGCTTTGGCATGATGATGGCATCGGGCACAATGAGTGCAGTTCATCTGTCAATGTCTCATCTACCACATTTTACTGTTTTGGTTAGGAATTTGATGGTTGTATTGGTCGTTTTTCTACTTTTAAGTCTAATATGACAGACTAACCATTTATTGAATCTATAGATTGTCATACTAAATTTATTAATAAACCATCCAAATTTGTCATAGCAATATAATATATTATTTAATACTATAAATATATGTTATTTCTTTTTTAATCTATAAGAAGCTGAAGCGGAAAGTTTGTATTGATATATACAGATAGTAACATAAAATAGGAAATATAAGCACTAAAAAGTCCTACTGCAGACGATAATGTTCTTGTCCAAAAAATGAGCAACCATTGCTCAAACCCACACACTTAAACCAAGCATATCTTGGAAAAGCAACAGAAAAATCTTAACAGCTGAAATAAAAAAATAACAAGCTCAATAAAAGCTTGGTATCATGTACTAATCTGATGCTGAGGTGGAAACGCTCTCCGAGCTGATCCCCAATTTGAAACTGTCAGCCTCCACATGATCTTCAGATTGTTGATCAATGGACTTCTCTTGGTCGTCATTCTCCTCATTTGTCTCCTCTTGAGCATCCTCAATAGCCACTTCCTCACCATCAGCATCGTCCTCATCCTCAGCCATATGATAAGAATGTGTTAAAGAGTTAGAAAATTTGTTAGCTCTCTAATCTACTACACTTAGAACACTTTGTAAGCCTTTCCCTTTTATTGTTGAGAATTTACTAATCCTTATAACTAGCTGACGAATCTCATATACATTTGTCAACGTATTGAGGTTGTGATAATCAAATAGAGGTCCATAATTACATTTGGCTCAATAATTCACATAGCAATTTAGTGAAAAACTACAAATGAGGTTGTCATAAACATATATATATTTGTTGGCACTCCCAATAAATCATTTCTTTCCACAAAATGACATATCTTCTAAAAAAAATCATCCAATGGTTTATGTGTCTTGTCAATAGTTCATTTCTAAATTGATCAAAATGAAAATAATAATGGATTCTTGTTTGCGGCAAAGTTGTAACATGAAATAGTGATGACATTGTGATTAATACTAAATGTTGAGTAGATCTGCACAATCAATATGTTTTTGCAAATCAAGTGATCTAATAAAACATCTGATAAAAATTTAAATTCTTTAAATAAAACCACTTTGAAAATATATTTTATAGCAAATGGTGAATGCACAATAATTTTACCACTCTAATCAATTAAGTATTATTGGCCTTGATTTAGTAAGAATGAAATAATAAGATTCAAGTCCAAAGTTCTAAAAATAAACACTTTTGTGAATCCACCATCATACATTGTTAACATATGTATCACCTTGAACAAAACTTGATCAAGTT
Organism: Chamaecyparis obtusa; assembly: GCA_027943335.1. NCBI lineage: Eukaryota > Viridiplantae > Streptophyta > Pinopsida > Cupressales > Cupressaceae > Chamaecyparis > Chamaecyparis obtusa. The sequence goes on along the minus strand of BSBK01007408.1, from coordinate 238,927 downwards.
TACAAGCTAGATAAGATCTAACAACTTGGCATGGAGTACATTCAGCACTCAAGGCTCGAACAAATTGGAATGCTAATATTTTTTTACTATGAGCTCACACAAATTGTTGACTTTAATTTACAAGTGTTGAACACTTGAGGATGATTGTGACATTAATGATAAGATTGACACACAAAAAGACTTTACACATGATGATGCATGCCAATTTGATGGATGCAATATTTTTAAAATTTAGCAAGATAAATAATGAGACAAATAATAGTTAACTAGCATAACTCAACTCCTCAAGAGTAGTTAATTAATAAAAATATGCACTTAAGATATAACATAGACAAGTTATAATTGAATAATGTGAACTATATTTAAATCATTATGATGAATATCCATAAATCATCTAATACAATTAATATACAAGTATATCTATTTTTTTGAAAAGTAATGTCTGGTAAAATCTGTAACATGACCAATGATGTTTGCATGACACACCCTCTAGCTCCATGTAAAATATTTTTTACCTTGAGCTATGAATGGTGAGCCACAAATGAGGGACCTTACCTCCACACTTGTTCAAACTTGTAAGCTCAACAACCTAGCGAAGGCACAAGGCCTACGAGCATAGTGAACCAACACTTGGGTTTGAACTTTGGCGCCCGCTTCACCAACAAAGTATTTAAACTGCGACACTACACATCCAAAGACTTGATATACAAGTATATCTTAAAACTATACAAATCGTACTAAAATAATTAAATACAGTTTCATTACACACATTAGCATCAACATCCACCTTTGCAATTTTACCATTAACACAATTGTAAGGCTTAATTAAGCCATATGGAAGCCCTAATTTTCAATCCTTGTATAGAGAGCCCCATAGTGCTCATTATCACTATGTCATTTCTCTTACTTTGGATATGTATATGGGAGTAGGTCTTTCAGGAATCGAAGATCCATTTTTGTAAGGGGCATGACAGTAGGAAAAGGACAAGAACAAACCACTTGAAAAATAAGATTGCTATCACAATTTTATCTCAAAGATCCAAAATCTTATATTCAAATAATCTCTTTTGATGTAAATTTTTATAATAGATCCGAGAACTAACCAATCTTTTGTCAAATCACATCTAATGTAATATTCTTTAAGGGTCATATTATTTCCCCTTCAATTACGCATATACAATGTTTTACTTGGTTACAAGTTATTAAGAGAAATATCTTTGAGAAGTGCGAAAAAATGTCACTTCCAAAACTAAGAAAACAAAAAGTGGAAATCATGTAGCCATTAGTCAACGCAATAGGGGCTTGTTGACTTGTGATCCTTCACCAATTTCAACATTATGTGACTGGTCTTGTTTATCCATAATGTTGTCTTTGCTTTTGCCCCATAAAACAAGATACAAACCTCCAAAAATCATCACTATACCAATTGCACCATTGACAACAAAATTAAAAAAAAAGATTAGATATTGTGATTATTATCCCAAGATATTTTGATGCATGTCGAAGCACCATATATTAATTACTTCAAATTATTCAAAACCCACCTTCCCAAATTCATGGAATCACCCATGAAGATGAATGCCAATATAGTTGAGAAAATAGTAGATATTGGGTTGAATATTGCAAAAAACACAAGTCCTCTTTTCTCCACACACCAATATTGTAAGGCATATGCCAAGCCATGACAAGTTAATCCCTGTCAAAATTCAGCTCTTCAACATTAAATACATAGGCAATATATTTGGCTCTTTTAAGAGATGGAGAGCACGAGTCTAGGAGAATATTTACACTCACCCAATAGATAATAATAGCAAGTTTTCTCCAATCTACAACCCATGATTCTCTATGGATGCCTTTGTCTAGTATCATTATGTATATAGCGATTTCTATAGAGCCAAGAAGGGTTGTCATTGTTGTAAGAAATAATAGTGTTGGATACTTCTCCAATGCCTTAGCCTGCATGTATGGTATTGGTCACAAATTCTCATTAGTAAAGATCTAAGGACGATCTATAGTAAACACAACATGATGTTACTATTGAATACCCTCTTAATAAATTAAAAACAAGATGCTCGTTATATTTCAATTGATTCTGTTCTCATCAATATTGATAACGGATAGCAAAACCCCCAAAAAATATTTACAATCAATTTTAAAATGTATTGAATAGACTAATAACCCTTTTATTAGTGTCCCATCAAAAAAACCATTGTCTTTACTTTATTAAACTTTAAGTATTACAAAGATAAAAGAATAGTTAATCTAATGGAACTCGTTCCTTGGGTAGCGTAGGCATATCTCTTCAACCGTCCCACTGATTTCTATGACCATTATTAAAAGAATTGAACCTTTTTGACAGAAATTTCTTGTGTGGGGATAATTGAAGGAAACGTAGCAATGAGAGTTCACCTGCAAAATCATTGAAGATGAGAAGCACATCACTGCTGCCATGAGGTAAAAGCATCCTTTTGTCAGGACTCCCCTGAAGAAATCTAAAAATTGTATTTTCTGGGCTGGTCTGAGAAGATGTTATTGAAGGCCTGGAGTCCGCCATTAGAGCAGGACCAGTGATGAAACTCAAAGCCATTGCTCCCACCACACAATTTTGAATTGGCTGTGAGCATGTTTAATGTCTACCTTCTCCAATCTGCAGAGCAAGTAAAAAAGTACCAATAATACCACATGAAAAACAAGGAACTCAACAAAATGTGTGGCTCAATATAAACCAGTAGAAGAACAGGACTGAATTACTGACCATGCCATGACAAATATGATAAATTGCAGGCGCCAAGTTTGGCACGGCAGTTAAATAAATTAATTATAAAAATTAAAAAACGACCTGGTAGAAAGGAAAAGAACAAAAAAAACTTTATTATAAAAATTAATTATTATTGTTATCAGCCTTTTTTCATGGCTACCTTTTTCTCCAGTTTTTGTTGGTTAGTTTTCTTGCCGCCTTTGTTACTTTGCTGAGCACATTTTTATGGTCATGGTATATCTTTTATTATAAAAATCTTCAAATTTTCAATGAAAAAAAAAACTGTATAGACAAACAAAATCAATCTAATCATTTAAAAATGGTTAAAAAAAATGATTCATATTTCATATTATGTCTGATGTATGTAAAATCATTTCAAAATATCATTTCAGTGTGTGTGGGGAGTAGAGACCGTGATGTAGATGTTAAAACAAAGATATATTATAAAAAATAGTGACAAGACTATTAAAGAATACTCACAAGTTATGACTAGACAATGATCTGAGTTGATAACTATGACTATAAAGATCAAAACCTTGTCAATGAATCTTCGGAAAGAATGTTGAGTGAAAATATATCAAAGGGATTTATGGAAAAGAGGTCATGAGATACAACTGACAATAAGGATAGTGAGTTTGATTGTAAAAACAGTGACATAGCAATATCAAAATAGTGGTGATCAAATCATTTCTAAAAGCAATAAAGAGGTATCCTGCAGTTATTAGTGTCATGGAGATCTACAAAAGACATAAAAGTAATGATATCAAAATAGTGTTACAAGTATATCATAACAGTGAATTTCACAATCAATGAATGACAATAATAATAAATTAATAATGTATATTAAAACAATCAACCGTAATTATTATATCAAAACAGTGAAGAACCATATTCTATAATTTACATTTAAAGATATTGAAGATTAAAACAAACTATTGATAACTATGAACATCAATTCAGTGTTGTCATGATCAAGAGGAGACGGTACAATGTCTAAATATAGCAAGACAATAAGAAAGGATGCTTGAGGGCAGTGAAAATATGCTATAATAGAGATAGAATGACACGTGAAGGTGATCCAATGTTGAAGAATAATTATTTTAAGATAGTAGGATTTACTGGTGTAAAATAGTGATAAGGTATATTAGTAACGTTTTCAAAACAATAGATATTAGTGTGAAGATGCTAAGTTGGTCAAAGATCATTCACTGTCAAAATACATGATGCACAAACAAATTGCCTTTTAAAGCATTATCATAAGAAGAGAAAGAGATGTCAACATATACATAAGCAGTAAGGGAAAAATGACAGTCAAATGTCATGAAGATAAGAACAGAGAAGAAAGCACAGTAATGATGATAATATTTTGGTTGTCTTGTTGGGATGATAGGATGATAGAATGTTGTTATGTGGAATTTTTGACTCTGTAGGACAGTCATAGGGTATTTCCATGTGCTTAAATGAAGTGAACAACAATGTTCATGATTGAAGAGTGGTTCTTACAATTCAAAAATAGAGGCATCTATTGTATCCTCTGTCAAGAGAGTAGTGCTTAATATAAGAACAATGTGTTAATATGATTTAGAACAACAAAGGGCGGGGGTGAATCAGTTGTTCTCAAGTCCAGATGTATAAAAAAATATTTTAAACTCTTCAACAAATCAGATCTAATAACCAACACCTACTCGATCATTACTGATTGCATAACAGAAACATATAACAGTCCAGTCCACTTATCCAAAAGCATCTAACTTGTAAAACACAAAAATGTTCAAACCAAAACATTCACACAAGTATCAACACCAGGATTTATAATGGAAACCCAATTTGGGAAAAACCACTTTGTAACATGTTACTATTATGTTCACTCTTCTGAAGTGAGCTCGGTGAAAAGCCAACCCTGTCAAAGGTTACAAACACATTGTCAGGTGTGACCCGATTAAAAGATTTCAACCACTTTGTTAAAAGTGCGCCTTGTTATAGGACTTACATACACTCCATTAGAATGCAACCTTGTTCAAAGGATTTATACCTATGACTGTTAGGTCAACCTCTGTTAAAAGGATTTTGACTGTTACAATGGTTAAAAAGTAGCAGTAATATTGATCTGAGAAACATACAACTCACTTTGCAAATTTATCAAATCCAATTCCGTAAACATATGCTGGCTTACTGACTGTGAACCTTTTCCATCTCTATCATTGATCTGCTCGGAACCCTTCAAGCAATCACAACACTTCTCCTTCAGCCTTTTCTGCTTAGACAATCAATAACAATACTTCCAACATTCACTTTTTCTCTACACATTCAACCTCTAGCTTAGGTTTCCTTAATACTACCTCTATTAGGTTAATACATCTTTTTCTACTTAATCTCCTTCGTAGATCTTAGGGTTAGGTCAGATTCATTGAATCCATCCTACATTATGTTCTTCGACTTATCTTTGAAATATCTTGAATCTCTTAAAGATTTACAATAAAACATTTTACAGTACATTAAATGCTTTCATACAATCAATAAATAAAGTCAACACGTTTTACATAATTCAAGAATTTAACGATGTTGGCTAGAAATCTGAATTCTTCAACAAATGCAAAACACTGACGCTCAGTCAATATTGTGTCTAACTTCTCGGTCTTCTCTAGAAAGCTCAGTCACCACATAAACTGTTCCCTCAGCTAACATTGTCTTCCTCGGCAATTAACTGGTGTTCAGTCAACACTATTTTTACTCGGCATTCACTAGCTTGGTCGACACAAACAATACTCAGCTTAAACTAGATTTGTTCACTTATGCTCGGTTAAGCCTACCAATTTAGTCTTCATTCTTACTAAGATAAACTATATATTGTCTTATCATTGTGCCACATAATCAAGTACTCATTGAAGTATCAAGATAACTCAACCTTTCCTTAGGTGTTGTTGTTACCAACCTTGCCTATCCCCTTAGCAACACTCAAATAGATATAGTACTTTCTTAAATAGCAATAGTCTTACCAATTAAGGTTTGACATCAATGACAATACAACAATTGCTTCAATTGCAGTTTCCAACAATCTCCCTCTTTGACATTGATGGCAACACCATATGAATATTACATGAATTACCAACCAATCCAAAACTTATCTGTCTATCAGAGAAATGTATAAAAAATTAGCTTCATTCTGATACAGAATCAATTAGCCATGCATGACCGTCCACTGAATTTCTCTCACTGTCTTGATCTTCTCATTTTGTGTATTCATCTATCATTATCTCCCTCTTTGAAAAAAATGCCAAAGCAGCAACAAAAATATACATCCTCTAGATGTAGATATCATCCTTTCAGTTCAGTAGAATATTTCTCCCTTTGTCATCTTGCTTATGACTTATTCTGACTTTGTTGTGCTCTTCACAACTCTAGGCTGCTCCTAAAGTGTGACCTTTCTCTGTATCAATATGTTGGATGTTCTTTGCAACACACTTGATGCAGTGCTCCTAGCTTGACTAGGCAGCCTCAGTTAGGGGAAGGACCCCTAATTGACTTCTCAAGTATTCATGAGCTTCTTTAGGTAAAGCTTTAGTGAATATATTTGCTATTTGTTCCTTGGTATTCACATATTCCATGCGGACCTCTTTATCTTGTACCAGTTCTCTCAAGTAGTGATACTTGATGGCAATGTGTTTGGTCTTTGTGTGCATCACTAGGTTTTTAGAGATGTTGATAGCATTTGTGTTGTCACAGAAGATGACAACTGGTTCAGTGATTTCTTCTTTCATGCCTACCAACAATTGCTTTATCCATATCAAATTTGAACAATTGACAGCTACAACCACATACTTAGCTTCAGCAGTAGATTGGGAAATGCAATTTTGTTTCTTGCTTATCTAGGAAACTAATCTCTGTCTAAGAAAGAAAGCTCCACCATTAGTACTCTTTCTGTCATCTACATTTCCTGCCCAATCAGCATCTGTATACACTCTCAGTTCAAATTTGTCATGCTTCTTGTAGTACAATCCATAGTCAGCAGTTCCTTTCAAGTATCTCATGATTCTTTTAACCGCCATCATGTGAGTTTCCTTAGGATTGGTAGAAAATCTTGCCACAATCCCAACAGCTAATGCAATATCTGGTCTGCTATGTACAACATATTGTAGCTTTCTGATCATAGATCTATACAAAGTCTGGTTAACTTCTACATCATCATCATTCTTAGACGACTTTTGTCCAGTAGCCATGGGAGTACTTACTGGCCTTGAGTCTTCCATACCAAAGGTTTTTAGTATCTCATGAACATATTTAGACTGGGTGATGAAAATTCCTTTCTCCATCTGATATACTTGTAAACCAACAAAAAATTTGATCTCCCCAAACATATTCATTTCAAATTCAGTTTGCATTTCATTTGAGAATTTCTTACACAAGGCATCTTGTCCACCAAATATAATATCACCTACAAAGATTTTAGCTAACATGATTCCTTTACCTTCTTCATCTTTCATGTACAAATTTCTTGTGTCATTTGTCCTTGAGAATCCAATCTGTATTAGGTAGTTGTGCAACCTCTCATACCATGCTCTGGGAGCTTGCTTTAATCCATATAGTGCTTTATTCAATTTGCAAACCATGTGTCTTCTGTTTGGATCAACAAATCCTTCTGGCTGTTCAATATATACTTCTTCTTCCAGTATACCATTTAAAAATGCAGACTTAACATCCATTTGGTATACCTTGAAACTTTTATAGGCAGCATATGAAAGTAGAATTCTGATTCCTTCCAATCTTGCTATAAGGGAAAATGTTTCCCCATAATCTATTCCTTCTTCTTGTGTGTAGCCTTTGCATACCAGTCTAGCCTTATTTATTATGATTTGACCATGTTCATTCATCTTATTACGAAATACCCACTTTGTCCCAATGACATTCTTATCTTTTGGTCTCGGCACCAGAGTCTAGGTATCATTCTTCTCTATCTGGTCAATCTCTTCATTCATTGCTTCTATCCAGTCTTCATTTTCTAATGCTTCCTTTGTTGTCTTAGGTTCATATTCACATAGTAAACATGTTGGATCTCTTACCTTGCTTCTTGTCTAAATTCCAGTATCTTTATCTCCAATAATTTGTTCAGGCTTGTGATGTTTCCTTACATATTGTGCTAGAACAGGTTCTGTTCTTCTTTCATTTGACTCATCAGGTTCTCCAACAAGATTGTCAGATTCAGCTTCTAAATGCTCGACAACCTCTTCCTGATACTCAACAGCTTCTTCCTGTTGCTCAACACGTTCTTCTTCTCTCTCGGCATTGTTATCCTGATGCTTGACATTGCTTACCCGAGACTCAACATCAGGTGCAGGTCTGTCACTTGCCTCTTCTTCCTCTATATACACAAAAGATCTGTAATCTTCTGGTACTCTGTTACTATCAGCTTCATTTTTCTCTGCATACTCATCAACTTTGACATTTACACTTTCCACAATTTTATTAGTGTTAGAATTCAGACACTTATAAGCTTTACTTTTTGTCAAATAGCCTAGGAATATACCCTCATCACTTTTAGCATCAAATTTTCCATTCCTACTATCCTTCAATATGTAGCACTTACTTCCAAAGATTCTAAAGTATTTTATATTCGGTGCATACTCATGCCATAATTCATAAAGTATCAGATTTGTACCTTTTTTGATCTGTACTTGGTTGAGAGTATAAACAACTGTACTTACAACTTCTTTCTAATACTTCTGTGCAACATTCTTTTCAATCATTAATGTCCATGCAGTCCAAGATAGATATGTTCCTTCTCTCTGCTATACCATTCTGTGGAGGAGTTCTAGGTGCAGACATCTGTCTTTTGATCCCTCTATCATTGCAAAATAGATTGAACTCATTTGATGTGAATTCTCCACCTCGGTCAGATCTCAAACACTTCAAGTTTTTACTTGTCTCTTTTTCAACCTTAGCCACATACCACTTAAAAAATTGAAAAGCATCAATTTTTTCTTTTAAGAACATTACATGCATCATTCTGGTATAATCATCAACAAACAGGATAAAATATCTAGCACTACAATAGCTTTGTACACCCATCGGTCCACAAAGGTCAGTATGAACCAAATCTAAGATATTCTCAGAAGTAAAGGTTTTTCTCTTGAAACTAGACTTAGTCATCTTACCCAACTGACATTCTTTGCACATTGCATTCTCAGGTTTCTTCAATCTAGGTAGACCTCTCACTTTCTTTTTCTTGCTAATTTCTACCAGATTATCAAAGTTAACATAACATAGCCGCTTATGCCACAACCAAATATTACCAAGTTGTGCAATCATACATGTTTCTTCAGATAGGTCTAGATAGAACAAATTACCTCTTGTTTATTCTCCACTTCCAATCAGTTCACCTGTGGCATCAAATATTTTGGCCTTCCCGTGATAAAATTCCACTTAGTAGCCAATGCTATTAAGCTGTGCAACACTTAGCAGACTATAATTAAGACCCTCAACCCAATAAGCATTTTCACAAGAGATCTTATCAGTCAGCTTAATCATCCTTTTCCTCTAACAGGACATGGTGCATCATTTCCAAACTTTACACTCCTACCTTTATAATAGTTTAAGGTATCAAACTTACTCTTATCTCCAGTCATATGATGTGAACAACCACTGTCAATAATCCATTTATCATTTTTGTTCACATAAGATATTAATGCAATTTTCTCATCCTCATTAGATTCATCTTTCATTGCAACATAGACAACTTCAATTTCAAAATCATCACTATCAGTGTTAGTCTCTTCTTCAACAATTTAGCAGGATTTCTTACCTTTCCCTTTGTAGTCTTTGTATCTTCAGTAACCTCTATCTTCTCTTTTGTCTTTATGCTTGCTGTCTCTTTATTCATCCTTATTATCCTTGTCAGGACATCTAGCAACTATATGACCAACTTTATTACATGAAAAACATATAATAGGGAGTTTACCTTTGTACCTTCATTTTCCCCTTTTTAGTCTTCTAGCCATAAGAGCTTCTAGATCCTCAAGTTCTTCATCAAATGTGCCACTGTCACTATCACTTTCACTTTCACTTTCACTGATGCATCTTTATTTTTCCTTCTTTGACTTTTTCAAAACCATCTGTGACTTAAAAGCAGATTCAATACTACCAATAGTGAAGTTATCATAGTTAGAAAGGTCAAAAGCAGTAAGCTTGCCAGCCAAACTTTCTAAAGTAAGGGCATTAGGAAAGTTACATCTAGATTCCTGGATTGCAGAAATTTTGATTGCATAGATAGGACGCAGAGTTCTCAATACTTTTTCTATTACAATTTCATCCTCAATAGTTCCATTTTCTCCTCTAATAGCATTTACAACTTCTTTTATTCTACCACAATATTGTGCAATATTCTCACCTTCTTGCATTCTCATTTCATCAAATTTACCTCTTAGGCTCTCGGATTTTGCTCTCAGCACATTCACATCACCACCATAAATGCTTGCAAGGGTGTCCCACATTTGCTTTGCGGTACTGCAGTCTTTGATGTCTTCAAATTTTGGATAACTTAGGGCAGACACAATCTCCAACATTTCTTGGTTGTGCTCTTGTTTAGCTTTCATTTCTTCGGCAGTCAGGGGTGCAACAGGTGTGACATAGTCATGTTCAATGTAATACCTAGCAGAATCACCAATACTAACAAGATGTAGCTTCATCAAACTTTTCCATGCAGGAAAGTTTTCCTTATTTAGCTTAGGTACCTCCTTCTTATACATCTTGATCATTTGCTTCAAGTATCTTCAAACTTGTTCTCTGTAAGCACCAATAGATTTGATGCCAATTGTTAATATGATTTAGAACAATAGAGAGGGGGGGTGAATCAGTTGTTCTCAGGTCCAGATGTATAAAACAATCTTTTAAACTCTTCAACAAATCAGATCTAATAACCAACACTTACTTAGTCATTACTGATTGCATAACAAAAACACATAGCAGTGCAGTCCACTTATCCAAAAGCATCTAACTTGTAAAACACATAAATGTTCAAACCAAAACATTCACACAAATATCAACACCAAGATTTATAGTGGAAACCCAATTTGGGAAAAATCACTTTGTAACATGTTACTATTATGTTCACTCTTCTGAAGTGAGCTCGATGAAAAGCTAACCCTGTCAAAGGTTATAAACACACTGTCAGGTATGACCCGGTTAAAGGATTTCAACCACTTTGTTAAAAGTGTGCCTTGTTATAGGACTTACATACACTCCATTAGAATGCAACCTTGTTCAAAGGATTTATACCTATGACTGTTAGGTCAACCTCTGCTAAAAGGATTTTTACTATTACAATGGTTAGAAAGTAGCAGTAATATTGATCTGAGAAACATAAAACTCACTTTGAAAATATTAGATCCAATTCCGTACACATATGCTAGCTTACTGACTGTGAATCTTTTCCATCTCCATCATTGATCTACTCAGAACCCTTCAAGTGATCACAACACTTCTCCTTCAACTTTTTCTACTTAGACAATCAATAACAATACTTCCAACATTCACTTTTTCTATACACATTCAACCTCTCGCTTAGGTTTCCTTAATACTACCTCTATTAGGTCAATACATCTTTTGCCACTTAATCTCCTCCGTAGATCTTAGGGTTAGGCCAGATTCATTGAATCCGTCCTACATTATGTGCTTCAGCTTATCTTTTAAATATCTTGAATCTCTTAAAGATTTACAATAAAATATTTTACAATGCATTAAATACTTTCATACAATTAGTAAATAAAGTCAACATGTTTTACATAATTCAAAAATTCAATGATGTCGGCTGGAAATCTGAATTCTTCAACAAATGCAAAATACTGACGCTCGGTCAATACTATTTCCAACTTCTTGGTCTTCTCTAGAAAGCTCGGTCACCACATAAACTGTGCCCTCGGCTAACACTGTCTTTCTTGGTAATTAAATGGTGTTCAGTCAACACTTTTTTTACTCGGCATTCACTAGCTCAGTCGACACAAACAACACTCGGCTTAAACTAGATTTCTTCACTTATGCTCAGTTAAGCCTACCAGTTTAGTCTTCATTCTTACTAAGATAAACAATACATTGTCTTATCATTGTGCCACATAATCAAGTACTCATTGAAGTATCAAAATAACTCAACCTTTTCTTAGGTGCTATTGTTACCAACCTTATCTATCCCCTTAGCAACACTCAAATTGATATAGTACTTTCTTAAATAGCAATAGTCTTACCAATTAAGGTTTGACATCAATGACAATACAAAAATTGCTTCAATTGCAGTTTCCAACACAATGTTCTTCAATACCACATATAGTAAACAAAGGACATCAAGTTGAGATATGATAAAATCAATCAAAAAGAAAATGAGATTTGTAAAAATACATTGCTTTTAGATAGGGGGAGTGACTTGAGATAGTTATAGTTGATTATGTTATAATTACAGCTCAACGACTAATCACTAATGGATTCATTCCCTGGTGGTGTTTCAACATTGTTAATCTAAAATGGTGTTACTATTTTGACTAAGACAATGGTGTGATTAATGACTTTTTCTAGCTTGCAAAATTGGTATATCAGTCATCTCAAGGCTTGAACAAATTGGAATGCTAACATTATCTTAATATGAACACAAATTGTTGACTTTAATTTTTAAGTGTTGAACACTTGAGGATAATTGGGACATTAATGATAAGATTGATACACAAAAAGACTTTACACATGATGCATGCCAATTTGATGGATGCAAAATTTTTAAAATTTAGCAAGATAAAAAATGAGACAAATAGTAGTTAACTAGCATAAATTTACTCCCTAAGAGTAGTTAATTAATAAAAAATATGTATTTAAGATAGAAAATAGACAAGTTAGAATTGATTAATTTGAACTATATAAATCATTACGATGAATATATACAATTATATGATACAATTAATGTACAAGTATATCTTTTTTTAGAAGTGATGTTTGGTAAACTTTTTAATGTGACCAATGATGCTGGCATGGCATGCCCTCCAACTCCATGTAAAACATTTTTGACCCAAAGCTATGAATTGGCGAGGCCACAAACAAGGGACCTCACCTCCACACTTCTCTTGTTTAAACCTACAAGATCAATGGTCTAGCGAAGGCACAATGGCCTAGCGAAGGCACAAGGCCTACAAGCATATTTTCCCAACACCTAGGTTTGAACCTTGGTGGTCACTTCACCAACAAGTACACATAGATGGGGAACCAAAAGATGTCACTCATCTTTTTGGTCCCCCCCAAAGAAAATTGCATGGCTTGACATGCCAAGACTTAGGATTTGGCACACCAAACCTATTTGGTGCATGCAAAATATGGTGTGTTCCAAATGTTCAACATTGAAAACTTACCCTTCCTTTTTTCTCTCTCACTCTCTCCTACTTTGATCAACTTCTTTAAACTCAAGTCAATGCAATCTTAGAGAAAGAATATATACATGAAATATATCATTTATGTGTAGACACGAAAAAATAGACAAGTGCTTTTAAATTGCAAAAATTAATAAAATAGCTTAAAATCATCAAAATGCACTAATTCAATAAAAAAGGGATCAAATCAATTAAAATGGACATAATTAAATAAAGTTGGACAAAATCAATTAAAGCAAAGGAAAAATTAAATAATGATGTTAAATAATTAAATCAAAGCTTAAAGGGGTGAAAAGCACTACATAATTGATTTTAATCAATTAATTGTATAGTTGTTTAAATCAAAAATTAAAATGAACCTATTACCCTTACTTGGCTAAATTTAATTAATTAATTGAATTTAATAATTCCTAATATCTTTCAACAAAGTTGAGCAACCAATGAAAATTGAGGATAAAAAGACACAAATCACTCAAAAAGGATGAATCTTAATCACTCATTCTAAAGTTTCAATCTCATCCACTCAATCTTGTCCTTTTGTCTAAAGCTTTGAGACAAACCTTTAAATTGTCCCCCCATTTATGAACAAAGCAAAGTATTTGACTCAACCAAAGGTAAATCATGATTACTTCACTCTACCCCCTACTCTTGGGAATTTACTATAAATATGAAGCATTTTGAGAGCAATTGAAATCTTAGAAATTCATTTGCAAAGCATTGTTACTATAGGCAATTGAAGAGTTTTCTAAGAGCAATTAAGAGCATTTGCATTATAATTTTGTCAATTTGAGCTAGAATCATCATCATAGAAGCATTGTAGAAGCATAGAACATCATACATTCTCATTTTAGAAATGTCACTAGTGGAGATTTGAGCTGAGAGCTTCACTTACCACATCTTTCTAGAGAGGCATGAGATGCTATAGATCTTAGTTTCATTTTAAAATAGATTTGCATTGTATTTACTTTAGAATTGTTGCTAATTTGATCTTAATTTCATGAAGGTGACTATCATCATCACACAAATGGTGCCCACCGTGGGGCCCTAGGCCTCATTTTATCATTTTCATCATAATTTGCATGCTTGTATTGTCTATTTTCTGTGAATATTTTGCAGGAAACAGGTGAAGTCATGCTTACGGGAGATAAAATCACACCTACAATCATTTTACTGTTGCTTAAGATCTCTGTCCTAACACCTGTTATCTGAAGATTCACACTTGGCATACAACTTCTATACGGTCTTGAGTTCTCTATAGTCGTCTGTGAGACAGAAGCTCACACTTGTGAGATCAAAGCATTAAGCCTTTTGTGCTTAAAGTCACACATGTGACTCAGGAAGTATCGCTTTACCACAATTTTTTATCGCCCGTCTTTACGCTTTGCTTCACAATTTTAAATAACAATTATGCTTATAATCTTTCAATTCATGCTTACTGTTATTAAGTTGTTGCTTAGCATAAATAATTTTTCACAATTTTAAGTTTTGTTCACGCTTTGTGATAAACTGTTCATGCATGCGTAATTTTCAATGTCGCCTATGTCACTGCAAAGTGTTGCTCTCTGTCACTAAAGTTACGCCTGCTGACAATTTATTCATGCCTATTAGATGGACAATGTCGCCTGCTACTTGTTGTCTTTATTTACTATTGAATTGATTAAATCATTTGTCTAACTCTGTATTTACATGATTTGACATTAAATGAGCAATCACAGGAAGGTACAGAAGCTAGAAAGCAAATTTAATCAAGAAGGAAAGGCGTTAGCAAAGAGGATTAAGAAGGAAAACATTGCACACATCAAGGTTGTTCTTGAGACTACACAAGAGGAGGACAATCAAGTATTTTAGAACTATCTTGCAATTGTTGAAGCTTATAATATGAAATTTATCTCTCTAAATTGGATTTTTAGTCCTTAGTTCAAGTTTTCTTTAGAAATTTGCAAATAAGGTGCATAAAATTCATACATAATTGTTTGCTTCATCAATTTTTGATTTTGGTTTCCCCTCATAGTGTTTGTTAGTGTTGACTAACTTGCTGGTGGATAAGCACATTGGAAGGAGCTATTTTCCAAGGTAAGAAAAAAATAATGAAATCAATAAAAAATGCCCCTAATTTCGGTTAGCTACAAGAAAAAGGTAAGCCTAAACTAGTCAATATTTTCCCTTAGCTTGTGGCATTGATGCACTTTGAAAATCTAGTAATTAAGAAGAATTAAGGAATCAAACACATAAATCAAAAGCCCCTTGTTTGTGGAAGAGAGTAGAAATATTCAAATCCCTATAGTTAGTGGGTGAAAGAAATTGAACAAAATTGTCTATTGTGTTTGGGAACTAAAGGGAAAGTTAGGGATATGCTCTTCACGTTTCGGTGAACCAAATTCCCAAAAGCTTAACCTTAATTCCATTTTCCTTGCTTTGAATGAACATGCTAGAGAATTAGTGGGTTTGCCTCTTGAGTTGTGCCTTAATGAGACTGGTGAGAGGGACAACCCAAAGTGGGATACGCTCGCTTTTGCTGCGGGAATCCAACCCACTATAATACGAAACACATGCATCCTTAATGGGGTGTGTGACAAATAGATTTTAAATTTTTTGAACTTCCTCTAGTGGTCCTCACGGATTACAAAAAATCATACCTTGGTGTGTGTGGGAAGCCCCTTAACATACTTGGGGGATGAAAGTTTAAGATCTATTTGAATGGAATCCACAATAAATCCTTGATAAAGTAGCAAGACCACATTTTAGAGCCAAAATGTTAAGAGCCAAATTTGACTTTAGGTAAGTTGCTTGGAATTCTTTCTTGTGTTATACTTGTGGAAACGATCGAGAATATACACACTAGATTGTTTTAGGGACATGATGAAAAATTGATGTGTGTGTTGCAATTATTTTTTATTTTCAAACAAGAAAATTTCAAAGGACCTGATCTTAAAAGTTTAAAAAATTCAAAATCTTACAAGTTGGTCAGAGAAGTGTCGCCTATGCACAAAACAATTCTGCCTATCAAAGGCTCAGTCACACTTGTGACTTATATGAAAACACGTAGCAATAGTGAAGTCACGCCCAAAAAATATTGAAACATGCCTATTAAAATTGGAAAATCGCTTATCAATAGCAAAGTGCCGCCTGCATACCTGCAGTGTGCCGCCTAACAATATACCAGTTCACGCGTATGAAAAATTCAGTCACACCTACACTCAGGTCAGTGACGCCCAAAAATCTAAAAGGGAAAACAGAGAGTATTTACAGAGGGGGTCATAAAATTTTGATCATATATTTGAATACCCTTTTCCGTGTTCTTACTGCTCCAACCTTCAGCCCAGTCAAAATTCCAGTTCTACACAATTTTTGCAAATTTTACAAAGGATTTGACCACGGGCAATATTGACTCTTATTCTCCAAGGTTCATGCCTGCTTTTACTAGATCCTACTACATCAAGCAAACCTTGCAAGCAGACGGGACTTATTTGAGTCAAGAGCTCCCTTACCCAAGTGATGATTCTACCACTCCAAGAGTACCCCAAAAATCACCCGAACAAGAAGTAGAAGACAACATGATGTACTACAGTAGTTTGGGTAATAACAAAAATAGTGGCATTGATCCGAACAACCAAGGTGATGCAAATAATGGGGGCATTGACACGAATAATCAAGGCAATACCAATAGTTGAGGGGTGGATCAAAACACTCAAGGAATTGATACCACTCACCAAAGAACTAATACCGAACCAACTGTCGATGATGCCACTCATGACAAGTTTGATGAAGCCATTCAATGCCCCTATTTCTTAAGACTTCTAGAAAAAGCAATGGAAAGAGATAAAGAGAAGTATTTCATGGGCCTAGCCCGAACAGGTCTTAATCTTCCATGAGATTATGACGTGAATCAACTTAGACCACCCGAAGTTGAAGAAAGTGCCATTGACATCATGAACAAATAGTTCAAAATATTTCAAATGCAACTGGATACAATCAAGCAAAGCAGGGCTCCTAAACCCTTTTCTATCGAAGCATTGTGCCCATTCCCATTCGATAAAAGTATAGTAATGGCACCATTCCCGATCAATGTAGTGTTTCCCAAATATGACAAGTATGAAGGAGCGTCAGATCCACAAGATCACGTATGGGAGTTTTGTGCATTGAGGTTAGAGTTCATGCATGATACCACCTATTTAATGAGACTATTCCCAAGAAGATTAGGAGGTATGGCTATGGAGTAGTTTTCTAAGTTACCCTCTGGCATAAAAACCTTTGAAGAAATAGCTTCAAAATTTGTGGCCCATTACTCATACAACATCAAGCATGAGGTCACAATGATAACATTATGTAATACTAAACAAAAGGATGGAGAAGCATTCCTCACTTTCTTACAAAGGTGGAGGACAATATTTGCTAGGTATCCTTGGAGTGTGCCCGAAAAGGAGAAAATGGATATATTCATCAATAGTTTGAGCAACGAGATGAACTATCAATTAAGAATGCAATGCCCCAAGACATTCCAAGACCTCATAGCGAATGGAGTAACAAAAGAAGAAGTGTTGGTTAAGAGTGGAGAACTGAAATTGCATAAAGATAACAAGAACAACTCCAACAACAATAACTCTAACAATGGCACCAATTAGAATAAGAATTGGTTCAATAGCAATAATCGGTATAAAAATAACAATAAGGGAATAGTCAATGACAGGGTTGTTGATTCTAGAAACTTGAAGGTGACTCCATTTGCTCTTACAAGAACACCTAATCAGGTGAATAATGCAAACCAGACCTCCAATGCACCTTCAAACAACAATGCTAATAGTGGCAACTAAGGAAACAATCCAAGGAGTAATAAATCTGATAAGTTCTTGGTGCCAACTCCTCAAAGGAACTTCACACCCTTGGGTGAACCACTCAAAAAGGCACTAAAAATGCTCATAGCTAACAACATAATTAATCTACCTAGCATTCAACCTTATGAGCCCCACAACAAGCCTAGCTGGTGGAGTGCAAATAACCATTGTGAGTACCATAGAATTCAAGGGCACACGACAAATGAATGCTTATAGCTAAAGAATGTAGTGCAAGACTTAATCGATAGTGGCATGATCACCATTGATGGACCTCAAAGCAATGAAGACCATACAGATTTCAAACAGCCCTTCTACAAACATGACAAAGGGGAGTAATCCAATGGCAAGAAACAAAGAAGCAATAACATTAACTTTGCGCCACCCTATGATAACATTGTGAATGCTATAGTGATCAAAGAACAGCCCCCAAAAGAGACATCCAATGTTATCACTAGGGGGAAAACTTCAAGGATTACCCTACAAGGGGTTGATCCTAAAATTATTAGCACCGTGTAGTCCAACATTATGATCAAGCAATCTTCTACAACAACGAAACCTTATAGCTTGGTAGATCAGCTACAAAGAACTCCAGCACAAATCTCCATCTTGGAGCTATTGAAGTTATCTCCCAACCATAAGGAAATTTTAGAAAAAGCTCTAGTAGAGATGAATGTTCCTACTAACTTAGAAGAGGGGAAGTTTCAAAACATGGTAGTGTTAATATGATTTAGAACAACAGAGAGGGGGGTCACTAGTACATTTGACATCATTTTTCTATGAAAATTATCGACCATTAATTAAAAAGGTTTAGGTTGGTAGGGATATAGAAGGAAAATTTTTATTTATTTTTAAATCCATGCCTGTGTTGGTCTCAATTTCGACCAATACCATGTCGGTCAAAATTTTGACCAAAATGGGCATATAACTTTTAAAAAAAACATTTCAATTCTCATTTCATTTTTACGGTTGCAGCGCGTGAATTAGGATTTCCATCTTCTAAGCTAGAAGGAATGGAGCTTATTCCAGATCATGCAGACCCTACACCCAAGCTTAGTAGCACATTTCATCATTTATCTTCCATGGAGTTTGAGGTATCTTTCATGTTTCCTATTGTTCATTACCGCGTGGATTGTCATTTTCTTCTAGTCATCTCTATTTGTAATATGCTGGTAGGTGATTGAATCAATGAGTATATTTAGTGGTGACTACAGTTTGACTAGGGTTTGCAAATGCTATGACTAAGAATTATGAAGGTTGTGACTAGGGTTTAGGAATCTATGTATAGACCGAATAGACAAGTTAACTACTCAGCACAGAAAAATTAACCATTTAGAATAAATTCAAATTTCATGCAACATGGTGTACTGTACTATTATAGAAGTGTGGAAAGAAATGAAATTTTGCACAATGTAAAGTGACAAAATCAACAAGAATATCGATTTCAACCATTCGTATGATGATAAAAGATTAACTAGCTGAGATGTAACAAATACTTCAAAACAACAATACCTACAAATTTCCCCTCTGATCCAAGGTGAAATATCAATTCTTGAATGACAATTCCTACCAACAAGCATGCATATAAGGTATACCACATATCTGCCAATTATACACTTAATGGATTGGGTGCTGATAAAGCTACATGAATGAACCACATTTAATAATTAGTATTACAGTTTTACTAAAGAGATTAATAATCACCTTCAAAGTTACAAACATAGTATCAACTATGTTAAGCAAGTTATCAAGAGTACAGTAAAACATAAGAGCATGACCAGGAGTGATTTTTGGCAGTTTAGGTGAGAGCAGAATTAGTTAATACGGGTCAGAAAAAGACCTACAGAACATCAAAATTTAATGTGGAAAGACCTAGGATGGTTGGGAAAGAGAGGGATGTTGTTCGATCTACATGCAGTGTTTCAATAGACTAGTGTAGTGTTGACTTTCAGGAGATGCTCATATTCATCAATGAAGTTTTGATGTCCCTCATTGTACTTCCAGTTTTGATTAGTTATTTATAATATCTAGATTCTACAAGGTAACACACACAGGTGAAAAGGGTAGATATAATGAACATTAATCATTGACAGATCACAAGAGTAATAGATATATTATAAAAATATCAAAGCATAATGATAAGATCAAGATAGTGATACATGAGGGAACAATGATTGACTGACATGATAGTAGGGAGTAAATATTGCTGGACAGTAGAAAAAGCACCAAATAATAGTCATTAGAAAGTAAAGGCAGTAGAAAAAGCACCAAATAATAGTCATTAAAGTACCAAACAATGATTAAGGATCAAGATTAGAAATGATTGTCAAATACCTCAAATGTAGTAATATGCCATGCTATGCCAGTGCCATTGCAAAGTGGTGACAATAATGTCCAATTTCAAATAACATGAATGTCTAAATAGTGGTCAAGGCATGTCTATGAATGGTAAAACAATCATAGTCTGGAGAAGTCATAAAAAATAACAAAAGCATGACGAATAAGATGAACAATTGAAGATAGGGTATAGTCATAAGAGTGTTTTCAAAGAGAGTCATGATAATAGTAGTCCTAAGCATCCATTAGAAGATAGGTTACTAGTTCAGGTCTTTCTTTGACTGTATTGTGAGTTATTTTACTATATTGTTGGTGTAATGGAAATGCTTAAACATGGAACAGAGGAGAGGTTCATACAAAGATGAAGCACAATCATGAATTCTATCACAATAATCACTTCTATTACAAGGTCCAAAAATGCATTCATTAGAGGTAAAGAATGCATAATCAATATGAGTATAAGATGGTCAGGATGTCCATTATATAATCAGTGATATGTAGAGGACAAGCAGTGCGACTGAGGCTCAGTGAAAGAGATATTCTTAGTGAATCAGTCATCCATAAGAGAGAAGCAATATGCAAAGAAAGGGGGTTGTCTATGGTAAAAAGAATAATGAATGAATGAAAAAACTATAGTTCATTCAAATAACCACAAGTCTAGGTATGGAGTGGAGTATTTATTCAATCAATATAGATATGAATAGAGCAGGCAAAGTGTCATGTAATGCAATGGTTGAAGAGCAGTCTTGTAAGCAAAATGACATTCATTTCTTGGTCAAAAGTACACTAATTTAAGCACTATCAAAAGAGTGGGGCTATGAATAATCAAACCATGATCAATAAGATATATGACAATGACCAATTACAATGTATGGTCCAAAGTGAAAATAGGTCTTTTAAGTATGACTGCCTTTTGCGGTCCTTTCACTTCCCTCAAGAGAAGATATAAATGTTTTAATAAAGGGATTGATTGTTCCAATTATTTCATTAGAAAACCCATACCCCCTTGTTCAAATGGACCACACCCTTGACCGCTCTAGTCTACACAACCAATACCATTGACTATCCTAAAGACAATGACTTTGCAAGTTGTGATTCTCTAGTTGGGACAATCGTCACACTATTCCCCTAAGCACTATGGCTTTGCCTTCTCATCCACAAGAAACTCTAACATCATTCTAAACTCTTCTATACTCTGCCCATATCCATTCCAATCCATTCATACTTTTCTCATTGACCTTTCCATCATCCATCATTACCAAAATTCTCATTTTTTAGTATTGTCCTTTGCATAATGATGCCTTGGATGAATGTCCTTTAGTGGACTGTCACCTTATCCTCCATACTATTAGTGAGTCATGCTACTGAGCCTCTAAAATCTTTCATGTACTTTTTGCAAAAACTTGACTTGTTGTCTACTCTCCTTTGATCTTCCATCAAGAACTACTACATGCTCATTATTGTTTGGCATGACTGTCATGGGATGATTGTCCTCATTATGATGTTTCTTGTGGCTATACTTGGATTGTTGGTTGTCTTCAACTGTCTTCAAAATTTTACCTTCACGGTTAACTAAAAATCCTTTGAGATCAACGTTCTTTTGACACCAACTTGTTTAACATTGACTATTATACATATTAGTTCATCATTCCCTTGGCCTAGTTTTCTTTGTTCAACTCCAACAACATTTGTGATTGTCACATGACCATTTAGATTGTCTTCCATTTTAGCCTTTTAAATTCTTCATAGGACTGACTGTTCTATGGTTTTCCTTTTCTGTTTCTATATGGCAACCATTATCAACATTCCATCCAACGTTTTCAAAGGCTACTCTTGTCTTGCTTGTAAGCTTTTATAGACTGTTTCTACACAACCTTAATGTTTGGACTTACAATTGTGCACTATTTTCTTAGGCAAGACTATCACTTCAACATGAAGGTTGTCATAATTTTGTTTTAGAACTGTCCACTGATATTTATGGGACTTGAATTTCCATCTATTGGACTGTCATTTATGTTCACCATCCTTTTATAGACTGAATTTCTCAAAAATAATGACAAATGCCAAGGCAAAAAGGTAGTAAAATATTGTGCTTTTGCACTTCATGGATTGTCTCTCCTCACAAGACCCTGCAAAACATTTTTATAATAATCTTGATTTCAATGCTTAAAGTAATGCCAAGAGAACAAATTATTAATCAACAAATATAGTCTATGACAACAAAGATGTATTGTCTTGCATATATTGAAATCTTTTTATAGGTCACAACAACAACTTTAGAAGCTGGACCAAAAAGTTTATGCCCTTTGCATGTGGACTATCAAAACAAACCGTGTTTCTAGCTTTTCACAGTCTTCTTGAAGGCTCAAGACTAGAAATCCCTACCATTATGAATCAATAAGCTTAACTTTTTCAACACCTATCATGGTCAAATGTTATTTCACCCGACTATTCACCTCAACAGGGTACCACAATCATGTTTTCTTAAGTATTTATTGTCTTTTGATAAGACCCTCAAATGAAATCTGGTGTATAGAGTCTATAAAACCAAAATCATCATTTAGGAGTGTTGTGGAAGGCCTTGAAAAGTTAGATCCTTGAATTCAACCTGTCACACTAGCTACTGACTATCAAAGCACTTGCCTTCATTGCATGAATATCATTCTCTTCACGAGTGTATCATTGAGTGACTTGATTTTTAGTTCTTAGTTCATGATTGATCTCTCTTATAACCCCTATTGAGCCATAGTTTCCTTTGCATCCAATCTTTACTTCAAGCTATCATGAAACTGATTTCATGGCTTTCTATCCTAGCTCAGCATTATTTCTTCATATTCTTTTCTTCTTGGCTGCCTTTCCTTTTTGGGCTCCTTCATGCATTGTCTCTTGTCTATGTAAAGCATTTGTTAAGCAAAGTGTTCTTCATAGCATCTTTTGACACAATCAATCTCACTACTTTTCCATTGCAGACCACAATTGTTTTGAGACAATCAATCTTTGTAGCAATATGACTACTCGGTAATAGTGATTGCATACTCCAAGAATTAATAAATTCATCTATCCATGATAGTGAATGGACCTCTTCTAAATATATTTTTGTTGAAAGTGTTTCTACCAAACATGGAATCCTAAGTGAACGTAGAGATAATGCTTGAAAATCAAAGAGGATTGTAGGAAAACATGAAAGACATGATGAAATCAAGAACCCTGCCAAATATTGACGGATAACCCTATTTAAAGATAGCTGACCCTGCTGATATAACAAAGACTTTAAACTAAACCTGCTGCTATTAATCCAACTCAACCAAGTTTTGTAAGGAAACAACATGAAGGATGAAGAAAGAATGGAAGGAAATTGATCAATGAAATGCCTACATAAAAACTTGATTCTTTTTAATTATAATTCTAATCTAACTCTTGGTTAGGTGGAAGTAAGAGGTGATTAGTTTTAATCCTATGCACTATGAAAATTTAAACTATAATTAGGTTGTGAAAAAATTATAATACAAGTGTTTCTATCCAAGCATAGGCACACTACACATCATGGAAAGCAATTGTGTAATGATGCATGTCATGAAAGTCATAGCCTAGTTACTGAACTCACAAAGTATAAGAAAATTTCACCTCAATGGTTAGGCAGGTTAGTCCCAGTCTCTACCATGTTAATGTCATTAAAAAAATACCATGTTAATATCATTAAAAAAATACAAAAAATTAAGGCCTACGAGATTTTATGATAATGTTCTATTTGAAATAGGGTGCTCAAGTTAACAATGAAATAAAAAAATCCATGCTTGTATTCATATGATTAGGAGAGGTTTCTTTGTGTTTTCATTACTTAAGAGCAGCCTATATATGGAGGTAAGGAGTCCTACAATGTTATTCAATTTCCCTAGTTATTTACCTGATTTTATTTATTTAAATCTACTCTTTACAACTATTTTTCTATCTATACACCCTCTATTGCTATTGTAATGGCAAAGCATCAGAACCGTCCATTTCTAAACTTTGATTTGGTATGATAAATGTCCCTTTGCGTTGAGAAAATTATAGTTAAGAAAATGGTTGTTTAGTAACGATTTTTATCTGCAGGTTGCAAACAAATCATCCTTCTTCCACCAATGAGTCATTCCATTCAAGAAAGACCATGTCTGACGATATCAATGCACAAAAAAAGAGGGAGACAATTGCTAGACTATGGTCTAACTTAAAAAGAAAAGGTGATAGAAAATGTTATTGTCCTTGCAAAATTTGTAAGGGCTTAAAGACTCGAAGATATCTAATCAAAACAATTGAGGAACATTGTAGGCAACATGGTCACATTGAAGGGGGAAACGAATTTCATCCATTGGTATGTATTTTAATAATTTATAAAATACATAAGACATGATTTGATGATGAAATCATGGTCATGGTTAATATAAGGTCATCATTTTCATATAGGTCAATGTCCTTGAGTTTCATGTTATGGACCATGACAATCCGAAGAATGTGGATTTCCAAATGAGGGAACATGGAGGTGTGAATATAGAAGTAGAAGGTAATGATACCATGGAAGAAGACCATGATGATCAAGAAGATCATGATGATCAAGATGATGATGATGATGATGATGTTGACGTAGAGCTTGATGTACCTATACTTGAGAAGGCACACGAGCCCCTATATGAAGGCTTCGAAACAACTCTTCTTGCCGTTGTATTGTTTTTGGTGAACTTGAAGGTTATGAATGGTTTATCCAACGTAGCAATGACACGTATGTTAAGGTATGTCATCTTTTTTCATTATTTTAGTCATAATTTCTTTACAATTAACATTGGGTGAATCGTGTAGCAATTAATATTCTTTAAATTAACAAATTATATTTTTGGTTGTAGGTTGATAGGTGAGTGTTTGTTATCACCATCAAACATTCTACCTTGCTCGTACCGAGAATTATTTGCCATTATGAAAGATATTGGAATGGAGTATCAAACAATACATGCATGTCTGAATGATCATATTATATATCATAAACAACATGAATTTGCAATAGAACGCCCTATTTGTCATATTAGTAGATATCAATCAGATCGAATAAAAAAAAAGGTGTCTCACAAGGTTCTTCAACATATTCCCATTATTCCACGTCTGCAATGATTATTCAAGTGCAATAGCTTGGCACAATTTATGGATTACCATGCACATAATAGAAGTCAAGATGACATTATGCAAATTTCTATGGATGGTTCGGCATTTAAGGAAATAGAGGAAAAATGACCACACTTTAAAGAAGAACCTCATAATCTCAAGCTTTCATTGGCAACAGATGGTGTCAATCTGTTTCGAGAGATGAGATCTACTTACTTGGTGTGGCCTATTTTTGTTATCAACAATAACATTCCTCCTTGGTTGTCCATAAAGAGGGAGCACATAATGTTGGCACTGTTTGTTCCATGTATTTTTTGATTCAATGGTCATCTAAATTAATTTATTATTAATAATCCATCAAAATGGTCATAATAATTATGTAATATTTTTGTTCATACAACTAGGTAAGTACCAAGTTAAAGATATCAATGTATATATTGAGCCCCTTATTGATGAGTTGATGGTGTTATGGAATGGGGTCACTATGTATACATCTATAGACCAATAGGACAAAGACAATTTCAATTCCATGCAATGCGTGTATGGACAATACATTATGCCCTTGGGCTAACACATTTTTGTGGTATGTTCTCTTCTTAACACCTCTTTTTTGGTATGTTATAGTGCTAACACAAAGTTAACACATTTAATCCAATTATACACGATCTTGTAGGTCTTCAAACAAAGGGAAAATTTGCATGTCGAGTTTGTGGTCCAAAGATGAAATTTCATCATTCAAAAAGTTTAAGAAAGTAGATGTTCGATGAGAATAGACACTTTCTCCACATAAATCATAAGTACTGAATTACCAAAAAATATCTTTTCAATGGGAAAAAAGAGACTACATCAAATCCACGGAGAATGACACCTTGCCTATGGAAGTCGACATACAATAAAATAAATCATCGAGGTAATGTCATTCCATCTGATGGTTTTTTTTTCAAATTTATAATTTGATATTGTGTTTTGTTTACTGATGATGTAATTGATGCTTATGAAGGTCGTCAAGGCATCAATGACCAACTTCCAAAAGGACTAAAAAGTTATCCTACACAATTTACTAGGTTGTTGTACTACGAGCAACTTCCAATCATGCATTTGTTTGATCTTATGCATATTGGAAAGAATGTAATAGAGACATTATGGAAAATCTTGGATGGAAGGCGTGACAAAGACCAAATTGTCAAAATTTGTAGTGACATTGAAGAATCCAACCATGCAATGAAAAATGTCATTTGATCAAATAACAATGGGGACTAGATTGATGCAAGTGCCCTTAGTTGGTTATTGTTAGAGTAGCAGAGCAATGTTATAAAAGAAATCATAAAAAAAATATGATTTCCCACAGGATTTGCTGCGAACATAAACAATCTCATATCAAAGAAAAGTGAATTTGGGCCAGGGATGAAAACACACGATTGACATACATTTATTAAGGTAATTCATGTTATTTTGTATTCACTATATATTTGTATACTGCATGTAGTTTTCATTGCATTCTTTTATAAAATATTGACAAGATTATTTTACAAATATTGCAATACATTCTACCTCTATCTCTCCCACACCACTTCGCCAACAGTGTCAAACAAGTTATATATGATCTTGGAAAATACATGAGGTGGTTGTTATCTAAAGAAATCAATAAAGAAGATATAAAATATTGGAAGAGAAAAATTCTTCTTCTTATGTGTGAAATGCAAAAGTGTCTACCTTCAACTTTTTTCAATGCACAAGAACACTACCTCATACATCAAGTTGAGGAGAATGAATTGTGTGGACATGTACCAACTAGGTCAATGTGGATGGTTGAGAGGCACTTGAAATTTTTGAAAGGCTTGGTTCGACAGAGAGTGTTAGAGTAATATTTAGTTTGCTTACTAATTAAATCATATTGATTTAATTCGTTAAGTTATTACTCTTTAGTGCTTAAGCTTTCTCTTAGGTGCATTAATAATTAATTATTTTATTAATTATTAATGTGCAACTTATCTTTTTTAGGCTTTAGGGTTTTGTTCATCTTTATAGGTTAAACTTAGTAAATTCTTTTTCATTATCTTGGAATACATTTTCTCTCACACCGCTGAGATTTCCAAGCTCTTGCTTTTCTGTCTTCTTGGTTTCCTTTCAGCAATAGGTTATTTGCATGCATATGTTCTTGGCGTTCTATGAAGTTGGATTTCTCAACTTCTACATGGTATCAGAGCTTCCATGCTACTACCTAATCTGAGAGTTTTTTGGAGCCGTGATTCAAAGACGAAAGCCACAACTCCTCTGGTCTTTTTCTCTATTATTTTTTATTGGATTTGGGGGGTCACTTTTTTTTGGAGAACTTTGGGCAAAAACTGACCTCATAGTTGAGTCCAGAAGGCCCAAAAACCCCTATTTCCATATTAAATTTGACCTATTTGGCCTTTGGGGCTTCTGTGTGAATTTTCTAGCCCATTCGGGCCATATGACATGAAAAATGAGAAAAAAATTTATTAAAAATCTTGTTTTTTGTGCGTATTTGAGGTTTTAACGCCGTGCCACCAATGCGCCACCCTGGTGCCACTGCCACCTGGCCTCCGCACCGCCCACCACCACAACGCCATCCGTCGGCCTTCGCGCCACTTGCCGGCTGCCACCGAGCCACTCATCGGCCGCCCACCTCCTCCGCCTGGACTGTGGTGATGTCACCCTAACGTCATTGCCAGGAAAAAATATTTCCAGTAGTTCTAAAAAAATTTCATGCGTATTTTAAAAATTTTCCAGTGACCTTTTGTTTTCCAGCCAGATGGGCCCGTGACGGGCAAACGGTCGTCAAATTTTTTGTTGTAACTGGTTTTTCCAGAGAGCTCATTTTTTGGAGGTGCAGTTGGTTTTTTGGCTGTAACTTGGGCATACGGTGTCCATTTTTCACAAATGAAATATCATCAAAAATCTCTTTTCAAGCCGGTGACAATGGTGCTAGTTTGATTTTCTGATTTGGCCATTTGAGTTCATGTTTTTGGTGTCAAAGTAGATGCTTCTATTTCCTCCATCTCTGCATCTAACATCTAGGTTTTCTCCTCATTTTTTGTGCTTTCTGTAATTATTTCTTTGCTGTACGAGGGATAGAATTATATATTGTGGGGAGGTGCAATTTCCTTTCTATAATTTACTTCAAAAAAGACCCTTCTACTTCCATCTTCTTCTTCTCTCAATGTCAGACCCCTCTATGGTCTAGCTAACACCACACAATTATCACACCTGGAAAGCACACATGACCAGGCTTCTTATGTCACGTGGCTTATGGTCATGTCTGGATGAGAATCAACCTATCCTGTAGCATCCCTTTGAGATTCTTCAACATAGAAACAAAATGGATGAAGCCATGGGTTTGATTGCACTAAACATCTCTGACAGTCTCTTGTTTCACCTGGAAGGTTTGACCACTCCTAGGGCTATTTGGGGAAAGTTTTCAACCTTGTTTGGTACAGTGAACAAATTCTAGAAGCTTCATCTTGATGCAAAGTTGACCTCTTTGACTCCTTCTGATTTCCCCACTATAGAGGACTTCTTGATGAAGTTCAAATCTCTGCGTATAGTTTTGCAGGGATGTGAGAAAATCAAGACAGATGATGAGTGTATCTAACTGATGCTCTCAAAGTTGCGAGGACACTATCAGATCTTTTCTTCCACTTTCTACTCCACCATGGATGCTTTGGGTACCATACATGTTATGCCCTCTTTTGAGACTTTTTGTGACAGGTTGACTCGTGAGCAGTCCAAGCTCATTCAGATAGATTCACTTGCAGGTTCACAGTCATAGGCATTGCTTGCCAAGACACCTCAGGATTCTCAAAAGCAGAAGCTGAAGAAGATATCTGATTCCTCTTCTCAACTCTCTACTGGCCCACCATCTTCTTCTAAGAAGGAGAAATAGAAGACTAAGAGCCCTACTTGTTCCTATTGTCAAAAGGGACCTCATGATGAGTCACATTGTTTTCAAAAGAGATTTGATGGCTATGAGAAATAGATTGTAGATTTGCAAGCTCTCCTTCAGAAGAGCACTATTTCCTCTCCATCCTCTTCCACCTCACAGGGGTCTACTTTTCAGTCTTCTGCTTCATCTTCGACATCTAGATAGGATTTTGGATAGGGTCATGCATTACGGGCTTCTGTTGCATCCCCTTCACAGGTCCCTTGGATACTAGATTCTAGTGCTTCTCACCATATAGCATCTTCTCTGGAGATCTTCTCTTCTATTGAGGCTTCTCCTATTCCTCACATTCTCATGGGAATAACACTATTATGATAGTCTATGGGAAAGGTTCAGTATGCATTCAGGATGGCACATTCAATGATGTATTGTATGTTCCATCTCTGTCTGCAAACCTTCTCTCGATTTACCAGATTACACATAGTGGATCAGGGAAGACAATTGAGTTCATGCTAGATTCAGTCTTCATTTAGGATAGTGTGACAGATGGCATTATTGCTATAGGGACAGTTGATCATTCCACCCGTCTCTACACCTTCTCACACTTTGCTCCCCCATCTCCATTATCAGAGCACAACTCTCCTCTTTTGCAAGAGCATCATGTGGGATAGTTAGGTCACTTGAACCTCTGTGTTGTTCCTGAGACCACTTTTGTGACTACCTCACCTCATCTTGTTGGGGTTTCTTCTCTTTAGTAGGACTCTTCTTCAACACTGCCAAACCCTCTAGCTCCATTCATCGAGCCACCAGGTGCAGTTGTTGAGGATTCTACAGAGGACACTCATCTCCTCTCTCCTGATAGTATTAACACACTTGTCATACCCCCTACATTGGGGATTCCCTTTCAGGATCCTCGTGTCTTCTCCTTTGAGCATCAGCTCAACCTTCTAGTGACACCTCATCTTTCGAGGGTACCTCTTCAGTGTTCATTGTCTTTTACTCCTTTATATTAGAGTCATAGTGGTTCATTCATTGTTCCAGGGGTTCTTTCATTCTGGGTGGGCTTTGGAGCCCTGACCCTCTCTCACGGGGGGGTGGTAGCACACATTGTACTTATGGCTTTGAGAGAGTCTCTTGAAGTCATTTTTTGTCTTTTTCTTGCTTTTATATCTCTTTTTAGAGAGGAGTTTTTCCCACTAAGTTTTCTCCTTTGTCTTCGGTTTACAAAGATTTCCTTGTACTGGGTACCTGATCAGGCCTTGTTGTCGAGATCCATTTCTTGCTTTCATAGCTGTGCTAGGTTAGCTTCCCCCTATGCTTAGCTTAAAGGGGGGTGTTAGAGTAATATTTAGTTTACTTACTAATTAAATCATATTGATTTAATTCGTTAAGTTATTACTCTTTAGTGCTTAATCTTTCTCTTAGGTGCATTAATAATTAATTCTTTTATTGATTATTAATGTGCAACCTAGCTTTTTTAGGCTTTAGGGTTTTGTTCACCTTTATAGGTTGAACCTTGTAAATACTTTTTCATTATCTTGGAATACATTTTCTCTCACACCGCTGAGATTTCCAAGCTCTTGCTTTTCTGTCTTCTTGGTTTCCTTTCAGCAACAGGTTATTTGCATGCAGGTGTTCTTGGTGTTCTATGAAGTTGAATTTCTCAACTTCTACAGAGAGCACATCCTGAAGGTTCTATGGTGGAGGGATATATGGTATACCAGACCATGGTGTACATTAGTGAATATCTTCCTAATTTTGTAGCAAAGATCCATGTAGATCGTATTTGGGATCCCAACTCCATTAACAAATTCGAAGGGGAGTACTTGATGGGAAAAGGTAGATTGAGGAAAGTGAGAGGTAAATCTAAGATGTTATTGTAGTTAATTAATTCTTATAAATCTTCAATATAAGTTATTTATAATTGGTGTATTTTTTTTTATACAGTTGGTCGAGAGTGGGATGCAATATATTTGTATATTGCGAACAATCTTGATTGGATGACGGTATGGATTGAACGATGTCAACAAAATGGTTGCTCATTAACATGGGAAGGTGTTGCTTCATTGGTTAGAGAAGCTCATCGTAATGGAGATTCCAATGTTACGCCAATGGTAATTGATCTAGCACATGGTTTAAGAGGTGGAGAGGTATGTACAAATTTATTTTTGATCATGACTCATATGTTTCATATCAACTCACGATGTAAATAATTTACACACGCTTAAAAAATTGTAGGTCAAGCACGACAAAGCTATGTACTATCATGACCACAAATTTCACATAAAAAAGTTGGATGACATAAAGAAAACTTGTGATTCTAGGATAACTGCATTTTTTGAGGTCACCAATATATCATCTAGAAATGACATACATCCTCAACAATCTCAAAATCAATACTATGGCATCTTGGATGATATGATTGAGTGTGACTTTAACTCCTTTAAAGTTCTATTCATCGTCAAATGGTACAGGCTACGACTGAATCAAAATGATCCAGATAGAACTATTATTCAACATGATAATAGATTTACAATGATTAATACAAGGTCATTTGAGCCAGTTAGAGATGAACCCTATGTTCTTCCAAGCCAATGTGAGTAAGTGTTTTACTCAGAGGTTCCACATAAATAGGTTTGGTCATTTATTATTAAACATGATCCAAGAGGAAGGCCAATAAAGTATAATGTTATGGAAGAAAAAGATATTGAAGATGATGAAGATCAAGATGATGGTGAAGATGATGATGATGATGGTGATGATGATGATGATGGTGATGATGATGAGGATGGTGATGGTGATCATGGCGATGATGATGATGGTGATGGCGATGATGATGGTGATGATGGCGATGATGATGATGATGATGAAGAAAATGATCAATGACATAATTGAAATGATCAATGAAATGATTGACATGATTTATTGCTTTCAATTGTAATGATTACATATTTATTGTGTTCAATTCTAATGATTACAACATATGTGATTTATAATTACCAATGTTTTGCTTACGATGCTCAATTAATTGTTGTTGATACATGTATATATTGTGTTTGATTATCACCCTTTTTGAAAATAGGCAATTGACTACAGACATCGTCACCCTTTTTCTTGACGATCTTGCATTCCATATATAAGGTAAATTTGTTCATGTTTACTTTGTTGCATATTGTTCATGTTTTCTTCTAAGTTATTTGTAGCATATGTATCATATAATTTTTAGCTAACTTAAGATAAATGATTAACATATGCAGGAAATTTAACCCCTTTGGCATGGATCATGCACAGTGACATGGATCAACAGGTATAAATCAATAAATAGACATAATTTTCTTATATTCTTCTTGTTTATCACCGAGCACGTATTTTATAAATAGACATATTATATAATCATATAATGTATATATATAATCACTTTCAACTTAGTACATTTTATATCTCTCACGTATAGACAAAGAAGAACCGTACGTATGGGTCACGACTTGATTATTTTATATATATTATTTAAATATTATCAAAATTCTATTTCAAGCAAGGATGTGACAATATCTCATTTGATGGATTGCAGGATGCACCAAATAGGTACTTGTCAGATCTATCTACATCGAATGAGGGAAATGAGGGAATGATAGATGAAAGTTCTACATGTAGTACGGCTAAAATAGGGAGATCAACTAGAGGTCAAAAGATTAAAAAAAAAATTGATAAACGCATGCAATTTTTCCTTTCTAATGGGGGGTCATGTTCTTATGATGATGAGACCAAAGGCGACATCAAGGTGCCCTTTCGGTACACACACATTAAGAAAGAATGGGTACCCAATGAGCTACCTCCAATTAACATTGATTTTTGTGTTAATGAGAGGATATATTGCATTGCTCCATCCTCATTACATGGTTTGGGCCTATTTTCCATGGATGGGATAAAGGTATGTTACAACAAAGTTGTTGAATTGTTCAAGTATGTCAGTCTGTGTTACAATTACAATGATTGGATGTGGATTGTTCAATATAAAAAAAGTATGTGTAGGTATGCACTATCAGCTAATTATATACAATGGAAAGAAAATGATCAAAGTAAAATATTTGCAATGTACATTGATGGGAGACCAAAAGCAATAGGTAATATTGCAAGTTTTATAAATAGTACGCAACCTTCCTCAACTAATAAGCAACCCAATTCCATATTTGAGGCGTGTGAGGGGAATCAAGTTTTTGTATGTGCAATAAAATCAATAAGTGCAGGGGAAGAACAGATAATAGATTACCATTTAAATCACATAGATACAAAAAAAGTTACTATCATGAGGGTGGTAAGTACTATATACCATTTTATTAATAAGTTTTTTTTTGCTAAGTCTATTGCTTTCAGTTCGCTGAAGTTTTTATATTTAATCTTTGTCACAGGACGATATGGATCTCACACATGATAGAGGCCATGAGGATGCTCCTCCCACCCATTCTTCAGCAAGGGTAAACCTTATTGAAATTGTACAAACTAGATAGTTGAAAAATGTTATATTATTACATTATTTTATTTACAGTTTTGGAGTTTTTATGATAGTTTTACTGATATTCCTGTCACAATTTGATGTTCAGGATAGGGGAAAAGCACCTACAGTAAGTACAAAGGCAATAGCTACCCCTTCTGATGATGATATTGTGGAAACGCCTAATGTAACAATTATGTTGAAGAAAAAAATAAAAAAAATCAATTTAGAAATAATGAGAATTTTAGATGAAGCAAATATTCCAACTGAGGAGATGATGAAGAGGCTATCTGAATTGAGAGTGCAAGCACATTGTTATGAAGTAAGCAGTAATGAATCTTTAGTTATAACAAAAGTTCAATAAAGGTTTATATTTTATACTCTTTTATGTTGTGAAGTAAAATATGTAATATGTGTTCTTGTTACAGGAATTTTTGGCAACTGATCCAAAACTTGGTCAAGGACAATGCTGTGAGGCCGGTACTAGCAGAGCTCCGGCTGCCTCAGGTAAAATAATCCTTTAGTTGACAAGTTACAAAGAATTTTTTCTTTGGAACATTCAAAAACTTCTTAAGTTAACTCTTAATTTTATTATTTCAAAATGTCTTTGCTAATAATGTATTGTTCAGGTCATCAAGTGCAGGAGACTCCTCCTAGGAGGTCAACGAATGTCCATTTGAGATTGCCAAGTGCAATGTCGGCAACAAGGGGCATGCAAACATCGACGCCCTCATAGTCTATGCCACCTGGTAAATCCTTGTTTTGCTATATTTGGTTTTGTGTTAATTATGATTTGATAATTTATACTTTAATCTTGGGTGCATCACATAGTGGATTATTTTTTTGCAGTAGGAGATACAGCGGCGGTACCATCTGGTATGCCAGATACAGATCAGAGTACATGTATTGGTGATAATTCACCATTATTTCTTAGATCTACCCATGTTTCTAGCACGGGAGTTATGCAGACGTCATTGTTGATTGACAATAATGAATCTATGCCTTTAAAATGTCCTAAGCTTCCAGGTACTTTACATAATTATTTTTTATATTGTAATATGCATTTACCTATTCATAACAAGTTTTGGATTGATTATCCCATGACATTTTTTGCAGGAAATGATACATTTTATAAGAAGCTTTATGACCTCGCACTGCATATATTCGGGCCCACCATACATACAAGGTGGAACATCATAAGTGAACTAACTTTATCCCACTATTTTTTTCATATCATTAATTGGTACAGTATTTTTCTTTTCATTCGGGTCTTTTCTTTTACTAGCTATATCTAACAATTTTGTATTTTTTCTTAAAAGGTGGAACTTGCAAGAAAAAAAATTAAAAGATCAGCTCGTTAAAGATTTAGAGCATGAGATTGGTAATAATATTTTTTATGAGAAGAAAATTTTAGAAAGAGCTTGCAAACATCTTAAGGCTGTGAGGGACTCATATAGAAAGAGTCTCATCCAGAACCCAAAGTACGAGCGTCCTCCCTTTATTTTAGTGAGGGATTGGAATGAGTTCATTTTGGATGCAAATGAGAAAGGGGATGCTCAAAGAGGAATTACACCAACAAATGAGAGAAGGTATGCAATAGTATTAACTTCTAGTACAATGTAATAATGCACTAATTAGTGATCTTTATATCTATATCATCTAATATATTTCAAACTTTTCATAGGTTGCAGGACACATCAATGGCAACAAAGGCCAAGCTGCAAAAGATTGGGTAGCACAGACTTGGCTCTGGTGGATATTAAAAAATTAAAGCATGAATTGTAAGTAGCAGTAAATGAATTGTAGAGAAAAATTATTTATAAAATGCAAATAATGTTGTTTAATCAAAAAATGCAGGGCTCTGATTTTAATTTAGAGGCCACGAAAGAACACAAAAAAATTGCCTTCAAGGAAGGCTATCAAGTCGTGGCTGAACACCTATGGTAAGCTTCCATTGGCCCAACCAAAGAGTCTCCTGCATCATGTGCACAGGTAAATATGCCAAAAAATATATTAGAAATTGAATACTTGAGCAACAATCTATTTGATAATAATGTGCATGACATTGCAATGCAACCTCTTAATCATGACACAGATCATACGCCACATCATGAAGCCCCTGATGTGCATCCTACTATCCATGGAGGTGCTCATTTTCTATTTAAAACTAATTATGTAATTATTAATACAATTTAACATCTTAAATTAAACTTGGTGTAACCTTTTTGTGTATATTTTAGAGGATACAGAATCATGTCATGCTGAACGAGTGTCGGAAGATGTTCAGTCTGATCACCATGTAGATCATGTGGCACATTCAGGTAAAGAAAATCTATGTTTTGTTCTTTTAAATTAATTTTTTGATTTATAGTTCTTTTACTTAAATAAATACTTGTAATTCACTAATATAAAATGGTGTGAATTTAACTCATGAAGTAGTTGTTATTGCAGCGGACCCCCCTTTGGCATAGCGGCCTCCTATTCCTGAACAAATGAGGAGGAGACACGTGTTGAAATTAGAATCAGTAGAGGAGGGGAATGAGGAGGACATTGATCTTCCTCTTAGAAATTACATGATTAAAAAAAATAGCAAGAAACCCAAAAAGAAATGATTGTAATTAACATTTTTTGCTAATGAAAGAACATTGTCTTAATGGATGTAATTTTGTACTAGTAATGTTGATGAATGATGTGTTAATGAATTCTTCATGAATGTTGTATGTTAATGAATTTTATGTGTTAATTAATTATTCATGAATGTTGTGTGTTAATGATGTTAGGGGGGGGGGGGCAAATGAGCTTCCACCTTCACGTGGTTGGCCTTGTTTAGTAGAGAATATTAAACTATTCTCGAAACCAAGTGAAGCTCAAACTTTAAAGACAAGCTTAGAGTTAATAGTGACAACCAATTAGCAAGTTGAAATGAAGTTCTTCATTATAGGTACCTTTTTAGTTTTTAAAGCACAATGTCATGTTTTAATATTGTGTAGTTTTTTTCTTAAGTCAAAGTATTCTTTTACTATAAGAACATAATTTATGACCATTTTAGTAACTATTCTAACATCGCTTTATGAAAAATCCTATTTTGGTAAAGATGGCGATAAGTGGTGCTATCTAATCCTTGGGAGATTCGATTGCACAGGTCTGTATCTCAAAATCATTTGCATGTGGCAGAAATGCATACTTACAACCATTTCATTCTACATTTAAAAACATTGATGACACTCTAGACACAAAATAATGCTCATGTTGTTGACTTGACAGTGCTATGAAGGCAAACCAATTTTTGAATTTGATCGAACCCGGATGTTCAGATCTGGTCTCCTTGGATTTAGTCTTCATGGTTCTTTGTCTCATTATTACTATAATCCTAGTGAGGTAACACCTTTTCCTTCTTTCTTAGTCTCTTACAGTTCATACTTGTTTAATTTGAATAATTTTTGAGTTCCTTGCAAAAAGGGTATGACAAACAAATATGGTTATATAGGCTCTATTTCCTTTACTTGAACTTGATGTTATGATTTATCATTTGACATTTTAATATTTTGATGTTGAACTTGAAGCCCTCCACTATCCCCTTAAGTAGGCTAACTCAACTCGAGGATTCAACAAGAAACTTGGAATCAACTCAAGGAGTCAGCTCTACTCAAAGATCAAATGGAGTTCTCTGAATTTTTAGTTCATTCCCACAACCAATCTACACAAGTTCATCTTCCCACTTCCTTGTTTCAATCCCTCATTTCACCAACTCCATTCTAGGCCACCTAGTGCACCTAGCACCTCCACCATACCAAAATCTCAACCAAGCTTCTCACACTGACCCTAACACCTTGGATCATCTTATCATGGTCTATCTACCATGATATAACTCTTCACCAACTCCAAACAACTCAGCTCTTACCATTTCACACTTTAGCCCTTCTAGGCCTGGCTAGTAGCCCTGTCAACACTGTAATCTTCAAATTTCATGAAACTTTCCAAAAAACCCTAGTAATGTCTTTATATTTTCTAATACCCTTTTCATAGTTATTTAATCCCTATCAATCTCAAGCTTTCATCTCTTGACTGGTGAACCTTTCTACTACTGATTGCACACCATTTAGGCCCAATTAGCCCTACCCCAACAAAGGAACTCTATCACCCCTTTGACTTTGAGACTCCTAAGGTTGAAACAATCTTACTAGACCTTGTAAGACTCAATATTTTCAAATTGGCATCTAATTACTAAATGCCTTGAAATAGTCTGAAGTACACAATAAGTTTTAGAAATTTCAGAGGTTTAGGTACTTGTGCCTATCAACAACCTTAAATGCTTCAAAGACTTGACTTGTCTAGGTCTGTCACAATAATTCTAAATGATGATTTTGGTTTCATAGGGCTTTTGATTCAAGGAATCCTAAGGCTTTAATTCAATCCCCATGCTCCAATTTACAATGGTTCTCTCAAACTGAACCCAAAGGCCTAATAGGTTGTCTAAACCCTGCAGCAGACTTAAAATGGGAATAATTCTAACTTTTCTCAAAACACTTGATGAGATAGCAACATTTATGGACACCCTCTTTGGATTTCAACAACATATCAGAAGTTTTTATACTATTGCTCTAGACAAACACCCCTATTCAGCACTGCTACCCTATTTCAATGCACTAAAATTTACTAAATTTGCAAAGGAAGTATGTGAAAGACTCTACCTAGCACTTCCAACTCCTGGACAGTGGCTTTTTATGTCTTAAATTGACCAAATCCAAAGGCAATTAGTCCCCAATGCTCGGCAACATCAAAATCCCTAATTCGGTGCCCTCCAACCCTGGTTTTTAGGGCTTCCACAATCTCCCATCTTCACACACTCCTATCTCAAATTGACAGTGGATTCAACATCTACTAAACATTATATAATGTTTCCAAACACAAAATAGATCCCTTGCTTGGACGGATTGCTCACTACAATACCCTATCCTTCATTTTTTTACTAGTTTTCCCTTGCTCTGGTTTGTGATCACACCTTACTCTACTCTATACTGCATATGCATAGTTAGGAACTATATTAAAAGTTAGCTGTCATCATTCCATGAATATTAGGCCTTCTATGTTCATGGAATGATCTTCATTATCCTGAAAACTCTATTGTGATAAATGAAAATAGTTAGGAGAAATCCACTATCCTACAACTGGCATAAAGTAAGTTCACTGCAATGTTAGGACAGTCATCAAAAGCAAAATGAAATGATTTAAGAACCTATCAGTGCATTTGAGATTCAACTCAAGCAAATAGAGTGTCAAATGACAGTCGATTTGCAGATAACAATAAAGTTTTATTGTCTTTTCCTTCACCAAAAACATACACCAGTATGTCCTCTGTCATAACAGAGACTCCTTTTTTATATATAAAAGACTCTCTCTTGAACAATATAACTACTTCAGAAACTAATTCAACCAACTTCAATTGTTGAGTTGAATGTTAAGTCTAAAAACTCTAACAAACTGAAACTTCCCTCTCATTCCTAAACTAACCGTTTATATTTGAAAATTTGAATTTCAAAACCATAAAAGGCTTTATTTGAGTATATAACTCCTTTCTAATTGTTCCTTAATGACCTAGACCTATTTCATGCCTAGATTAGACTCCTAAAAAATTATTGAAAGCATTATTAAAACTTGGACAACATCAGTCCATTACAATCCAATTCTTAGTCCCTTGAAGGACATTACAAACATAACATTTTAGTCCTTTGAGGACATTACAAATTAATTGAAGAAATGCATTATGTTAATAACATTATAGGTGCCAAGATCCTCCATTTGATCTATTGACCTAGATTTTACATTCCATCCTCTGGATTTGCTTTGAAGGTCTTGAAAGTCCGCATAGTCTTCTTCTCCAAATTGATTGTGTGAGGTGCTCCTACACCATACTCCCCACCATGAAAAGAACTCTTGCCCCAAGAGTTACTGTGCTTGTACCCACTGGATTTTCTCATAGAAAGCTGATGTTTAGGGATGACACACTCCCCAAAATTGACCTACTGCTATCCCAAACTCCCTACATTCAAACACAAAAGGTTAGAGAAAAACTCATGTGGTTTTTACTATCTTTCGACATGACGGTACTGCTATTGCACATTAGATCCCTGCACAAACTCCATTGGATCTTTCTCTACCAGCACTGCCACTTCATTTGCATGTTCTCCAATAAGACACTTGAGTGTCCCCACCAATACAAAAGACTATTTAAACAGCCCTGCCTCCCTTGGACTGTCCTGCCTCTTCATCTGGCATTGTTTCAAACCCCAACTAGTATCATATTGTAGAGTATTTTGAACCTGCACTGGAACATCCCTGCCAAAACACATCAATATAGACTCCTTGTGACTCCTTACCAATGGATATAGTTTAAACCTCATCTTTCCTTGTTAAACTACATATGTATTCTCATAACCATTATGCATAACTCTCCTCGAACATTGCCAAGATCTTCCTAGAATTAGATTGCCACAAGTCAAAAATATTGAGTACATCTTACTTAATAAGACTCAATTAAGTAAGACTCCTAAGGTTGAAATAGTCTTACTAGACCTTGTAAGACTCAATCAACAGTCTTACTAGACCTTGTAAGACTCAATTAATAGTCTTACTAGACATTGAATACATCTTAATTAATTCATTGTTATCCCATTGTACCCGCAGGACATAGAGTTCCAGTATTTGCAGAGAATTTCATTTTTATTGCCCAAAACTATTACAAATTTGAACCATTACATTTCAACATTGATCTCCTCCCCCTAATTATGAGGATCAACCTCTAAATAGGCTTAGATCCCCCAAATAACCTGACTGTCCCATGTAACTAACTCTAACTGCCTATTACCAGTCAAAACTGACTGTTACTCACATAAAATACTTAGAGATTTATTGTCAAGTTGACAAAAAAGTTGTCAACTCGACAACCTAAACATATAATGCCAAAACTAAAGACTTCTAAAGGTTTTTATGATAACATTTATCACCCTATTACCTTTACTAACCCAACTAACCCCATTAAGCCCATTTGGCTTATATTGCCAATGTTGGCAATTTTACAAAATATTGCACTTTTAGTGCCTTTGACATCTTTTAGAGGTTTTGATAGCCTTAGTACTCCACCATCTCTCCATGCCTCCTACACACACCTAAACCTACCAAATAGGCTTCTAAAAGCAGTTTATCCTCCTGCATAACTGTAACAGTCAGTTATCTGACTATTGCTGGTTAGTTACAAACTAATACAAACTAAAATTTTGTTGTTTAGTTGACACTAAAGTGTCAACTTCAACAACTTATAACCATTAAGTGTTTATCTCTATTCCTTAGCCTTCTTAAAGGCCTATAAACCTATCAAATCTCCTAAAACTTCCTAAATCTCCTATAAACCTTATCAGGCCTTAATTGCCAACATGGCACATTACAACTTTGGGCACTCTTTGGTGCTTTCACAACCTTTTAAATTGTCCTTAGAGACCCTATTACATTGTTCAAAGACCTTATAGGTGTAATACCCCAAAATTGACACCTATTTATTTTAGGCAATTTTGGTGTATTTCTTCAATTCTATGTCATCAAAGTCCTATCTCACTAGGCAATTTTCTCTCTCCTACTTGACTCTATTTGACTTGATGTCAGTTGCAAAGACCCTAAATTGCAATAATCAAATGCTAAATTAATTCCTAAAAGTCTTTGACTTATATTAGCTTAATTATCCCTATGATAAATTAATTTAATTCTAATGTCCTAAGTGCTTTAAATTAAATTAAATCTACCCCTTTAGCTAATTACACATCAAAAAAAAATTTAATATCATTATTTAATTATTTGAGTGGACATCTTTCTATTTGAATTTAATTATTCAAATTATTCAAACTAGTCACACCTCACATGTGGCATAAATTTCACTCTTTGATTAAATAATTCCATGTTTATTTGTCAAAAAAGTGAAGAGCCTTAATGGGAAGTGAAGAGTCACACCCCACATGTGGCAAAAGGAGTTACATGCAAGATTCCCCTCATTTTCTATTTAAGAGCTTGCTTTTCTCATTCAAATGGACTTTTTGAGAGCATAGAAATTATAGTGGAATTCTACTACATTTTTTTGAGGAACTTTTTGAGAGCACATAGATTATGCCAAAATTCTACTACACTCTTTGTGATTCATAGCTTTTGATTGTTATCATTTTAGTTAGTTCATTTTAGTATAACATTGCATTTCTTATTTAATTAATTTGCTTATCTTGTTCTTAATCTAGTTGCATTCTTATTTGAAAATACCAAAAAGAACTTGCATTCTCATTTCTAGATTAACATGCATTCATTCTAGATTACTTCCAAATTTTTTTTTATGCACATGCTTTTCTTTAAAATCCTCCATTGTAGTTTGGTCTTATGGTTGTTGGATTTCGATCTGAGAGCAATCTTGAAAACACCTCGTCTACATAAGAGGCAACAGATCACTTCACTACGGATTTCGGATTGAATAACTCATATTCTTTTCTATAATCTGATCATGTGAGTAATGATCATGTTGTGTGTGTGTTGAATTTGAGGTCACATTCACTCATACACATTTTGGCACCCACCTTGGGGCAGAAAAGATCAATTTCTAGCCTCATTCTTGATTGGTTTTTCAATTTTAGTGTTGGTTCTAGGCCTTGTACAGCCATGTACAGCCTAGAAACCTTGTAATATAGTAATATATGGATAGAATGATGAATCCTCTTTCTCATGTTTTTGGTTTGGTTCATTTTTATAAAGAAATGAATAAGTTATGATCATTTTGGTGAAGGTGGGTATTTGTAGATTTGAGATTCTCTGAATATAGTCAGATTGAAATGTCTGGTACGGACAAATTGTGAAGAATCAGGATCTCTAATAATATTCATTGGAAAGATACATGAATTATATTTTATTTCCTTTTGGTTTGAGTCATTTTTTATGCAGATTTGTGAAATTTGTGGGCATTTGAGTAAAAACTAGTTTTTAACAATCGGTATTGGAGTTGCCAGCAATGATTTATTCTTAGAAAATGATTTATGAATGGGAAAAATAAATGGCTTACATATTTGGAAACTAGATTCATTAATAGTTACTATGAAATTGGTTTGGTTTCATTTGGATTCTTTTTGAGAAAGATATGTGATTCCCTAGGCAAGGCATGGTTTTTTAAATCTGGTTTATGACAGAAAAATGGCAGTTTGAAAAGGTTATTGGTTGAGGAACCAAATTGAATCATAAGACCTTATAATTTTGGAAAATGGTAGTTCTTGATGTTGGATAAAAACTTCATTATTTCTAAAAATTTTAATATTGTGATTTTATGGGTCAAATAAATCAATCTTTAAAGACTGTCTTGAAGACAACAATGTTACATATCTTACGGTTTGCCATTGATTTGTCTTGATTTTGTACTTTCAGATGTGTGCTAAATGCTGGATTACAGATCTTTGGACCTAAGGTGAGTTCTTAAAATCTCTATAACACTTGGTTTGGGCATAAAATTAATCTCTTATGTGTTTGGCTTGAGTGTTACATGCTTTCATAGAACATTTTTCAATTGATGCTCTTAATGGGAAATGAACGAGCATAGATTTGCTTTCATACAAGTTTGTGTAAGTGAATACTTGTGTTTAAACATTAAGTAATTCTTGGTTTCAAATATCAAAACATCTCATTGAGTAATCTAGGGCATGGATTCATTCCTAGTTTACATGAAGAGTTAAATGCACCACTTTGTGGACTCACTTCATGTTTACTTGGAAAGTTAAATATTCCATGATTCAAACCCTCTTGCACTTATGAGTAGTATTGATTAGCAGTCTTAGATTACTTGTGATTGATCTAGATTGCTATCTTGGGTTATTGGACTCACTCATCTGCCAGCCCCTCATTCCACCTCGTGGTTACAAGGTCAGCGCCACATTAAAGGGGAGGGGTCTACATAGAAAGAAGCATTAATTGTTCCACCAGGCAACCCTTTTGTGCTTTTTAGAACTCACTAGTTTTCTAGGGTGTGGACTCACTTTGAGTTTGTGTGAGGATTTAAATGCACCACTTTGTGGACTCACCTCACATTTACTTGAAGGGTTAAATGCACCACCTTTAGTGCTTTCCAATACTTTTGATAGTAAATTACTTACTTTTTTATTTCTAGAAGGCTTGCTTGGGGATTTCATCACCTCAAGGGATGACCTTAACTCCCATATTCCAACGGAGTATAAATATCGGGAGGTGAATCCAAAGACACCTCTCTTGGGAATGAGTTAGATTTCACTCTTGGCTAAGCCTCAAAGAACTTTATACCTTTGAGAAGTGAAGGAGGAGATTTGGGTTACCGTCTCCCCCTGGCTGTGTGATTTCAGATTCTTCTCATCTACGGATTTGTGCCTCACGTACCTTGCATATATCGAGGACTCCTTTTAGAAAAGCCATGTATATCCTTGTAGACAACTTGCTAGGATGTTGTTGTGTTCTAAGTGCATGCTAAAACATTTTCAAGAACATACACAAGTAGAGTCCTTAGGGAGTAGAAATACTAAGTCACTATTCTTGTTCATGCATAAGGTTGTTTTGTCCCTTGCCCATTGCTTGAAGACTA
The DNA here is from genome assembly GCA_027943335.1 of Chamaecyparis obtusa. NCBI lineage: Eukaryota > Viridiplantae > Streptophyta > Pinopsida > Cupressales > Cupressaceae > Chamaecyparis > Chamaecyparis obtusa. Next base: position 194,465 of record BSBK01007408.1, on the reverse strand, counting down.
TTTGCTTGAACTCCTTGATTGTTGTCTTATGTGCTTGATCAATGACATAAATCTGATCTGCCTTTTTTTCCATGATCTATTTTTCTATTTTCCTATCATTCACCATCAAAAACTAGTTGTCTTGAGTTAGGAATCGATCGATCTTTGCTTTGACTCACGTTGTCTCTCATCTATTCATCTTATCTCTTTATGCCTTTTGTACCTCGCGTTGCGATAATCTTATCTTGGCTGTTCTAGCCACTTCTTTTGATGATTTGTACCAGGTCCATCTTGCATCTTGGTTGTTCTAGCCATTCATCTCCCCTTTGTTATCTTAGAGACAGAGTCTAGCTTTATCCCGAATCTTTTCTCATCACATCTTCATCTATGACTGTCACGACTCGAAGTGGCAAGACTTATCCCATTCAAAATATTGATCAAGATAGAAGCAAACCTCGTAATCATGGAAGAGGTCATTCTGAACCTATCGTGCAATTTGAGTGTCATGAGGAATCCTCACATTCTTCATCATTCCAAGAATATTACAATCCATTGTTTCAGATACAATCTGACTTATTATTTCGAGAATATTATAACCCATTGTTTCAACATCAGCAAGGCTCTAAAGGGTCACTTTCTAGAATTGAACCCATTGACTCTTTCGATCTTATTTTCATGACCTCTCAGAATACTACCAACAAGATGGGAGATCCATTCCACTTCCTGGAGGGAGGTAAATTCAGCAATAGTCATGAGCAATCTCCAAATGACTGAGGTCATGGTCAGTCTCGAAATGACAAGAGTTATGATCAATCCCACACTATTCAATATCTGGTCAACATCCGGGACCTTTGCAATTTGAAACAACGACAAGGGGAGCCTCTCCTAACATTTCTCCAGAGATGGAGACAACTATGCATGAAGTATCTACATGAATTACCCGAGTCTGAAAAGCTCGATATCTTCTTGGGCAATCTTGTCCCAGAATTTGGATACCAAGTATGATTACAAGGTCCCCTCACTTTTGACAATATGATTAGGTGGGCTATGAGGATAGAAGCATTTATGGTCAAGAAGGGAGAATTGACTTTGAACAAAGACAACAAGCAAGGACCTTCTCCCTCAAACAAGGATAAGGATAAGATTCTCAACAAAAACATAGATGTTATGAATGATAGGGTTGTTGATAATGTGATGCCAAAACCCTCAAAGTCTATCTTTAATCTTAGCTCTCGCATACAAATGGTCAAAGTCACTGAGAAGGCTGCAATAGAAGCTCAACCACCTTCAAGATTCACTACAAACAAACCTTGGATCTCTCAACCCAAGCATAATTCTACTTCCTTGGGAGAACCTCTTGATGTGGTTTATAGGACTTTGGTGCAGAACCATAACAAGAATTCAAATCATCAGGAATTCAAAGACTCCTTTCCTCCTCATGGGAAAAGTGAATTATCCAAGTCTAAAGGTACCAACAATGTGGTCAACTATACGTATGATACGTATGATCATTTCTCTAGGGAGCAAGGATAATCCTAAACTAAAAACTCCCTTTATCTTGCGAGGCCCTGTGCCTCCCTCTTATAACTCCACACATTCTCCAGCTTGTGCAAATGCTATCACTCGATCTTGTGCGAAGATTGTTCTCAAAGGTCCCGAACCTTTGACATCTTGACCAAAACTATCTATGGATAAAACCCTCGCTGAGGTAAACATCCCCAAAGATCTCAATCTCAACCAGTTTCAATCTATGGTGGGTCACTTGACTTCACCTCATTATTTATCCTTCTCTGAAGAGGATGATCGCTTACTGAGCCACCCGCATAATGCTCTCCTACACACTGAAGTTATGATAGGCCCCAAGAGTATCCCTCATGTCCTTATTGACAATAGTGCTACCCAAAATACTTTCTCTACTAAGATGCTTACCCAAATGACAGACAACTTTGTTCCTGCCAATAGAGAGTCCACTGAGTTCTATGATGCTAAGCTAAAAGAAATAGAAAAGACCTTGAAGATCAAAGATATTGGCATGGGGGAATATCATTTTGAATCCATGTTGACATTGACAACTCTCCCTCCATCTCCACATTCCTGTGAGGAACCTTCTAAAGATGGATTTGGTATTAGCTATCAGAGCTATGAGCTTGACCAACCTAGCTACAGCTTGCACTCACATGAAGAAACATCGATTCAGCCTATGAAATATGAAAGACCTTTGAATGATCAAAATTCTAATTCAGACTACCAAAAAGAGTCTTATCTACCTTCTCAAGTGCTTCAAGAACATGATCTTGGTCCTCACCAGGAGGATTTTATACACTCTACTGAACAAATTTCTACTACTGTAGCTACTACTGAATATGTCATTGCCTCTAATAGCACACATACTGATTGGGAGCAACTATTGGATGCTTCCCTTATCTTGGGTATGCCTCAAGGTATGCCTATTCTAGATTGTTCCACCACTTCTACTATTGAACAGACTCCTACTGCTGCCAACTCCAATGGCACACATACTGATTGGGAGCAATTGTTGGATGCTTCCCTTATCTTGGGTATGCCTCAAGGTATGCCTATTCCAGATTACTCTGCTGCTTCTACTACTGAACAAGATCCTACTGTTAAAGAAACACTTCCTATGTTAGATGACAACAATGAAGAAAGTCTACCTCTGACTATGTCTCTAGCTGAATGGGACTCTATATCAGATGCTACTACAGAAATACCAATTGATACTATGCACCTATATGCTAGTCTTAACAACTTAGAAAGAGGAGAAAGTTATGATCCTCCAGATCAAGCTATTGATGATGATCCTTTCCACCCTCCTGTGGAGATCATTCCTATGGCTCCTAGGCCATCTACTCCAAGCTATACTCCTATTGCTCCAACAAATCATGGGTATGTAAGACCCCATTTTGTTACAGCTTCATGGAATATTGGTAGATCTAGAATTGAAATGGTTCATGTTCGTGCACTCTTACCACCTGAAAGGGGACCTAACTCTTGGAATAGACCATCTTGGTTAGGCTCACATAATATTCCTCCAAACTCGTCTGACTCTTCTAAGATGACTCACAATCGATAACGCTCTATGGAAGATTACTTTCTTGATCTATCTGATGCATTCATGAATGATGAGGATGGTACTGATATATTTGCACTTGAGCCCATCACATTGACTTCTCTTCCCTCTTCATCTCCAAGAAAAGTGGTTCATCCACTTCCATTTCCACCTCTCCACCTAAACCAGTCACATAAGCCTCTTTCATCCACCATTCCTGAGTCTTTTGGAAGTAACTTGGATGTGCAACATAAAAACAAAAATAATAAGAATCCACTTATATCTCAAGGTCACCATGTCCCATCTAATCGACATGTGACTACGAAGAAAGGAAAGCAATAGAGGTGTTCAAAAGACCGCAAAGGTCCTAAAAAAGAAGAAGACAATCAAAAGCCAAAAAATAAAATAAAAAATGGATCTTGAAATCCATTCTACAAGCATTGTCATCAAAAGCACCTCAAAGTAAAGAAGAAAAAATTCAAAATCTATGTGGATTCCAAAGAAAGGAAAAATCAAAGTTGCCATTTGAGCTTCCAAAATTCTCATACTTCCCTCCATTCCATCACCCTTGCCTCTCATACTTTACCCTCTTCACTCCATCTTGCCTTTTCCCAAAGTGCATATCAGTATCTCCTTAGTACTAATGACATGACTAAGGAAAATCTAGAACATACTCTTCCTAAGCGTTTAGAGCGTGGGAAATCTGACAAAGAGTTAAGGTGTGTCTATGAGGATATTTGTGGGTCTCACTTAAGTGATCTTTCCTTGACTATGGATCTCTTGATGGTTGGACACTACTGGTTGGATCTCCTGTTACTACTACATCTGGTTCTAATTTTGCAACTTTTCAGTTGGCTACTACTACAAAATACTGTGCTCTCAGAGATCACTACTAAAGGAGAGAAACTCAAAGAGCCAATCAACGCTCTTCATTTGAAGAATTTCTACAACTGACATTCTCTATGTGCTCATGTAGATACTTATTGGTCCTGAAAAAATCCTAAAAATGGTATATTCTCAAAAAATTCTAAAAATTGCAAAATGTCTTGAAAAAATGATCATCTTAGTGAAAACTTGGAAAATAGGTGCTTTGATGTATCTATTATCCTGGTGAAAACCTGGCAAATAGGCACCTTGATAATACTCAAAAAATAGAAAATTTGAAAAAAATATTTAAAAAAAGCAAAAAAAGAGAAAAGTACAAAAAAAAATTGAAAAAGAAAAAAAATGTGCCATTGATTAAAACCTGGTAAACAGGCGTCATGGTAACAAAAATAGAATCTCTACCAAGATGGTGAAAACCTGGTAAACAGGTGCCTCTTGTTTTCTTGAAGTAACATCTCTTGACGTCGCTTGGCTCTTAGTTTCTTGCTTTAGTTTGCTTTCCAGCTTTGGTTTGCTTCCTTTGTTTCCTGCTTTAGTTCATTCCCCGCTTTGGTTTGCTAGCTCATGCCTTTTCTTTTAGTGTCTTTGAGTTTTTTGCTCGACTCTTCATAGATTGGAACTGGTTCATGCTTAGGGGCACTTGCCTAGTCTAGGGGGCATTGTCCTATCACTTTCAAAAACTCTTTTTATGCATCAGTCACTAGTGGTTCTCACAGTGTCTACCTACTGATGCCTAGCTACTTTTTGAGATATCTCTCTTTGAGGATCTCTCTCGTATCGGTCGCCGGTGGTTCCCACTGTGCCTACCTACTGATACCTAACTCTCATTCGATCTCTTTTCAGGATCTATCCCTTACATCAGTCACCAATGGTTCTCATTGCGTTTGCCTGCTGATGTTTCACTAGTATCTATGAGATCTCTCACATTGAGGATCTCTCTCATATCGGTCACCAGTGATTCTTACTGTGTCTGCCCGTCGATACTTCATTTAGTTTCCTGATATCTTCTTGAGATTTAGTCTCCCATGATAGTCACCAGTGATTCTCACTGTGTCTACCTATTGTTGCTATCCTGTTGAGACCTCGAACATTGTATGTTTCTGAATCAATTTCAATCTTCTCGAACACAAACTTAAACTAAAACTAAACTAAATATGTGTTTCTCTGAGGCATGTTGAGCTTTGTTTTCTTTGAGTGCTTGTTTGTTTGCTTTGCTTTTTCTTTTCTTTCTGTTTGTTGGTTTAGTTCCAATGATCCAAAGAATTCATATAAGAGGGGTGTCCGTCTGTAAGAGCCTCCATCTCATATTGGATGGCCATGCGTACCTCAAATCCTTTTATATGGACACTTTGGTGAGGTTGGTTCTTCTCCTTGTCTTTTGAGTGACTTCTTTCTGCTACTGGTGAAATTGTAAACACTCATCTTGTTAAGTGAACGTAAGGGTCACTGCGAGAAATCTTTGGCAAAAGAAGGAACTCTTACGTGTTTGGTGTGTTTGCCACAAGAAACATTCAGGTCATTCTAGCATCTATGCTCTAATGCTTATGTTAACTTGCTAGATCAAAAGGAATAGGTGTTCAGGTCATTCTGGCTTCTTATGCCTTAATGCTTACATCTTATTCCGACAAACCTAAGACTTATGTCATATTCATATTCTCATGATAGTGATATTAGAGAGGATTGTATGACATCTTGCAATTTTCCAAACTTAAACGGCTCTATGATGATAAATATGGTGAGTCCAACAACCAAGTCCTAGGGTTTGCATTTTCATTCTAGGCTTGCATGTTCATTTTTAGGCTTGCATTTGAGACAATGTTTGGTGCTCTCTTGATTGTCTTCATCAAAGGTTCTAATCTTTAGTCCCAGTTTCATCACGATTGCACAAGTTTTCAGGAGTGAAATTGAAATCTGACATCTCTACATAGCTTGAAATCGCATTTTAAATTTTGAGACCCTTTGGGATCAGACGCTGGTGAAGTCAGCCTTTTGGCATCATTTTCCTACCAGATCCTCATCTTTGCATCATGTTCTTGAGATCTTTGCTCTTTTCATCAAAGTCAACCTAGTCAAATTTGGTCAACCATGGTCAACTATGGTCAAACTTGGTCAATAAGACCTCTGCATTGCTCCAATTTGCTTCTACATCTTCTCAATCTTTGATCTTATCTTTATCTATAATCTCTTGCTATCAATCATCTTCTGACGTGTCATCTTTCGATTTCGCTCCCGAGGGGGTAGGATGATTGCATCATTGAATCTTGTCGAATCAATTCTTGAATCAGTCTAATCTAAATCATCAATTTTCATTGCTTGGGGCATCTTGGTGTCTCACATCTACTTATCTCATCATCTATCTTTTAGGTATCTGAGCAATCTAACTCAGATCCTCGGGAATCAAGTTTCATTTTGGAGGGGATTTTCAAAATCTTTTGGGTATTGGGGCAATCTAACCCTAATTCTTGGGAGTCAAGCTTCGTTCTAGAGATGGCTCTCAAAATATCTCTTAGACCATTATCTGGGCAATCTAACCTGGGTCTCGGAGGGCTAAGCTGTATATTGGGGCAATTTAACCCTGATTCTAGAGATAGTCCTAAATCTGCATCTTCATCAATTGGTATTGGGGCAATCCAACCTTGATTCCAGTTCTCTTCTAAGACCGTTGTCTTCGCAATCTAACTTGGACTTCAAAAATTCTCATCATTTGTCACTTTAGACCATTCTTTGAATCAATGCATTGTTCGCACATCAATTCAAAGAGGGGCAAATGTAATACCCCAAAATTGGCACCTATTTATTTTAGGCAATTTTGGTGTATTTCTTCAATTCTATGTCATCAAAGTCCTATCTCACTAGGCAATTTTCTCTCTCCTACTTGACTCTATTTGACTTGATGTCAGTTGCAAAGACCCTAAATTGCAATAATCAAATGCTAAATTAATTCTTAAAAGTCTTTGACTTATATTAGCTAAATTATCCCTATGATAAATTAATTTAATTCTAAAGTCCTAAGTGCTTTAAATTAAATTAAATCTACCCCATTAGCTAATTATACATCAAAAAAAGAATTAATATCATTATTTAATTATTTGAGTGGACATCTTTCTATTTGAATTTAATTATTCAAATTATTCAAACTAGTCACACCTCACATGTGGCATAAATTTCACTCTTTGATTAAATTATTCCATGTTTATTTGTCAAAAAAGTGAAGAGCCTTAATGGGAAGTGAAGAGTCACACCCCACATGTGGCAAAAGGAGTTACATGCAAGATTCCCCTCCTTTTCTATTTAAGAGCTTGCTTTTCTCATTCAAATGGACTTTTTGAGAGCATAGAAATTATAGTGGAATTCTACTACATTTTTTTGAGGAACTTTTTGAGAGCACATAGATTATGCCAAAATTCTACTACACTCTTTGTGATTCATAGCTTTTGATTGTTATCATTTTAGTTAGTTCATTTTAGTATAACATTGCATTTCTTATTTAATTAATTTGCTTATCTTGTTCTTAATCTAGTTGCATTCTTATTTGAAAATACCAAAAAGAACTTGCATTCTCATTTCTAGATTAACATGCATTCATTCTAGATTACTTGCAAAAAAAATTTTATGCATATGCTTTTCTTTAAAATCCTCCATTGTAGTTCAGTCTTATGGTTGTTGGCTTTCAATCTGAGAGCAATCTTGAAAACACCCCGTCTACATAGGAGGCAACAGATGGCTTCACTATGGATTTCGGATTGAATAACTCATATTCTTTTTCATAATTTGATCATGTGAGTAATGATCATGTTGTGTGTGTGTTGAATTTGAGGTCACATTCACTCATACACAATAGGCCTTTAGATCCCTTTGATAGACTAGGATCAACAAAACAACCTTTAATGAACCCCTTTAGGTACATGTTGAACTTTCAATGCCATTTGCCTCTGTTACATGCCTTTATAGTTTAGGCTTATCACATTTAAAACATCGATTACAAAAATGGACCATAGGTCCAAGTACATTCAAAATTTGATCTTCCTAGATCATTAAACCTTCACGAGTCTAAATGACTCTTCTTGCATGCTTTTTCCAAGGTTCCTTGCACCACGTTCCTAAATCATAGCCAAGAAAATACCACTTCAAAAACAATAGTAAAGTGATGTGGAATCAGGTCGATTCATCGCTTGAGATTTCATCAATCTTGAGCTTGACAAATTTCCTTCTCCATAAACTCAAAGATAGGTTATTTGACAAAAAAATCTCTTATGGACAATATAATACATTTAAACATCAATCCAAGGACATAGGCATGTCATGGTTTAGCATGTCATGGTCTAAGTTGCAAGAGCATCACATAGTCCAATAGTAATGTTTAGCAGAAGCCAAGTTACTGACTATAAAATTTAATTATCTATGCTAACATGGAAAAAAAGAGTAGGGACATGTATCTCAAGTGGGCCTACTTGAGAAATAATCTAATTGTGCTAAATAGAAGAAAATAGCTAAATCAAAGCTTCATAGATTCATACATGCATACTAATTATAGACAAGCAATATATTCAACTAAAAGTAGGAATATATTGAGAATGGTGTCACATTTTTTTTTAAACAAAATTTAGTATTGGTCAAAATTTCATCCTTTACACAGTACTAAATTTGACCAGGATGCTATACATTCAACGGTTCATTCGATGAATTTTCATGGATAATTCGATGACAAAATGGACTAATTTTGACCAGGATGCTATACACTCGACGGTCACTTCGACAACTTTGGGTGGATAATTCGATGACAAAATGGTCTCAATTTCGACCATTACACCAATCGATCGATGTCTTATTCTTCCAGTTGCAAGGGATTGTTGCAGTTGATAATTCGACTAGTTATTGGGTCAAAATTTCAACTATTATTTACCATGTAGAAAATTCGACGAAAAAAGATTTACGACAGTTTTAGTCGACTATTCGACCAATTGTTATAGAAAATTTGACTAATTCTCGTCGAAATTTAAGGTAAAATTTACTAGTGGGTGAATCAGTTGTTCTCAGGTCCTGATGTATAAAACAAACTTAATTTTTTTTCCTTAAATCAGATCCAATAACCAAAACAAACTCTGTCATCACTGATTCAATAATAGAAACATATAACAATGCAGTCCACTACCTAGTTGTAACTTAACTTGTAAAACACAAAAATGTTCAAACCAAAAAATTCACACAAGTATTAACACCAGGATTTATAGTGGAAACCCAATGTGGGAAAAATCAATTTTTAACATGCTACTATTATTTTCACTCTTCTGAAGTGAGCTCGGTTAAAAGCCAACCCTATCAAAGGTTACAATACACACTGTCAGGTGTGACCCGGTTAAAAGATTTCAATCACACTGTTAAAAGTGAGCCTTGTCATAGGACTTACATACACTCCATTAGAATGCAACCTTGTTCAAAGAATTTAACATATGACTGTTAGGTCAACCTCTATTAAAAGGATTTTGACTATTACAATGGTTAGAAAGTAGCAGCAGTATTTATCTGAAAAATATACAACTCACTTTGCAAATATTAGATCCAATTTCGTACACTAATGCTAGTTTACTGACTTTGAAACTTTTCCATCTCCATCTCTTATCTGCTCAGAACTTTTCTTCAAGCAACCACCACAATTCTCCTTCAGCCTTTTCTGCTTATACAGTCAATAAAACTTTACTGATCTTCCAACATTCTCTTTTTCACCCATGCACGTACATATCCAATGCTCAGGTTCCCTTTAATACTTTCCTCAATTAGGTTAACTCATCTTATGCCGCTCAATCTCATTTGTAGATCTTAGGGTTAGATCAGATTCATTGAATCTACCTGCTTCATGTTCTTCGACTTCATTTCTAGAATCATCTCAAATCTCTTAAAGATTTACAATAAAACATTTTATAGTGCATTTAATGCTTTCAAACAATCAATAAATAAAGTCAACACGTTTTACATAATCCAAGAATTCAACAATGTTGGATCCAAAACTAAATTCTCTTCAAATATAAAAATGTTGATGCTTGGTCAATACTGTGATCAACTACTCGGTCTTCATGTAGAAAGCTTGGTCATTACTAGAAATGTTTCCTCGGCTTATATTGTCTTCCTCAGCAATTAATTGTTGTTCGGTCGTCACTATAATTTTCCTTGGCATACACTAACTCAGTCGACACTAACATTACTCGACTTAAACATGATTTCTTCATTCTTTGCTCGGTCAAGGCTACTAGTTTAGTCTTCAGTCTTACTAAGATAAACAATACATTGTGTCATCATTGTACAACATAGTCAAGTACCCTTTGTAGTATCAAGATAAGTCAACCTTTCCCTAGGTGCTATTGTTACCAACCTTGCCTATCCCCTTAGCAACACTCAAATAGATATAGTACTTTCCTAAGTAGCAATAGTCTTACCAATTAAGGTTTGACATCAATGACAATACAACAATTGTTTCAATTGTAGTTTCCAACAATCTCCCTCTTTGGCATTGATGCCAACACCATATGATATCACCTGAATAACACATGGATTACCCACCAATCCAAAAACTTATATGTTCATCAAAGAATTATTTGTAATATCCTTAGCTTCATTCTGATTCAGAATCCTATAAGCCTCACTTTTGTGATCGTCAAAAGTATTCAGATCTCCCTCTATCCTGATCCTTCATTTCAGTTCATCACCCTTACTTTTCAGTGTCATGTGTTATCATATCAGTTCATCTTCCTCTTTGACAAAAATGCCAAAGAAGCAACTAAAACATACATCCATCAAATGTAGATAATATCTATGTAGCTTAGTGTTTTCTCCCTTTTTCATCTTGCTTATGACTGATTCCTTGTCTTTTCTCCTTTTCACAACTCTAGGCCAGCCCTAAAGTGTGACAATCTTCTGCATCAATTTGTCAAATATTCTGTTGTAGCATATTTGATGCAATCCTCCTAGCTTGACTAGGCAACCTTAGTTAGGGGAAGGGTCCCTAATTGACTTCTCAAATACTCATGAGCTTCTCTCAGTAAAGCTTTAGTGAATATGTCTGCTAATTGTTCTTTTGTGTTCACATACTCCATTCAGACTTCTTTATCTTGTACTAATTCTCTCAAGTAGTGATACTTGATTGCTATGTGCTTGGTCTTAGTGTGCATCACTAGATTCTTAGAAATATTGATAGCACTTGTGTTGTCATAGAAAATAACAACAGGTTCAGTGATTTCTTCTTTCATGCCTATCAACAATTGTTTTATCCATACCAGATTTGAACAGTTTACTGCAGCAACAACATACTCGGCCTCAACAGTAGATTGGGAAATGCAATTTTGTTTCTTTCTCATCTAGGAGACTAATCTCTATCCAAGAAAGAAAGCTCCACCACTAGTACTCTTTTTGTCATCTACATTTCTTGCCCAATCAGCATCTATATAAGCTCTGAGTTCAAATTTATCATCCTTCTTATAATATAGACCATAGTCAGCAGTTCCTTTCAAGTATCTCATAATTCTTTTCATAGCCATCATGTGTGTTTCCTTAGGATTGGCAGAGAATCTTGCCACAATCCCAACATCTAGTGCAATATTTGGTCTACTATGTACAACATACTGCAATTTTCCAATCATGGATCTGTACAAAGTCTGATTCACTTCTGCAGCATCATCATTCTTAGATAACTTTTGTCCAGTAACCATAGGAGTCCTCACTGGTTTAGCATCTTCCAATCAAAAGTTTTCAGTATTTCATTAAAATACTTAGACTGTGTAATGAAAATTCCTTTCTTCCTCTGATATACTTGTAAACCAACAAAGAATTTGATCTCACCAAACATGCTCATTTCAAATTCAGTTTGCATTTCATTTGAAAATCTTTTACACAATGCATCTTGTCCACCAAAAATAATGTCATCTACAAAAAATTTTGCCAACAGGATACCTTTACCTTCTTCATCTTTCATGTACAAATTTCTTGTATCATTTTTTCTTGAAAATCCAATTTGTATCAAGTAGTTGTGCAACCTCTCATAACATGCTCTGGGAGCTTGTTTCAATCCATATAGTGCTTTGTTCAGTTTGCACACCATGTGTCTTATGTTTGGATCAATAAAACCTTCTGGTTGTTCTATGTAAACTTCTTCTTCTAGTATACCATTCAAAAATGTAGACTTGACATCCATTTGATATACCTTGAAATCTTTATAAGCAGCATATGCAAGAAAAGTTCTTACTCCTTCCAATCTAGCTACAAGGGCAAATGTCTCCCCATAATCTATTCCTTCTTCTTGTGCATAGCCTTTGCATACCAGCCTAGCTTTGTTCCTATTTATTTCACCATTTTCATTCATCTTATTCTGAAATACCCACTTTGTTCTTATAACATTTTTGTTTTCAGGTCTCGGCACCAGAGTCCAAGTATCATTCTTCTCAATCTAGTCAATCTCTTCATTCATTGCTTGTATTTGGTCTTCATTCTCTAATGCCTCTCTAGTTGACTTGGGTTCAAGTTCACACAGTAGGCATGTTGGATCCTTATTCTTACTTCTGGTCTGAATTCCAATATTTTTGTCTCCAATTATTTGTTCAAGCTTGTGATGTCTTCTTACATATTTTTCCAAAATAGGTTCAGCTCTTTTCTCCTCTATTTCATCAGATTCCCCAACAAGATTGTCAGATTCAGCTTCTGAATGCTTGATAACCTCTTCTTGATACTCGACAACATTTTCTTGTAGCTTGGCATGTTCTTGTTCTCTTTCGGCACTATTTTCCTGATGCTCGGTAGCATCTATCTGTCACTCGACATTTTTTACCTGAGACTCAGCATCAGGTGCAAGTTTGTTACTTGCCTCTTCTTGGTCCTCAATGTACACAAAAGATCTATAATCTTCTAGCTCTCTTTTCCTGTCAGCTTCATTTCTTTCTACATACTCATAAATTTTCACATTCACACTTTCCATAATTTTGTTAGTGTTAGAGTTCAAACACTTGTAAGCTTTACTTTTCATGGAATACCCTAGGAATATGCGTTCATCACTCTTAGCATCAAACTTTCCATTACTAGTGTCTTTTAATACATAGCACTTACTTCCAAAGATTCTAAAGTATTTAACACTCAGTGCATACCCATGCCATAATTCATAGGGTGTCAGATTTTTACCTTTATTGATCTATACCCGGTTAAGAGTGTAGACAATAGTGCTTATAGCTTCTTCCTAGTATTTTTGTGCCACATTCTTTTCAATCAACAATGTCCTTGCACAATCCAAGATAGATCTGTTTCTTCTGTCTGCTATACCATTCTATGGAGGTGTTCTAGGTGCAGACATCTATCTTTTAATTCCTCTATCATTGCAAAATAGATTGATTTCATTTGATGTAAATTCTCCACCTCGGTTAGATCTAGACATTTCAGGTTCCTACCTGTCTCCTCCTCAACCTTAGCCAAATACCACTTAAAGGATTGAAAAGCTTCAGATTTTTCTTTTAGAAACATTACATGCATCATCCTAGTATGATCATCAACAAATAAGATAAAGTATCTAGCACCACAGTAACTTTGTACACCCATAGGTCCACAAAGGTCAGTATGAACCAAATCTAAAATATTTTTAGAAGTAAAGGATTTGCTCTTAAAACTTGACTTTGTCATCTTTCCTAACTGACATTCCTTGCACATCACATTCTCAGGTTTCTTCAATCTAGGTAGACCTCTTACCTTTTTCTTCTTACTTATCTCTACCATATTGTCAAAGTTAACATGACACAGCCTTTTATGCCATAACCAAATATCATCAAGTTGTGAAATCATACATATTTCTTTAGATAGGTCAAGATAGAACAAATTACCTCTAGTCTAATCTCCACTTCCAATTAGTTCTCCAATAGCATCAAATATTTTAGCTTGCTTGTGATGAAATTCCACTCAGTAACTAGTTTTGTTGAGCTATGCAACACTTAACAAATTATAATTAAGACCTTCAACCCAATATGCATTTTCACAATATATCTTATCAGTTAGTTTAATCAAAACTTTTCCTCTAATAGGACATGGTGCATCATTACCAAATTTTACACTTTTACCTCTGTAATGATGTAAGGTCTCAAACTTATTTTTGTCACCAATCAGGTGATGTGAACAACCACTGTCAATAATCCATTTATCATTCTTGTTCACATAGGATATCAATGTAGTTTTCTCATCCTCATCAGATTCATCTTTCATTGCAACATAGACTACCTCAATTTCAAAATCATCACTATCAGTGTCAGTCTCTTCTTCAGCAATGTAACAAGATTTCTTACCTTTTCCTTTGTTGTCCTTGTTCCTTCTATAGCTTTTTTCATCTCTTTTGTCTTTGTATTTGCTTTTTCTTTCATCATCTTTATCCTTCCTATCATGCCATCTAGTAGCTATATGACCAACTTTATTACATTCAAAACATATAATAGGGAGTTTACCTTTATACTTTCCTTTTCCTCTTCTCAGTCTTCTAGTCATAAGAGCTTCTAGATCTTCTAGTTCTTCATCAGAGGTGTCACTGTCACTTTCACTTTCACTTATGCATCTTTCTTTTTCTTTCTTTGGCTTGTTTAGAACTAGTTGTGACTTGAAAGAAGATTCAACATTACCAATGCTTCCAATAGTGAAATTATCATAGTTAGAGAGTTCAAAAGCAGTCATCTTACCAACCAAACTTTCCAAAGTAAGAACACTAGCAGAGTTACATCTAGATTCCTGAATAGATGAGATCTTAATAGCATATATAGGATGCAGGGTTCTTAGTAATTTCTCAATTATAGTTTCATCATCAATAACCCCATTTTCTCCTCTAATAGCATTCACAACTTCTTTTATTCTACCACAATATTGCGCAATGTTTTCACCTTCTTGCATTCTCATTTCATCAAACTTACCTCTAAGACTCTCGACCTTTGCTTTCAGTACATTTAAGTCACCACCATAGATCCTTGCAAGAGTGTCCCACATCTCTTTAGCAGTTGTGCAATCCTTAATGTCCTCAAATTATGGATAGCTTAGGGCAGATGCAATTTCTAGCATTGCCTAATTATGTTCTTGCTTAGCTCTCATTTCTTCGGTAGTCAAAGGTGCGACAAGTGAGATATAGCCATTCTCAATGTAGTACTTTGCAGAGTCACCAATATCAGCTAGATGTAGCTTCATCAAGCTTTTCCATGTAGGGAAGTTTTCCTTATTGAGCTTTGGTACCTCCTTCTTATACATCCTGATCATTTTCTTCAAGCCCCTTTAAACTTGATTTCTATAAACACTAATAATAAGCAACAAAACTCTGATACCAATTGTTAATATAATTTAGAACAATAGAGAGGGGGGGTGAATCAGTTGTTCTCAGGTCCCGATGTATAAAAGAAACTTAAATTTTTTTCCTTAAATCAGATCCAATAACCAAAACAAACTCGGTCATCACTAATTCAATAATAGAAACATATAACAATGCAGTCCACTACCCATCTGTAACTTAACTTGTAAAACATAGAAATGTTCAAACCAAAACATTCACACAAGTATTAACACTAGGATTTATAGTGGAAACCCAATGTGGGAAAAACCACTTTGTATCATGCTACTATTATTTTCACTCTTCTAAAGTGAGCTCAGTTAAAAGCCAACCCTATCAAAGGTTACAATACACACTGTCAAGTGTGACCTGGTTAAAGGATTTCAATCACCTTGTTAAAAGTGACCCTTGTCATAGGACTTGCATACACTCCATTAGAATGCAACCTTGTTTAAAGGATTTAACATATGACTGTTAGGTCAACCTTTGTTAAAAGGATTTTGACTGTTACAATGGTTAGAAAGTAGCAGCAATATTTATCTAAAAAATATACAACTCACTTTTCAAATATCAGATCCAATTTTGTACACTAATGCTAGTTTACTAACTTTGAAACTTTTCCATCTCCATCTCTGATCTGCTCAGAACTTTTCTTCAAGCAACCACCATAATTATCCTTCATCCTTTTCTGCTTATACAGTCAATAAAAATTTACTAATCTTCCAGCATTCTCTTTTTCACCCATGCACGTACATATCCAATGCTCAGGTTCCCTTTAATACTTTCCTCAATTAGGTTAACTCATCTTATGCTTCTCAATCTTGTTGGTGTAATTAAGTATTTACTAATTACACTTTACTTAAGTTTACTTAGGATAATGCATTTGCATAATTAGTTGTCTTTGAGACACCTAGGAGTTTGCATTTCTTTTTAGCACATGGTTAGGAGAATTTCCACTTTAGGTGTGATAGTTGTCATCACATACCTCTTTGTGTGTGAGATCCACCTTTAGTGCTCTTATCACATTATCATCCTCTCATTGTTGCACATACTTTCATGTACAATGGAGGATGATCCACCTTTGGCAGACATGTGATTCCACCATGTCTAGTTGATAGCTTATCATTTGCATAACTTCTAGTTATCACGCATTGCCTATATATTGAGGCATTTCTACATTGTATGTAATTGATTATCCATTATCATTTGATCATTATTGAATTCTTCATTTGATCATATTATCTTGTCTCTCTTGTTTGTGCTATCTCTTGAGCTTCTAGATCTTGGTTTCTACTTTTTTCCTTAGGCAAATTCTTACTTGGTATCAGAGCCAAAGGAATCTTCATTGGATAGCCATTGGAGAGCGATCGATTGCTTCAACTTTTGGAGGGCCACGAACCAAATCTGGGATCAGCATTTTGTGGGAGCATTTTGAGCAAGATCGGACCTCACCATTGCATCCGGGTGGCTGTTTCCATAAATTTTGACTATAAATTTGCCTACCTTCGACAAAAGTCAAATCTGAGGGAAATTTTTTTTGCAAATCGGACTTTTAAAGCTCGATTTGCAAATTGGGTAATTATTTTAATAATTTTGTATTTCAGATCTAAAATTTATTCTATTTCTGTCATTATTATATCTGCATTTATTATAAATTTTCAGATCTAAAAATTTTTCCATTTTTGGTAAATTTTTGGATCTAGAAAATTTTCCATTTTCAGAAATATTTTTTGGCAAAAATTTGCCTTTTTTTAGCCTATGTACTAGATAGAGGGTATAGCTGTGGGCGCAACAAACACTGGGCAATCGGCACAGGAAGCAAGCCAAGTAGCTAGACCTAACTCTTTTATTTTAAGTCTGGGTGTAGGGCTATAAAAGTCTTCTATCTTACACTAGCACAGCAAATGTGGGACTAAAAGTCCCACACCGTTGGCCCTTCGCCGCCGCCAGCCCTCCACCTGTCTCAGTCCACTGCTATCCCCTCTACCTAGGTTCTCACTGCCACATACTCACTCTCAGCAGCGCGGCTCACCCAGCACCACCTCGGTGGAGCTCCATCTCCACTCCCCTACGTGCCACCTCCACATAGGCCTCACCTCTCGTGCCAAACCCTCTGCTTGGCCAGTCTCCACCCACTCCTGCCACTCTGTCGTGGTCTCTTCAAACCCTCCACCATGGTCTCCCTCGCGGGCATCCACCGCTTAGCCACTCTCCACCCGCTCAGTCACCGCGCCCAGCACCACCTTAACAAACAACACCCTACACCATGCGAGCAGGACATGCCATGTTGACAATACATCAGCCAATCCATTTGTGACAAGTGGCAGAATGAAAAAAAATTGGTATTTTATAAAAAAAATTGCATTTTCGGCAATTTTCACTGTGTTAAAATTGACACCCGTCTAGACATCATTCGGGGCATTTTTTCTTTTGCGGTGACAGTCTGTAAGATGTCAAATTTAAGCTCAAGATCGCATCAACATTTCTCTAAGTTAAATTTGACGGCCATTTGACCGTCAAACCTGGGCACTTTTACACTGTTGTGACGGTCATTTGAACATCAAATTTAATACTGTGAAACTGGTGATGTCAGCAGCTTTCAAAAATTTCTAGCCCTCACCATTTGCAGTTTGGATTTGGCAGTCCAACTTTGGGAGGCCATAACTTGGTCATCCAGACTCCAAATTGAGTACAATTTTTTTTTATTTTAGGTAAAAAATTTTGAACTTTTTGGTGCTGGTGTTCTTTTTTGGTTTTGGATCATGGATTTTGCAAAAATTGTAGTTTTTGGTGACTGTACCTATCTGATCCCTATTTTTGCAACTTCAGAGGCTTCGTACGGGCTCATACGAACACATTTTCATGTGCAATTTTTTTTGAAAGTGCATAATTTTTTGTGTACTTTCCAAATCTGATATTAGTTTAGAGCAATTTTGGGTAGACATAGTACTTTCAGAATATGGTCTTTTTTGGCCTACTGTGGCACTTGTAATTGATTAAATCCTTGACGGATCTTCTATCCTATCTTCTTGAGTCTGTTGTAGCTTCATATTTTCAATTGTAAACATCAAAATCAAAAGTCCACTTTGGTCCATTTTTTTAAGTGGCAATTGTACACGCACTAGCTGTAAAGTGCCAAAATCATCATTTTTGGGGGGGTTCTTTGATTGAGTTAATTGGGGGGGTGTCTTGTGTGTTGGTGTCTCTCTCTTTCTTGTGCTCTTTTCATTTTTGCATCATGGGTTCTATTGCAAAATTAACTCCACATAACTATGCTACATGGAAACATAATGTATGGAGCAAGTTAATGGTTAAAGGTTTAAATCCTTATGTGGATGGTACACTTAAAAAACCCACTGATGATGATACTGTTGCACTACAAAATTGGTCAAGCAAAAATTATAAAGCATTAGGAGTCTTAAGAGAGAATATTTCTCAAGCTATCATGTATCACATCAAAACCATAACCGATGCTAGAGATGCTTGGGATAAACTTGCAGAATTGTTTGGTAAAGTAGATGAATAAATGGGATTCAAAATTGAAACTGATCTCCTCAAATTAGAGCCTAGGAACTTTGACACAATCCAAGATTATCTCAATAAAGTCAATGACTATAGAGCACAACTTGATGATTGTGGTAATCCCATGAAGGATGCGAAGTTGGTTAGTCACTTGTTGAATCATCTTCCTCCTGAATATGTGGCTTTTGTTTCAAGTTACAATACTCACAAGTTAACAATGGGTAGTGCCTTCACTAAGCCTTCATTTGAGTCATTTTCAAAAATGTTGGTCTTGGAACAAGCAAAATTGATGAGTATGGGGATTCTCAAGTCTTCAAAGTCTAAGGCATTGGTGGCTAATAATGGGAATCAAGGGAATCAAGATGGTAAAGGTTCCAACAAGAAGCAAAAGAAGTGGAAGGCCAAATCACAATCAGACACTCAACAATCTTCCTCCTCACAACAAGGAAAGTCTTCTCCCAACAACAACAACAAGGGGGATAGTTCTAAGAAGGAGAAGAAATTTTGTGCATATTGCAAGAAGCCAAATCATGATGAGCATCAATGCCACAAGAAACAAATTGATGAGTTGACAAACATAATCAAGAAGCATCACATTGATTTGCCAAATGCCTACAAGGGAAAGGATTCATCACCTTCCACTTCAAAGGGTAAAGGGCAAGCATTTGTGGCAAGTACAACTAATTCAGAGGAATGGATCTTTGATTCAAGTGCCACACATCATATGGGTGCAACAAAGGAGTAATTTTCTTCCTTGAAACCATCTATGGTACCTCACTTCTATGTAGGAGATGATACTCAAGTGGAAGTTGAAGGGAAAGGGGAAGTTGAGATGGAAAATGGAGCTTTCAAAGATGTTCTCTATGTTCCAAACCTTAGCACAAACCTCCTTTCAATTTACCAAATCACTCACCATGGAGGTGGAAAGAAAGTTGAATTCCTACCTAATTCAGTTGTAGTAAAAAATCCTAAGGATGATTCTATGGTGGCAATAGGAAAAGCAAATCATGACACAAGGCTTTACTCATTTTCTAATTTTTTACCTAAGACTCCTTCACATGCCTTGTTGACACACTCAAATTCAAAAAGTAAACTTTGGCATGAAAGATTTGGACATCTCAACTATAGATATCTTCAACAACTTAGCAGCAAGGATATGGTCAAAGGTCTACCTCAAGTCAAGTATTCAGAAGGTGTATGTTCAGGATGTGAAATGGGAAAACATCCCAAAGAGAAGTTTGATAAGGGGAAGTCTTGGAGAGCAACATTTTTTCTTGAGTCGGTTCATAGTGATGTAATGGACCCATTTCCAGTGCCATCATTTGGCAAGGCTCGTTATGTACTCACCTTCATTGATGACTTTTCACGCTACACTTGGGTCTACTTTCTTGGTCACAAGAGTGAAGTGTTTGATAAATTTCTTGCCTTCAAGGATCATGTTGAGAAGCAATCAATTAAATCCATCAAGATTCTTCGAACAGATAATGGAAGGGAATATGTGAACTCAAGGCTTATAGACTTTTGTACACTTGAGGGTATTGATCTTCAACATTCAGTTGCCTACACTCCACTAGAATGGTGTGGCAGAAAGGAAGAATAGGACCCTTAAGGAGATGGCCACTTGTATGATTCATGCTAATTCACTTGATCAAGCCTTTTGGGCTGAAGCTATATGTTGTGCCACTCACATACAAAATAGAACTCCTCATAAAGCTTTGGATGGAGTTACTCCTTTTGAGGCTTGGTGTGGAAGAAAACTAGTTGTGAAACACTTTAGAGTCTTTGGTTGTCCAGCTTGGGCATGCATACCTCCACAGAAATGTAAGGCATTGGAACCACAAAGCAAGCCTTGCATATTTTTTGGTTATCCTGAGACTCTTAAGGCATACAAGCTTATGGATCCTGAGACACATGAGATCTTCTTTGAGAGGAGTGTTCACTTTGAAGAGAATTATCCTAGCTTGGATTCTTCAACTCCTCCTACTTCCTCCATTTTGGATAATGATAGTGATGATAGTGACTTGGAAGATGAAACTCCTTCAACACCGACTCACAGGCTTCCACCTTCACAGGGTCAAGACATAGTTGAGGACATTCCTTCATCATCTTCTTCCTCCACTAGACCTCGTTGGGCACAACAAACACTTGATTTAGCAGGTTCACTTGTGGGGAATCCTTCAGACACTAGGAGGACAAGGTCACAACACAACTCATTTCCACATGCTTATATTGCAATTGCTTCCAATCCACAATCATTCAAGGAAGCTTTAGGGGTTCTTGATGGGACAAAGCTATGGAAGATGAGTATAACTCTTTGATGAGAAATAACACTTGGTACTTAGTTCCTCTTCCTAAGGGAAGAAAATTGGTTCGATGTAAGTGGATCTATCGGACCAAGTTTGACGCGGATGGAAGTGTGGATAAGTATAAGGCAAGACTTGTTGCAAAAGGTTTCTCTCAAGTTCCTAGTATTGACTACATCGAGACCTTTGCACCTATAGCCAAGATGAACTCCATTCGTTTGACACTTGCTATTGCTGCAGCTCATGGTTGGGTTGTACATCAAATGGATGTTAAGAGTGCATTTCTACATGGGGATCTTCATGAGGAGATTTATATGGATCAGCCACAGGGATTCATTTAGGATACTACTATGGTTTGCAGGTTAAGGAAGTCTATCTATGGCCTCAAACAAGCTCCTAGGGCTTGGTATGCCAAGATGGATTCCTCCTTTCTCTCAGCAAGATTAACCAGGTGTCATTCAGATTTGAATGTCTACATTCTTCAGTAGGATGACTCACACTTGATACTTGTACTTTATGTTGATGACTTGATCATTACAGGAAGTACTTCATCCATCATTGCTAGTGTCAAGTCTTCTTTGCAGGATAGATTTTCTATGATAGACTTGGGTTTACTTCACTATTTTCTTGGTATTGAGATCACACAGTCCTCAGCAGGGATCACACTTTCTTAGCCCAAGTATGATCTTGATCTACTTTCTTGCTTTCACATGAGTGATTGCAAGGCTGCATGCACTCCATTTCTATTAGGTGTCAAGTTAGAGGCTAAGTGTTCTACACCACTTGTTGATGATACTTTGTATAGACAACTTGTTGGAAGTCTCATCTATTTGACACATACACACCCTGACCTATCATTTGCAGTTGGCATGGTTTCTTGCTTCATGCAAGAGCCACATGAGCTTCATTGGAAGGTAGCCAAGCACATATTGCACTACATATAGGGTACACATACACATGGGATTCACTATGCAGTAGGTACAAGACTTCAGTTGGTTGGATATATAGACTTAGATTGGGCAGGCGATCTTGATGGCTGCAAGTCTACTTCAGGTTACATATTTCATCTTGGTTCAGGCCCCATTTGTTGCCAAAGTAAGAAGCAGCATGCTATTGCTCTTTCTTTGACTGAGGCTGAGTATCGAGGGGTTGTTACTATAGCTACAGAGGCTATTTGGATTTAGCATATCCTAAAGGAGTTTGGTTTCAGTATTCCATGACCTACGGTCATTCATTGTGATAATCAGGGTGCTATAGCAATCTCCAGACATCCGGTCCAACATTAGCAGACCAAACACACTGAGGTTCATATGCACTTCATTAGAGATTTGATATAGGAGCAGGTCATTAAGATGCAGTATTGTCCTACAACAGAGCAGGTTGTAGACATCTTCACCAAACCCTTCATTGAGAGCAAGTTTCTTCAGTTGTGAGCTCTCTTAGGGGTGCAAGCTATTCCATCAGGGGGGGTCACATGACTTCTCTATTCTATCTTATGGGGGGGATCTTTTCCTCATATGAGGTCTTCTCTCTCATATTCTATTATTGTATTCATCTCTCTTTTTGGGGGAGGGTTTTTCCCATGAGGTTTTCTCTCTTTCTCCGCTTTATGAGAGATTGCATTGTTCTTGCATATTGTACATGGGTACCTAACATGGCCTAGTTGTTGGGACCCAACTTGCATTGTGAGCTTAAGTGCATTCCCCTAAGTTGCACTTAAGGGGGGGTGTTGGTGTAATTAAGTATTTACTAATTACACTTTACTTAAGTTTACTTAGGATAATGCATTTGCATAATTAGTTGTCTTTGAGACACCTAGGAGTTTGCATTTATTTTTAGCACATGGTTAGGAGAATCTCCACTTTAGTTGTGATAGTTGTCATCACATACCTCTTTGTGTGTGAGATCCACCTTTAGTGCTCTTATCACATTATCATCCTCTCATTGTTGCACATACTTTCATGTACAATGGAGGATGATCCACCTTTGGTGGACACATGATTCCACCATGTCTAGTTGATAGCTTATCATTTGCATAACTTCTAGTTATCATGCATTGCCTATATAT
Organism: Chamaecyparis obtusa; assembly: GCA_027943335.1. Classification (NCBI taxonomy): domain Eukaryota; kingdom Viridiplantae; phylum Streptophyta; class Pinopsida; order Cupressales; family Cupressaceae; genus Chamaecyparis; species Chamaecyparis obtusa. The sequence continues at coordinate 171,321 of BSBK01007408.1, read as the reverse complement.
TGAGGCATTTCTACATTGTATGTAATTGATTATCCATTATCATTTGATCATTATTGAATTCTTCATTTGATCATATTATCATGTCTCTCTTGTTTGTGCTATCTCTTGAGCTTCTAGATCTTGGTTTCTACTCTTTGCCTTAGGCAAATTCTTACAAATCTCATTCGTAGATCTTAGGGTTAGGTCAGATTCATTGAATCTACCCACTTCATGTGCTTTAGCTTCATTTCTAGAATCATCTCAAATCTCTTAAAGATTTACAATAAAATATTTTACAGTGCATTTAATGCTTTCAAATAATCAATAAATAAAGTCAACATGTTTTACATAATCCAAGAATTCAACAATGTTAGCTCCAAAACTAAATTCTCTTCAAATATAAAAATGTTGATGCTCAGTCAATACTATGATCAACTACTCGGTCTTCATGTAGAAAGCTCAATCATTACTAGAAATGTTTCCTCAGCTTATATTGTCTTCCTCGGCAATTAATTGTTGTTCGTTCAACACTAGAATTTTTCTCGGCATACACTGACTTGGTCGACACTAACATTACTCAGCTTAAACATGATTTCTCCATTCTTTTCTTGGTCAAGCCTACTAGTTTAGTCTTTAGTCTTACTAAGATAAATAATACATTATGTCATCATTGTACAACATAGTCAAGTACCCTTTGTAGTATCAAGATAAGTCAACCTTTCCCTAGGTGCTATTGTTACCAACCTTTCCTATCCCCTTAGCAACACTCAAATAGATATAGTACTTTCCTAAGTAGCAACAGTCTTACCAATTAAGGTTTGACATCAATGACAATACAACAATTGTTTCAATTGTAGTTTCCAACAGGTAGGTCATCTCATTGCACCTCATTGCTTGTCATTCTCTGACCAAGATGACATGTCTATTACTCATCCCCAAAACCTACCATTGCATATAGAGGTCTTGATTGAACACCATAGATTCAAAAGAGCTCTCATAGATGGGGGAGCTGGCCTTAACATATGCACATTGAGCCTTGTCAAATCCCTAGGGTTATCTAAGTCTTGCATAGACCCTATGAAAAGGATCACCATAAAGGCCTATGATGAAGCTAAAAGAGCCTCTAAAGGCATGATCGTATTTCCCATTCAAGTGGGACCTGTCAGAAAGGACACAAATTGCCAAGTATTGGACATGAAGCTAATTTATAATATTTTATTGGGGAGACCATGGATCCACAAGATGCAAGCATTCCCATCCACGTACCACCAATGCATCAAATTTTCATACATGGGTGAAGAAATTATGGTTGGAGGATACTCAAATCCATTCCAATATTGCAATGCACTCAAACCCCTTCATGAGCTATTTATTCCACACAACTGATAAGGAATCATCCAAAGAGCCACCATTGAAGATACCAAAATGGATGATCCTATGATAACATTAAGTGCTACTTCAAACCCTCCTCAAGCTAGCTCATCGACATCAACTAAGGGAAAGGAAAAAGTGAGCTACAAGGGTCCGACTCCAAATGAAGATTCAGATCAAGCACATAAATCAGAGATAGTACTTTATAAACCCACTAGAGAGGAAAAGGATGAAGCTAAAAAGGATAACTACATGAAAATGAGTGAGATGATGGATGCATTTGACAAACAATGTAAAATTAGTTCCAAAGGAGTAGGGGAATACTCTGTTTCCTTATTTGACTTGCCCACATCTCCAAGATCACATGGCAAACCATCAAAAGAGCATCTTCCTCACAAGTATAATTCCTATTTGGTAAGGGAAACTGACAAAGCAGCATTTGACAAGGAGGATAATGAAGTCCTTCAATGGCTTTATCATGATGAAGATGACACCTCAAATACTCCCATAGAAAGAATCCAGCATATCAACATTCAAACTGATCAGTATGGGAAAGGATTTGAGATAATGCAGAAGATGGGATACAAGGGAAGAGGACCCTTAGACTGAAGAAATAGAGGTTTATTAGAACCCATTGAACTTTCTTGGAGGGAAAAAGAAGAAAGATCCGGGGTAGGCTACCAATACAAGGGAGAAAGCTCCAGCCCAATGCAAGACTCATATCCCCAAGTAAACATGTTGGAATCTGATGTAGATAGTGATGAATCCTGGGACTATGAATGGGACACCTTATTTATTGAATCATGCCAAGATAAAGAAGTAGTCACCATACATACTTATGCAAAGATCCCAAGGAAAGAAACTCAAGCCAATGAAGAGCCTAATATACAAGGTCTTAACATAGGACAAGCACCTACTAATCCACCATGGATAGATACATTTTGGATGCCTTTGGAGGAGGGAGATTCAAATGTTAGTTTTAATCTGCTCATGGTTTTTCCCATGCTATTTCCTGTAGAAGTTGATGAGGACTCAAGTGAAGGGGATTTTGATCCTTCTTCCATGGACCATCTTGAGGAAGCTCACGTCATAGATCTAAATGATACAATGTACAAAACCTCAAATGAAGTCATGTCCTTAAACCCAATTATGATAACTTGCCTAATGAAACCCTATCCTTGATAAATCCTCACCTTATTGATTGGGACCAAACCGAGCCAAGTGACTTGCTTTACTTTCCCAATGACCAAGAAATGAACCAATACCTTAATGCGATTGAACCCTCTTGCACCAACAAATTTGAACCGAACATGATGAGAGCAGTAGGGGTCCAATCTCTTAGTCAAAAGAAAAAAATGAAAAAAAATAGAAAAATGAAAAGTTCTAGTGATGAAAACCACTATGTGGTAGCACTAGAACCAAAAAAAGTAAAGATAAAAGACGTTTCCTATGGTGAAAACCCAACTATGGCACCAAAGGAAGAGAGATTGGATACCTTTCCAGAGCATGAGGAAGAAAGGTCACCTATTCTCATAGAGCTGATAGAAAAGGTCAACATTGGGATAGAATTAGATTCAAAATTTATACACTTGGCCGCATCACTTACACCTCTAGAAAGAGAGGATTTCATAAAGTTCTTCCATGAACAACAAGTGAACTTTGCATGGTCATATGCCAACATGCCTGGATTGGATCCTGACTTCATAATGCATCATTTGAATGTTAGACCAGGGGTTAAGCCCGTCGAGCGAAAGTTGAGAAAAATGCACCCACATATAGCTCTCTTAGTCAAAGCGGAGTTGGAAAAATTTTTGAAGGTAGGATTCATAAGAGCAATAGCCTATGCTGAATGGATATCTAACATTGTACCAATCATAAAACATGACAAATCCATTTGTGTATGCATGGATTTTTGAGACTTGAATCTTGCATGTCCTAAGAATGACTTCCCACTTCCGAGCATTGATGCAATAGTTGACATGATAGCGGGTCACTCCATGTACTCATTAATGGATGGTTTCAGCGAGTATAATCAGATAAAAATTACACCTGAAGATCAAGAGAAGACCACCTTTACATGTCCTTGGGGTACCTTCTGTTGGAATGTCATGCCCTTTGGCCTTAAAAATGTTGGAGCCACATATCAAAGGGCAATGAAAACTATCTTCCATGACATGATGCACACCTTTTTAGAGGATTATGTGGATGACATATTGGCCAAGTCCCACAAAAGAGAGGAACACCTACAAATTTTGAAAAAGCTATTCATTCGGTTGGAACAATTCAAAGTGAGACTAAACCCAAAGAAATGTGCCTTTGGTGTCAAATCCGGCAAATTGTTAGGCTATATAGTTTCAGCGAAAGGAATTGAAGTGGATTTGGAAAAAGTACAAGCAATAATGGACATGGAGATACCAAGGAACATAAGCCAAATGAGATCTCTCCAAGGAAAAATACAATCCATAAGAAGGTTCATTTCTCAATTGGCCGAAAAATGTCATTCATTCACAAGGTTGCTACACAAAGACACTATGTTCCTATGGGATGAAGAATATGATCAAGCCTTCACATTATTGAAGACTTATCTAATAAATCCACCTATCCTAATGCCACCAATCAAGGAAAAATCATTGCTACTCTACATATCCGCTACCGAAAGATCTCTAGGAGTACTCTTGGTGCAAGAAGATGAGCAGGGAAAAGAAAGGGCAATATATTATCTGAGTAGGACATTGATCAAATATGAGCTTAACTACACATTCATGGAAAGGGCTTGTCTAGCAGTTGTTTTTGCATCTCAAAAATTGAGACATTATATGTTGATCCATAAGGTAAAACTAATTTCCAAAATTTATCCTTTAAAGTATTTGCTAAGTAAAATTGCCTTAACAGGTAGGATAGCAAAATAGGTCATGATATTGAGTGAATTTGACATTGAATATGTCGATAGAAAAGAAATAAAAGGACAAGTGATAGTAGATCACTTAGTAGAAAACCCAATGAATTCTACATAAACTTTTCAAGTGGAATTTATGGATTTTGCAATTGTAAACATAGAGGCTAAAACATGGAAGTTGTACTTTGATGGCTCATATACATAAGGAGGTTCTGGGGCCGGCATATTATTGGTCACTCCTCAAGGGTACACCATTCCTAAGTCCTACAAGCTCTTGTTTCCATGTACAAACAATATAGTGGAATATGAGGCTCTAGTCATAGGAATCAAAATGGCTTTAGAATGGAACATCATGGAGCTACAAATATATGGAGATTCTCAACTCATCATCAATCAAGTTAACAATGAATACAACACTAAAGATGAAAAGTTAATGCCATATAAGACCATGATTGATGGATGGAAGAAGTACTTGCCTTGATCACTTTTGAGAAGATTCCAAGAGAGAAAAATAGAGACGCTGATGCCATGGCCACCTTGGCTTCCTTGTTACAAAAACTAGATCAAAATGAGAAGTATGAGTTCTTGGTGGAAGAGTTGGTGAAACTGACATTCGACCTTCCCAAAACCCAAATTGTTGCCCTACTTCATGGACATGACTCACCTTGGTACGACCCTATATATGCTTATCTCAAGGACCAAGTGCTACCTTTAGACCAATCCCAAGCCCAAAAATGAAACTTCATATACCAATCAGCCTATTACATAATCCTTTCAAAAACATTGTATCGTAAAGGTCTTGATAGGACATTACTTAGATGTCTAGAGGAAGAAGAGTCTAAGTTATCTTTACATGAGGTTCATGAAGGCATTTCCGAGTCACACTCAAGTGGTTTAAACCTAGCTAAGAAGATTCTTCGCTTAGGGTATTTCTGGAAGACTTTAGAAAAAGATGCATGTCACTTTGTTAGGACATGCAACAAATGTCAATATCATGGCGACATGATACATGTACCAGCACAAGAATTGCACCCATTTGTTACACCATGGCCATTCTATCAATGGGGATTTGACTTGATCGGCATCATATACCCACCTTCTTCAAATGGTCACAGATACATCATAACCGCAACAGAGTATTTCACTAAGTGGATCGAAGCAGTTCCTTTGATCACGGCCATGGGTAAACAAATTTCCATGTTCATCTTGAATCATATCATTTGCAAATATGGTATTCCTCATGCCATAATAATAGATAATAGAAAGCAATTCAAAAACAAGGATGTGGATGAACTTTGTGCTACATTTCATATCACTCACCATTCTTCATCCATTTATTATCCCCAAGGAAATGGACAAGCCGAAGCCACAAATAAGAACATTTTGAAAATCTTGAAGAGATCGGTAAATAAATCAGAGAGAGATTCGCATGTGCACATTAATCCAGCATTATGGGCCTATAGAACTAGCATTTAGACACCTAAAAGAGCCACGCCATTTTCATTTGTCTATGGGGCTGAAGCAGTTCTACCATTAGAGGTTGAAATCCCATCTTTATGAGTGTCATTGCAAGGGTTGATCACAGATGAAGACAACACTAAAGATGAAAAGTTAATGCCATATAAGACCATGATTGATGGATGGAAGAAGTACTTTGCCTTGATCACTTTTGAGAAGATTCCAAGAGAGAAAAATAGAGAAGCTGATGCCATGGCCACCTTAGCTTCCTTGTTACAAAAACTAGATCAAAATGAGAAGTATGAGTTCTTGGTGGAAGAGTTGGTGAAACTGACATTCGACCTTCCCGAAACCCAAATTGTTGCCCTACTTCATGGACATGACTCACCAACCACAATTGGAGTTGCTAGAAGAACACCAAACACAAGCTTATGAGCACCTAAAAGTGTATCAAAATAGAATCTCACGGAACTACAATAAGCATATCAAACTGAGAGTCTTTCAGGTAGGAGACTTAGTGTTAAGAGAAAACCCAAAGAATCAAGCTGACAGAGAAAAGAAAGGAAAATGGGAGGCTAATTGTCTTGGTCCATTCATCATCATGTCTTCATTTGGAACAGGAACCTATAAGTTATCAAATTGTGAAGGAGAAGAACTTCAAGAGCCTATCAATAGTATTCATCTCAAAAGGTTCTATACATGAGGGAGAAAAAAGAGTATAAAGAGTATCAGATGAGGAGCATCGTATTTATTGTACATAGTTAAAGAGATCTTGAAAAATACAAAAAAATTGAAAAAAGAAAAATACAAAAAAATTGAAAAAAAGAAAAATACAAAAAAATTGAAAAAAGAGAAAAAGTGCCTTGGTGAAAACCTAGCAATAGGTGCCTTGGTAGCAAAAAAAAGAGAAAAGACCCAAAAGGTGAAAAATTGGTAAACAAGCACCTTTTGTTCCCTTAAGTCTGTCTTTCCTAGTCACATATGTCCATATTGCATTTCCAAAATCCCATTTGTAAAACTGTCATTGCATCCATCATTTGTACATAGTCATAATAAAGCTTTTTAGTTGCATTGTTGCATTGCCTATCAGCCCTAAGTTTGTCACATGATCACATTTACCACTTGGGGGTAGGAAAGGATTGGGAATTTGGTTCCAAATGGCTTCAATAAGTGCTACAATCAGTCACGTCAAAGAGAGACTTATCAGAGCTTCAGAAGAGTGGGAAAGTTTATTGAACCTTTGATGGATATCATTGTTCAAACCCAAGTATTTGATCCTACAACTTGATCCTTGAGCCTTCATTGACTTTATTATTCAGGATTAAAAATTGACAAAACACCTTAAAGATCAGAATGCTTGGAAATACTTTTTGAAAATCATGAAACATTGCAAAACACTTGAAGCTTTCTTTTGATAATGAAATTGACTTTTATCACATCCTTTGAGCTAATCGATGATGTTTCGACTAGATTAGCCATGATAGAGACATGATATTTTTCTTGCCTTTGAGTGATTGTTTTGAGGAAAATTCATCAACTTATGAGAGTTCGTCTAATGACATGGTCATCAAAGAACCATCGAGGACTATCCCATAAGAGGAAGGATTGACCTTTTCTTGTTTACACAAATGAATCCCTTGGCTATTTAGATCTTTCATATCTTAATACCAAAAATCCACTTGCAAAATTGAATCTGTTGACACCGGTATTTAGACTCCCATAGTTTGGTCATCCAACTAGTGAGGGTTGTACTCAGTTCAAAAAGAGGTTACCAAAAAGGCGATAAAAAGTGGTATTCATAGCATCATGATGTGGTCAGTGATGATTGTACTTTCTTTCTGGTCCCAAAATGCTCAATGATGAAAATTTATCTCCATGGCATTTCTTTGCTAAAAACTGGTGACACGTAGGTTGCATTAATTGCATTATCATGTTAGATTAATTGCATTTATCATGTTAGATTAATTGCATTTATCATGTTAGATTAATTGCATTTGTTTGTGGTTAATTTTCCAAGGACAAGGGGGTACATTAATAATTTTGGTTAGTCAAAACATTAAAGAAATGAAGGGTTCAATCAAATGGTTTACTCTTGATAAATCAAAACAAAGAAAATGAGATTATTTTTTGCATTCATGCATAGCATTAATCATTAATCATTATTTATATACCAGAAAAAAGAGAAAAAGAAAAAGAATCATACATCATTTGCATACATGTAGTTAAGGATAGCATTGCATACATAGAAAAAAACTCAAAAACATAGGGGCATTTACATATGCATTTCCATAAAACATTTTGCATCGATACATTGAGAAATAGAGAAAACATGTCATAAATCCATACATCATTGCATTCATTCATTTATATCATAAGATAAGATAACTGCATCCATAGCATAAATCAAAGTAAATGCATAAAACATCATATAGCTACATAAAAGATAATCTCATAAACAACTCATCAAGGAGAAGCAAGGAGTATAACATCATATATCATCAAAAAAGTGCTCATAAATGATCCAATTAGTATATCAAGATACAATGTCATACAAAGTGATACATCAAATGTTTCGATCAATCAAATAACATGAAATGTGATACAAAGGACAACAATGAGTGAATCTATCATCAATCAGTCAAGATCCTACGACACCAAATCGATCTGGACCTCTACCATCTTGTGGAGGAGGAGCCTGAGAAGTGCTCACTCCACTCTGTCTCTAAACCATAGCATACATAAACTACTGCATCAAGGTAGCAACCTGATCTAAACACCCAACAATAGTGGAAATATCTATCCTCATAGACTGCACATCCCGTGCTAGAGTACCAATAGTAGGAGCATCCTACAAACTCTGTCCCTGATCCCGTGGCTGTTGAGCCTATGAAGGAACCTGTGTAGGCACCTACTGTGTCAGAACCTGGTCCTACTGTGTTGGAACATCATCCTATTGAGCCAAGGAAACTCTCTGCAACTAAACCAAAGGATCTAATCCACCTAGAATCTGCCTAGCAACATCAACATGAGCCTGTCTCTACTGTCTATGAGCTCTATGTTGTCTATCTGCTGCTCTAGGATGTATATCAACTACATCATCATGTCCTCTAGCATGATCTCTATCCCTAGCATGCCCACCTCTCACCTGTACTTGACCAACAACCAGAGGAACTCTCTATCCTTTCCATCTCCACCATCTACCACCACCACCTCCATCACCATCACCACCATCACCCTGGCCTGGGATAGGCCCTGCTAGATTAGTGAAATAGGTAAACTTGTTACGAGCCCACTAATCTACATACTCATGAGACATACCTACATTTTCTACACCAGGAAGCATCGCCCATCTGCAATAAGTCATACCAGCAATATGATCCAATGCAAAATCATAATCAATGAGAGGACCCCACATAGATCTCTATGCCTGTACCCAAGCATATAGTGCTGCACCCTGAGGCATATCTTATATCTGACCATACTATCTAGAAACCCTACCAAAGAAGAAGCACTCAATAGTAGTAGTAGTCCGACCTATCATCCAGCGAGGGGAAACCATGTAAGGTAACTCATCATCATCCTCTCTCCAGAGCTCACAACCAATATATGGTCTCCATAGAACTTAATCAAGATCATCAACCTGTCATCGCCAATAATCAAGATGACCCAAATGGTGTTGCACAACCATATCTCTATATAAGAAAGCATATGGAAAACCATGAGGCCGAACCCTATAAAAAATGGGCCTAGTAATAGGAAGATGCTCCCATATCCACAAATGGAGAATAATTGCATCGACCGACGAGGACACACTCTCTCTATAGACTACCTCATGCAAATCATGATAGAGCTGTGAAAGAACACATGAACCCCAATCAAAGCATCGAGGATGAGCAAGAAAATCCTCCAGAATCCTACCCCATCTGACAGAAAAACCATGACCTCGTCAGTCGGGAAGAAGCAAACCATCGATCAATCCACCAAGTACCGCTGGCAATGTAGGAAATGAAGCAAATTGAGGCTAGGTGATAGTTTCATCATCAATAGAGTTGTCCCCGAACACTCGTCAAAAGATAGTGGAATCATATATAGAATCATGATAAAATACCTCTCCTCTACATGGGATACGTAGTAATCTATACACATCCTCAGGCATGATAGTCATCTCTCCAAATGACAAGTGAAATGTATTGTAGTCGGAGTGCCATCGCTCTGCCATTATAGTCAACAAACCATGGTTCAACTGGAACCGTGGAAGGTCAAGAAGGAAACTCAATCCACATAACTCAATCACATGAAACTTAGCATCTGTAAGTGTCTGACCCAAATCAATGACCCAAGATGCAACTGTCCGGATGTATAGAGTAGGAAAGTTTGCATTTTGGCAAAGCAAAGGAATCATATCAGTATACCATATCAAGGAATTATCTCAAGTCAATCAATTCTATCCAAAGTATCAAGCAATCACACCAAGTAACATTTGTTTGTGTCTCTATGTCCTGAGAACGAACCAGCAGTACAAATCATATCAGTTTTCACACTAATTGATTTATCCTATCAGTATCCTATCCTAATCAAATTGACAAATCACATTCATTGGTACCACTATCTTGATATCCTAATCCATTGTTTTGTTGAACACAATAGACCTAATCTCATCATTCAAATTGAGCATCAGAAGTAATCAAATTTTTCATCAGAACAAATCAAGTACAAGTGAAATTTTTTTTCAAAAGTCTGTAGGTGTGATTTTAATCATACCAGGCGACATTTCTCTAATGCGGTATCAAAAGGTTGTTACGTGACACTTTGCAAGTGTTATGTGATATTTCTCATGTCACACGACATTGAATCATGCTAGGTGATAACGAAATGTGGCCTAGGCGACAGTAAATTGTTAGGGTTTCCTATGCGGTAACATATATGAAAATTGGCATTTTTTCCCTAGCTCTACATGTGAACGTTTTGTTCTCAGGAAAGAATGAAAGTTTCTTAGGTGAGATTTTACTACACGGAGTTGTGAGTGAAAAGTGCGGATGTGACAGTTAAAAGGTCTAGGCGACAATGAAATATTCCCAGGTGTGAATTTGCATATTCAAGGCAACAATAAAATGAAAAATTGCAATAAATGCTAATAAATGAGCAATAAATGCAAAGAGGGAGTTCAAAATGACTCACTGGAGCTCCATAATTAGGTGGCCTTGCATATTACTGACACCTCTTGAATCGATGCTCTTGGATAGGGACAACCATCTCGAAATTCACCACAGGACCAGAGCAAAATCACCAAAGACAAAAGTGAAAATGAATAGTAAATCAAGATTTTTCAACCTATTTAAGCTATTTTGACCTAATTTTGGAGGTGAAAATTGGCTTAGATCTATATATTGACCTATCAAATCAATTGGGGCATATTCCTGAATCATGGCATATCATCAAAGTTTTTCAGAAATGAAAACATATTCAATCAATCAACATCATCAAATTTTCAAATCAAGCAATCAATATGTTTTAATTTCTGAGCGGGCATCAGGGTATCAAATTGAAATTGAAATCAAACATCAATGGAATCAGTGGGGCATCAAAAAATTTTGTATCATCATCTCATATTAGAGACAACAATCAATCTCATATCAGAAGCAGCAATCAATCTCATATCAGAGGCAACAATCAATCTCATATCAGAGGCAGTGAATCAGCAATTAGGACCTAAAAGCAATCAGGACTCAAAAGAATCTTGGAATCAATGTTCTTTGCACATCAATTCAAAAAGGGGCATTTTTAGACACACAAAAATAGACAAGTGCTTTTAAATTGCAAAAATCAATAAAATGGCTTAAAATCGTCAAAATGCACTAATTCAATAAAAAAGGGATCAAATCAATTAAAATAGACATAATTAAATAAAGTTGGACAAAATCAATTAAAGCAAAGGAAAAATCAAATAATGATGTTAAATAATTAAATCAAAGCTTAAATGGGTGAAAAGCACTACATAATTGATTTTAATCAATTAATTGTATAGTTATTTAAATCAAAAATCAAAATGAACCTATTACCCTTACATGGCTAAATTTAATTAATTAATTGAATTTAATAATTCCTAATATCTTTCAACAAAGTTGAGAAACCAATGAAAATTGAGGACAAAAAGACACAAATCACTCAAAAAGGATGAATCTCAATCACTCATTCTAAAGTTTCAATCTCATCCACTCAATCTTGTCCTTTTGTCCAAAGCTTTGAGACAAACCTTTAAATTGTCCCCCCATTTATGAACAAAGCAAATTATTTGACTCAACCAAAGGTAAATCATGATTACTTCACTCTACCCCCTACCCTTGGGAATTTACTATAAATATGAAGCATTTTGAGAGCAATTGAGATCTTAGAAATTCCTTTGCAAAGCATTGTTACTATAGGCAATTGAAGAGCATTCTAAGAGAAATTAAGAGCATTTGCATTATACTTTTGTCAATTTGAGCTAGAATCATCATCATAGAAGCATTGTAGAAGCATAGAACAACATACATTCTCATTTTAGAAGTGTCACTAGTGGAGATTTGAACTAAGAGCTTCACTTACCACATCTTTCTAGAGAGCCATGAGATGCTATAGATCTTAGTTTCATTTTTAAATAGATTTGCATTGTATTTACTTTAGAATTGTTGCTAATTTGATCTTAATTTCATGAAGGTGATTATCATCATCACACATTATGTATAAGTCACATTTCAATATATTTTTCCTTTCTAATACTTTAAGTTATATTTCATGTATATATTGACAAGATGTTTGAGATTGGTTTCAAATCTCTAGGAGTTACAATTTAGATTCTAGATTTTTTAAGATCATATAAATTTTTTAACTTAGATTCTCTCTCTCTCTCTCTCTCTCTCTCTAAGCCCTTACCCTAAATCCTTTCTCACTCTCCCCTTCTTTCCCTTCTCTCCCTCTTCCCCATCTCTCTCCTCTCTCTATCTCTCTAAAATCTAAACTAGGTAAACCCTAAACCCTAAGCCCTAAAACCTATAAGCATAATCCCTAAACATAAAATCATTTCCACCTTTCTTCCTTTACTCCCTCTCCTCCTCTCTCAATCTATCCCTTTCTTCCCCATCTCTCTCTCTCTCTCTCTCTCTCTCTCTCTCTCCCTACCACTTTATTCTCTCTCTCTCTCTCTCTCTACCAACTGTTACTATTGATCTTGGCATAGATGACATGGAGAGAGAAAGATGGGGATAAGGAGGGAGGGGGAGATAGAGAGGAAGATAGGAAAATGGGAGGAATAAACCCAGTGATGGAATGGAGAGATAAGATGAGAGACAAAAGAAAAAAGATAGATAGAGGAGTAAGAAGAGATAGAGGGAGTGAGAGATCTAAGTAGAGATGAGATAAAGGGGAAGAGAGGTGTGATACCTAGAGGGGGGAGAGAGGTGAGATGGGTGTTCAAAAAGGAAGTGGGAGACAGAGGGAGAGAGGAAGAAAAAAGAGAGACCTAGATAGATTATAGAGAAGAGAGAGGGATAGGGATAAAAGTATTAACATAGGAATACCCTTAACTTTATATACCCTAAACCTTTTACCATCAATATTACACCCTAAACCCTATGCAAATAGGAAAAGTTAGACATAGAGAGGTGATAGGAAAGATAGAGGAGGAGATGGGTAAGGAGAAGGGAGAGGGGGGTTTGGAGGGAGGAGATAAATAGAGAGGGAGAAAAAACCAAGATGCAAGAAGCCTAGAGGTGGAGAGAGACATGAATGACCTAGATGGGGAAAGAGAAGGACTAGATATATGGAGGGGGACAAAGAGAGGTGGGTAATGAGATATGGTTAGAGAGGTGGATCGGGGGAGAGGGAGAGGTGGTGAGGTAGCTTGGGTAAGGAGAGAGGGAGGGAGATAGGATAAAAAAAATGATAGAATGATAGAGAGAATATGACAAAATAAGAGAGTAATTGAGACTTAGGGAGGGTGATACATATAGTGGTAAGGAGGGTAGTGAAGAAGATAAAGAGAGAGGAAGAAATTTAGGGAAAGACCGAGAGAGGAAATAGAGATAGAGAGATGAGAGAGAAAATAGAGATGGAGGAAAGTATACACATGGAAATACCCTCAACCTTATGTACCCTAAACCTTGTATCATCAATCTTGTACCCTAAACCCTATATAAATATCCTCAACTCTAAACCCTATATCCTAAAAACTTATATACACTAAACTCTATACCTTATAAAGTAGAGGGAGAGGTAATTACCTAGAGGTGATCTGAGGGAGAGAGAAAAGCGAAGATATAAGAACATAGAGAGAGAGAAAGAGAGAGAGAGAGAGAGGGTGCTCCCCTTAATACCACAAACACATAACAGAAACATAGAAACAACAACAATTTGCAAAAATGGGCTTCTTATTATCTTCACAAATGTGGAATCAAAAATTTTAGAATTACAATATGCAAAGCCACATGGGCATTTTCCTTTACAATATTCTATAGGATAAAGCCTCGAATCATTACCCAGATCTACCCAGAACTGTCCTAGACAACACTATGAACCTTTCTTATATAGGCAATTTCCACCGCCTGAGAAGGTTCCAGAAATTTACCCCTTAAGGCCAACTATCCTAAGAATTATTTTCTTTTCTTTTCTTTTTACATAGGGTCAGCTCCAAATAAATACAAAAATATGTTTTTAGGTACCCCAACTTTTGGAGGCCATAAATTTCTAATCATAGGTCTGTTTCTTTATTGTAACCACTTTTCAGAAATGGCAGGACTTGATCTACACTGCCTAACTCGCGCAAGCTCTAGTCAGTCGAGGGTCGATCATGATCCGAAGCCTCTAAGGCCTTCAAAATTGACTTGAAAGATTTCGTACTCAAAAACATCAATAACTTCACCAATACAGATGATGTGGCAATGAAACTCAACTGGTAGGCTGATATGAATAAGATGAACCTCCAATTGTGACATCAGAACATTCTAAGATCATATGACCAACTTACTAAAAATAGTAAGTTTCCATAAATAACACCTTTGCACAAGATAGCCCTTATTGAAAAGAAACCAGAAATATTTTTGGGTGATGCAAGATTGCTCTTACACCCAGGATGCTCCTGCATCAAACACCCCGGGTAATTTGAAAAGTGACCCTGTCACGACTTAGGTGTGAAGAGGAAAACCAAGATGGTTAACCTCCTCCTTTGTTAGCCATGATGAATCTTCAATAGGTCATCCTTTCCATTGGACCAGATATTCTTCATATGTCTCATTCCTTGCGCTTCTGCCAACATGAGTATGTCCTCAATCTCCTTGGTAGCTGAACCAGTTGCTGGAATACTCCACTATGCTGTTGTGATCTCATCTTCAACACCTCCCTCATGATACTCTATTAGATCTAAAATGTTAAACACTGGTGAAATATTCAACTCCATAGGCAACTCAACCTCATAGGCAATTCGTGAATCATGCTTCTTCAGTATCTTGCACAGCCCAAACTTCTTCATTTTCAACTTGTTATATGTACCAACTAGAAATCTCTCCTTTCGCAAATGAACCATGACTTCATCTCCAAACTAAAATTCCTTATCTTCTTTTCTCATCTACCTTAGCCTTATACTACACATTCATCTTGGTAATGTGCTTCCTCACTTCCTCATGGATGTTTTTCAAGTGTTCTGCAAAATCCTTAGCTTCAGCACTACTTATTTCTCCTTTATCTATCTTCCTCAACTCAGATGCATTTTTAGGACTACTTCCATATACAATTTGGAATGGTGATTTATCAGTGCTCCTGTTGAAAAAATTATTGTATGCAAATTCTGCTTGTGGTAATATCAAATCCAACCAAACATCTCAGTAAATTTCCCAAACTCCTATTCACCACCTCTATTTGTCCATCAGTCTATGGATGATGTGATGAGTTGAACTTCAAATATGTCTTCAACTTCTTCCATAATGTGCACCAGAAATATCCAACAAACTTAGTGTCTCGATCTGAAACTATGCTCTTTGGAAAACCATGGAGTCTCACCACTTCTCTGAAAAACAATTCTGCTACATGAACAACATCATTAGTCTTCTTGTAGGGAATGAAATGTGCCATCATCAAAAATCTGTCAACTACCACAAAAATTGAATCATGTCCCCATTGAGTCCTTGGTAAACCAAGAACAAAACCCATACTGATATCCTCCCATGGCTTCTCTGGTATAGGTAATGGTTGAGACAAACCTATATTCTACTTCACTCTTTTCGCCATCTAACATACTTTGCAACTCTATACAAACTTCTTGACATCTTGCTATAACTGTGGCCAATAAATATTCTCACTAACCAAAGCAAGGGTTTTATCATGACCAAAATGCCCATCCAATCCTCCGCTATGCTTCTCCTTGATGAGATTCTCCCTCATAGAACTTCATGGAATGCACAACTGACTCCCTCTGAATAGAATATCATCCTAAATGATGAAATCCAACCACTTCATTCTTTCTAGAGTAACAGGCTCTTTACAAGCTTTCCAAGATTCACCAAAATTAGGATCCTCTGGGTAAAAATTCTTGAGTTCCTTGAACCCAACCACCTCAATCTACATCTCTCTCAGCAATAGTTGTCTTTTGCTAAGCACATCTGCAACTCTATTAGACTTTCCACTCCTGTGTTTCA
This sequence comes from Chamaecyparis obtusa, assembly GCA_027943335.1. Classification (NCBI taxonomy): domain Eukaryota; kingdom Viridiplantae; phylum Streptophyta; class Pinopsida; order Cupressales; family Cupressaceae; genus Chamaecyparis; species Chamaecyparis obtusa. The sequence continues at coordinate 154,953 of BSBK01007408.1, read as the reverse complement.
AAACAAATGTATAACTTTGCAAAAACTCAACCCATTTCAAATGTCTTTGATTCAACTTTCCTTGACTATTAAAATATTGCAAAGCTTGATGATTAGTATACAAAACAAACTCCTTAGGAAGAAGATAGTGTCTCCACTTCTTCAATTCTTCAACTATAACATAAAATTCTTGATCATAAGCAAAATATTTCCTCTTGGTGTCATTTAACTTCTCAGTGAAATAAGAAATAGGTTTACCTTCTTGACTCATAACAACTCCTATTGCAATACCACTAGCATCATAGTCTACTTGAGACACCTTATTAAAATCTGGAAGTGCTAAAATAGGTTGTTTTGTAACTTTTTGTTTCAATAGTTTAAAACTCTTATCTGCCCCAGTAGTCCATTTAAATTCTTTTCTATCCCCTCTCATTGTTTCAGTCAAGGGTCCACAAATACTACTAAAACTCCTGATAAATTTTCTTTAAAAGCTAGCCAAACCATCAAAAGATCTTACCTCAGTAGCACTCCTTGGAGTAGGCCATTCAAGGATAGCCTGTACTTTCTTTGGGTCCATTTTTAGACCTTCTGTTGAAACTACAAATCCCAGATACACTAACTCATTCTTCACAAAACTGCACTTCTTCAAATTAATCAACAATTTCTCTTCCCTTAACTTATCAACGAATATGCATCATATGCTCCTCCAATGACAAACTTACGCATAAATTCTTTCGGAACCTCATTCATGAGCTGCATGAAAGTACTTGGTGCATTGGTTAGCCCAAAAGGCATGACTAACCACTCATATAGTCCTTCCTTTGTCTTGAAGGCAGTCTTCCATTCATCTCCTTCTCTAATCTAAATTTGATGATATCCACTCTTTAGATCTATCTTTGAGAAATACACAGCTCCACTCAAATAGTCCATAATATCATCCATTCATGGCAATGGAAACCTATACTTGATTGTGATCTTTTTTATTGCCCTGGAATCTGTACATGTCCTCCATTCTCCATTATTTTTTAGTGCTAATACTGTCGGTACAACACATGGACTCAGGCTCTCCTAAATCAACCCTTTCTATAACAATTCATGTACTTTTCTATTCAACTCTTCACTTTCTGCTAGTGTCATTCTGTGTGTTGCCTTATTTGGCAAACTGGCTCGTGGAATTAAGTCCATCTGATGACTGATCTTCCTTACCGGTGGTAATCCATCTAGAACATTATTAGATATAATATCCTAAAACTCATTCAAAAGATCTACAATTTCTATAGGTACATCTTCTACTTACTCTTTACCAACTTTTGGAATTAAAGCAGAACACATATGCTCATGCCTCATACCCTCTAGGAATTTTATTCCATAAAAAAAAGTTATCCTTGCATTACCACATACCTTTTCTTCTATCCTTCAATGGCTTTATCTTATGTCACACTCCATCCTTTGTCAAGGAATAGGTATTCACACGACCATCATGTACAACATGCCTATCAAACTGCCATGGTCTACCTAACAACATATGACATGCATCCATAGGCATGATATCACATAGTACCTCATCATGGTATCTACCAATCTTGAACTTCACTAGGCACTATTCACTGACCATGACCTTGTGGTCATCCTGTACCCAAGAAATCTGATATGGATGTAGGTGTTTCTATCTCTTTAGCTTCAAATTTTTGACCATCTCTTCTGACACCAAATTGTCAGTGCTTCCACCATCAATAATCACATCACAACACTTATCTTCAGACTTGCACCTGGTGCAAAATAGGCTCCTCCTTTGCTCAAGTTCATTCTCACCACTCAACATGAATCTTCTATTAACTAGTGCTTCTCCTCTTTTAGCATCTTCAGAATGTGATGATCTGGCATCTTCATCTACATGTGAAACTCTAGCCTGGCCTTTAGTTCTCCTATATGTCCTTCCTTGGCATTGAGGACATTCAAATGCCCTATGACCTTCTTCTCCATAGTGAAAACATGTTCCACAAAATCCACCTCTTCCTGAACCTTGTCCTCTTCCTCTTCCTCTCTGATCTCTATTATTCTAATCATGGAAATGATTGGAATTGTTTCCTCTCTGATTTTGACTACTACTAGCCTCATCCTTCTTTTTTGGATCTTCATTTCAGCCTCCATATGACCATCCACTAGATCGTCCACCATGACCTCTTCTATTTTGTCTACTCTCAAACTTCTTGTTTAGCTTTTCCTCTACTTTTAGGGAAAGCTAGTATGCTTCTTCAATATTGTTCATCCGAACTAGATTCAACTCCTCCTGAATGCTTGGCCTCAACCCATTAAGGTAACATGCAACTTTCTCCTTATCAGGTTTCGCATGGCCTATTCTGATGAGGATTCGATAGAACTCCTCTGTATACTCCTGAACAGATCTCCCTGCTTGCTTCAAACATTGCATTTTCTTCAGTAGGTCAAGCTCATAATCAATAGGAATGAACTATCACTTCAATTTATCCACCATCTGATCCCATCTTGTGATTTTATCCTTTCCTCTTCTATTTTGCTCCAATTGAATCTCCTGCCACCAGATCTTCACGTGACCCTTCAGTTTGGCCTTCGCAAACTTGACCCGATCAGGATCCTCGATGTCTTCATACTCAAAATATTCTTCTAATTCATTGATCCAGTCGATCAACTCTTCTGGGTTAAGATTTCTTGAAAATGCAGGAACCTCAATCTTAGTTCTTTTCCCGATCTTGGAAATGGCCGCGAAAAAGCCTTTCTTCCTCTTGGTTCATAATTTTTCCTTCTCCTTCTTGATCAAAATTTCTTTCTTTGGCTTCATCCTCGCTTTTGTCTCTGACATTAAGATTCATTCCTTTGTGAATCTCTTCTTGCAATGCTCGCACTTGTCTCTGGAGCGCTCTAACCTCAGGTGTCACACCACCAGCTCTTCTGCCACGTTCCCTTCGTGGAGGCATTTTCATGCTGCTCACTGAAACCCTAACCACGGTCCTGGTGTAAACTACCTCATAGTCGGTGATCTATCTACACACTCAAGAACTCCCGCTCTGATACCACTTGATGAAGGGTGCTCCCCTTAGTAGCAACAAACACATAACAGAAACAAAGAAACAACAACAATTTGCAAGAATAGAAAATGGGCTTCTTATTATCTCCACAAATGTGGAATTACAAATTTCAAAATTACAACATGCAAAGCCACATGGGCATTTTCCTTTACAATATTCTATAGGACAAAGCTTTGAATCATTACCCAGATCTACCCAGAACTGTCTTAGACAACACTACGGACCTTTCTTATATAGGCAATTTCCACCGCTTGAGAAGGTTCCACAAATTTAGCCCTTAAGGTTGACTATCCTAAGAATTATTTTATTTTATTTTCTATTTACATAGGGTCAGCTCCAAATAAATACAAATATATGTTTTTAGGTACCCCAACTTTCAGAGGCCATAACTTTCTAACCCTAGCTCCGTTTCTTTATTATAACCACTTTTTGGAAATGGCAGGACCTGATCTATTGTGCCTAATTTGTGCAAGCTCCAATCGACTGGGGGTCGATCATGATCTAGAGCCTCTAAGGACTTCAAAATTGACCTAAAAGATTTTGTACCCAGAAACCTCAATAACTTCACCAATACAGATGATGTGGCAATGAACCTCAACTGGTAGGCTGATATGACTAAGATGAACCTCTAAGTGTGAAATCTAAACATTTCAAGATCATATGACCAACTTACTAAAAATAGTAAGTTTCAATGAATAGCAGCTCTGCACAAGATAGCCCTTATTGAAAAGAAACTAGAAACATTTTTGGGTGATGCAAGATTTCTCTTACACCCAGGATGTTCTTGCATGAGAGAGAGAGAGATGTAATAAGACATGGATGAAGATGTACAAAGTTTGAGAGAGGGAGGGAGAAACCTAGAGTGGGGAGAGAGAGGGTGGGAGGGAGAGGTGATAACCTAGAGAATAAAGAGATAGAAAATAAGAGATACATAGAGAGGGAGATAGATATGATAGTAAAGAGGGTGGGGAGATAGATAGGGAGAGAGGAAGAAAAGGAGGGAGGGACCTAGGGAGGAGGAGATTTGTGAGAGAGATAAGAGAGGGAGAGGGAGAGAGTGATAGAGGACATATCAATATAGGAAATGCACCCTCAAAATAGAAGGTGAGATAAAGTCTAATGTGAAAGGGTGGTAGAGACATAAAGATTAGAGAGAGAGGTGAGAGAGAAGAGAGGTAGAGAGATAGTTCTAGATTTTGTGGGAGATAAAAAGAGTGAGATACTGAGAATGAGAGAATGTTGATCACTGAAATTTGACTAAGTCTTAAAATTTATATGACCATCAAAAACTTAGAATCTGCATTATAACTCCTACAGAGCTAAAACCACTCTCAAACATCATGACAATATTTGTACATGAAATATAACTTAAATTATTTTCCAAGGAAAAGTATTTAGCACATGTCAAATGTTTAAAAAATGTATTTTTTCACAATCAATCTCTTAACATGAATATATACATGAAATATAACATTTAAGTATAAGAAAGGAAAAACACATTGAAATTTGACTTATTCTTAAATGTTATATTTCATGTATATATTCATGTTAAGAGATTGATTGTGAAAAATGCATTTTTTTTTTACATTTGGCATGTGCCAAATAGTTTGCTTTAGGAAATACCAAGCCTTTGGTTTTCCTTGGGCATCCAACCCAAAGGCTTGGATGGCCATTTTAGGCCTAACACATGTTTTTCATAAAACATGCAAAAAATTCTCAAAATTTTAATTTTACTCCTCGTTAGGTTTGCACGTATTTCAATTTAAATTAAAAAAATGACACAATATTGCTAAGATCTCTATGAGCTATCTAACCATATAATTTTTATTAGATTTTGATTATGTTAAGTTGTTCATCTCTAATTTATTTTGTGTCTATTTTTTGTCAAAAAAGTGTGGTATTGCAGGCATAGAGTTTTGCTCATTCATCAGATTTTGAGACAAATTACATTTATAGAAATAGACTCCATTCTACACACCTATAAAAAAAACAAGTTTTGATTTTTTATTAGTTTTTAACAATTTCAAGGGGGAGTACACTTAAATTTTATGTTTTCAAGATGTGTCCACTTTGAAAATTAGTAAAGCATCATACATTCATAAAAAAAAATTAGCCAAAAAAAAAAAGGATAAACTATATGATGTTTCCTAACTTCTCACTGAAATGATTATTTTTTTGTTTTAAAGTTTACATTTTAGGGGGAGCACACTAGATGCTATGTTATATTTTTTCAAAAAAAAAGACCACTTTGTGTGCTCCCACTTTTTGAGTCCCTTAATCTTCACCATTTTCAAAACATGTTAGTGTAGACACCCAAAATTGGACACTCTTGCGAGTTCAATTTAATTACTAACTTTTCCTCTATTAATGATGCAGGGCTGTCCTGGAGGATCCAATAATTGGACAATCCAAGTCTACACCAGTGATAATAACAACAACAACCATAGTGGAAAACAAGAATATAGTGCTTCAAAATAGAATTTCATTCAACATGCCCAGTTGTAAGGCCTTCCAGGTTAGGGCCAAATACAATTACTTACAAAAGTATTTCTGTAATCTCCTAGCTAGTCCAACTCTAAAACACATCAGCAACTGATGGAAACACCAAGGCAGATCTAAAATTGAGCTCACAAGCCTCCAAGTAATCTCCTTGTCTCCAAGGATGCAAACCACTAGCTCTACTATTACAACTATCAGATAATCAATTTGATCTTCAAGATCTCGCAGGATCCAATTGCTATCCTTCTCAGCTACTTACACCGACTGACTCTCTAAACATCTACCCAAACACTCCTTAAATACATTTCCTCAACCACAACTCAGCTAGAAGAAACAATTAACTCATAAGCCAAGTCGGCTTCTACTACAAACAAATATTAAATGCAACAACAATCAGCTCTCAAATAGCCTTACAAACATTTAATTCTCCATGTCGGCCTCTAGATTCACATAAGAGAATACAACACAAGCTACCGACATTAAATACACCAAGTCGGCCAACCAAAACTCCAAGAATTCCAATAAGTAAATCAAAACTACCGAACACCAGTAAAACAACCGAGCACACTAGGTATCACTGAGCAAGCACGTCGACTGAGCACTAAAGGCATCGTTGAGTACAAGTTCCACCGAGTGCTAGAGGTTTTGTCGAGTTCCTTCAGCGACTGAGCTTCTTCAATAATCGAGATCATCAGTTAAAGTTGCAACTGAGAAACACATAACCACTTCAACATACCACCATGTAGATTTGTTGAATATCTAAGAATGCCACTACATCAAGTTTGAAAAGATGTTCTCATAGGCTAGAAGAACATCTTCTAGGATTCAACACATAAACCCCAAACTGGTTCTTCACATACAAGCCCTTCAAATCTTCACCTTGCATAATCTTCCACTTTTGCTTCCTCTTCCTTTTCAAGTCTTTCCTTGTCAACACATAGGTCTGTTCTCCATACTGATCAATCCTTTCAAAATTCTTCAACTCATCTCGGCTACCAAAGCTTAGGTTTCTCCCATCGAGTGTCATATCTAGCAAAGGCATCAGGAAAAACTTCTTGTCATTCTTCTCAACACTAAATACATTCTTGACACAGTCATACATTAGCTCTGCAATCATACTACCAAGTTCTATCAAGCAATATGTGACAAATACTCATTTCCATAATATCACACAACACTTGATCCTTATACTAGCTAATCTGAAAATCAATAAGACATTGCTCCCTCACTTCTAGAGCACGAACATCTTGCAACCAGTCAATCCTATAAGGATAAGGATGTCTCATCCTCTTCAAACCAAGTTTCTAAACCATCTCCTCAGCTACAAGGTTATCAGTACTACCACTATCCACAATCACATCACAAAGTTTACCTCCTGACTTGCATTGAGTTCTGAACAAATTACTCCTCTAACAAGGTTCCACCTTTGCATGGAGCAATGTTCTCCGAACCAGCAAGTTCTCAAATTTAGGTTCATTTTGAATGTTATCATTCACTACAGCATTCCTTCGGTCACCAAACTTCTTCTGTGTACACTCAAAAGATCTATGTCCTTCTTCACCACAATTATAACAAGTACCCTTAAAGATAACCCTACCTATCTTCTTTTTCGGCTCCACAAGTTTCATTTCATCTTCAACAGTCAGTTTATCTTTCACCGATTGATCAAGCTTCTCCTTCTCTTGGGAATTACCATGTTGTCTCCTCTTCAACTTATCTTCTGTCTTTAGAGCATACTGATAAGCATCCTCAATCGAATCAATCTTCAACATACCAAGTTCATCCTGAATATTGAATCTCAAACCATTCACATACCGAGCTACCTTTTATTTACCAAGTTCTTTGTGTTTAGACCGAATAGTCAACTTATAGAACTCCTCGGTATAGTCCTCCATAGTCAAATATTTTTGCTTCAGATTATGCAACTTCTTAAACAAGTCAAGCTCATAGTCGACAGATATGAACTTAGCTTTTAACTTGGTCACCATCAACCTCCACCGATTGATCTTCATTTCACCTTCATCTTCTCTATGTCTTTGTAATTCTTTCCACCAAAGAGTAGCATGTCCTTTCAAATTAGTCTATGCCAATCTTACTCTAAGAGTATCTTCAATTTCTTCAAGCTCAAAGAAATATTCTAATTCACCAATCCAATCAATCAAATCCTCGGGTCTCAAAGTACCATAGAAAGTAGAAACTTCCATTCGGTAACTAGTACTTAACCAAGCTCTAGATCTATGCAACCGACCAGTTCTATCTTCACCAGATCTATCTCTCCAGTCATCTCCACTAGATCCAACAACTTCAAAGTCTTCAGCAGCTTCCTCATAACCATCTTCAGTACCAAGATTCCTCAACATGCTAGCAATAGCTCTCATGACCTCAGAGATCATGTCATTCTTCATTAGTTCCATCTTAGATCTGAAATCAACTTTAACCTTCTCTATAATCTTTGATTCCACAACATCACAAAGATCTACAATCACCCTAGGGTCCAATCTTCTCGGAGGCATCCTTCAAGATCTTCGAAAACCCAAGGCAACAAATCACCAACCAAGGTCTTGGTACAAACTGCCTCAACTCAGAGATCATTTTACACACTCAAGAACTTCAAGTTTTGATACCACTTGACACAGGGTAGTCCTAGAAGATCCAATAATTGGATAGTCCAAGTCTACACCATCTGTAATAACAACAACAACCACAACGGAAAAAAACAATATAGTGCTTCAAAATATAATTTCATTCAACATGCCCGACTAAAAGGCCTTCGGAGTTAGGGCCAAATACAATTAATTACAAAAGTATTTCTACAATCTCCTAGCTAGTTTAGCTATGAAACACATCAGCAACTGATGGAAACACTAAGGTAGATCTAAACTTGAACTTGCGAGCCTCCAAGAAATCTCCTTGTCTCTAAGGATGCAAACCACTAGCTTTGCTATTACAACTATCAGATAATCAATCTGATCTTCAAGATTTCACAGGATCTAATTGCTATCCTTCTCAGATACTTCCACTGACTGACTCTCTAAACATCTACCCAAATAATCCTTAAATACATATCCTCAACCACAAGTCAGCTAGAAGAAATAATTAACTCCTAAGCCAAGTCGGCTTCTACTACAAACAAATATTAAATGCAACAACAATCGGCTTAATTCTCCATGTCGGCCTCTAGATTCACATAGGAGAATAAAACACAAGCTACCAACATTAAATACACCAAGTTGGCCAACCAAAACTCCAAGAACTCCAATCATTAAATCAGAACTACTGAGCACCAGTAGAATAGCCAAGCATGCCAGGTATCATCGAGCAAGCAAATCGATCAAGCACTATAGGCATCACCGAGTACAATTTCCATTGAGCGCTAGAGGTTTTACTGAGTTCCTTCAATGACCGAGCTTCTTCAATAATCGAGATTATCGGTTAAAGCTGCAACCGAGCAACACAGAACCACTTCAACATACCACCTTGCAGATTTGTTGAATACCTAAGAATGCCATTGTATCAATTAATTAAATGATATTTAATTATTTAATTAATCATCCTTATTTCTTCTATAGTCTTATATTTTCATCGTTTAATCACCTTCCTCGACATTCATTAAATAAATAATATTATTTAATTCATTAACCTTAATTAATTAGTTTTCACTGGTTAATTAAATTTAATTTCTATAGGTCCATGGTTTAAATAATTATCATTAATTATTTAAATTAGCTAATTATTTATTTTTTATTAAATTAATTTTATTTCATTTCAATTTTTAAATAATTTCATTTCATTCAATTTCCAATTAATTTCAAATAATTTCATTCTAGTTTCATCTTTCTCATAAATTGAATTTTTAGTTCAATTTAAATCTTTTAAATCTTCAGAAAATAAAAAAATCAAAGTATCTCCAAATTATTAAATTTTGAAAATCAAAATATGCATAATATCTTCAAATTTGGAAACTAGTATTTTTTGAAAATCTAAAATCCTCTCAAAATCATCTTTAAATAAAAAATCATTCCCTTTTTTAATTCTGCATTTTTGTAATGTTATCTTTGAAAATCTTCAAATATTATCTTCTTCTTTATTTCTTAAACAACTCTTCGCTTTTTGAGTTCGAATTGGAAATAAATCCTCAATTTTGGAAGGTTACCCAAATTCTTCTAATCTCTAATTATCTCGTCCGTTCAATCTATTCTTTCAAAATTAATCTTGATCTTTCATTCAACTTTGAATATCTATATAACCCCTATCCATTCTCATAATCAGGATCTAAATTTCTGTTATCAAATCATTTATGCAGGTTTCAATTCTAGTTTTAGCAATCAGTATCATTTCTTGAATCTATTGAGTCTAGGTACTACTAGATCAATAGTGAGTGCCACATCAACAAGAGTGTAGAGAAGCAACAAAAGATATTAGGCATATTCAGAATGGTTTGAATTAAGTTCCTCACAAATAGTGTCATCTCAAAAATCCACACAAGTTGGTCCCTCTTTAGTATGGGGCCATCCAAAAGTGCCATGATGTCTCAAGATATCCCAACCAGTCAAAACACAACCCGTTCCCAATTGGTTAATCTACCATGGCTAGTTCATCTCAAACAATATCTTCAACTATTGTCACTTCAAGTTCACAAGTCACATCATCGACACCTCAAACTCATTAAAACACATTTACTAGTACTCAAATGAGACAACTATTCCCAATTGGATTTGGGTCTAGACCAACACAAAGATAACTAGGATAATTTTATGTCGATCCTACTTTTATCCAATCTCCTCCAAGGGCTAAGTCTTTTTTTCAATGATGATCTCAACATCAATGGCCCTTGAATCAAAATGTCTCATTTCCAACAAACTTTACCACCTGGTAATCAAAATCAAAACTCTGGTAGATATTATATACCTACAACATGATTTCAAAATCCTAGAAAAACTCATTTACCAACTACCACGCAACAATAAAACTTTGGAAACACTTCCCAATCACAGATTAACATCTTGATACAACAAGTGCAAAGCATGTGGAGTCAGCTACAAGATCTTCAAAACTAGGGACATAAAAATTCTTACACAATAGAGGACCTATACCATTATCCTTTTGGTCACTTGATTTAGATTCCTCCATTTCCTGTACACTTTGAGATACCAAAATTTGACAAGTATAGAGGTAGAACCAACCTTGTAGAACATATTAGGGAATTATTTGCTAGTTGCATAGAGGTTGCACACGATGAAACTTACCTCATGTGTTTTTTCCCTTAGAGTTTAGCAAAACCAATAATGGAATGGTTTTCTCACTTACCTCATGGCATTCAATCTTGGGGGAAACTAGCTGAAAATTATATTTCTCACTTCCACCACAACATACAACACAAAGTTAGTATCAAAGATCTATGTGATACTAAAAGAAAGAAGGTGAATCCTTCTCCAACTTCCTGCAAAGATGGATAAGCATAACTAATAGAATCCCCTACAATGTTCCTCAACAAAACCTCATTGTTACATGTTTGTGGATAACCTTATCCCAAATATGGCCTACACTATCAAACTACAACTTTCTCCAACTTTTGAAAAATTAATTGCAAGAGGAATATGATGTGAGAAAAAATTGATCATAAAAGGAATTATGTTTGATCGCAATCAACAAAACACCACTAAGAATCTCATAGACAAAGCTAAGTGGTGGAATAAGAACAAAAACATTACCAACAACAATGTTACTGATATCAAAATTGTCAACTATGTCCAACCAAAAATTTATCTAAAAGGGGCACCAATGTAGAATCAAACCCCAATAGCGCATACACGACAAGAAAATACTCAAATACAAACACTAGTTGCAAACATTCAAACTGTTAATATATCCCAATCTCAACCCAACACTCAACATCCACCAAGACCCTCATTTCCAAAATGTGAATACACGCCATTGCGGTAATCTATTGAGTCAACACTTAAAAAGTTGATCCTAACCAACATGATCACTTTACTAGAAATATGTGAATTTGAATATGGTTTTGTAAAGCCCAAGTGGTGGAATAACAATGACTTTTTTGAATACCATCGAGTCAAGGGTCGCAAAATATTAAAACTATTATAGACTAAAGAACACCATACAAGACTTAATTGAACAAGGTCAGATTGATGTTGATAATGCTAAACCAAGAGATAACACAGATCAGATTGATGTTGATAATGCTAAACCAAGAGATAACACAGATCACACTATCTTTAAGGATCCTTTGTAGAATCACAATAAAGGGAAGTCCCCATTGTTTGAGAACTAGTCAAAATGTGTCAACTATACCTAATCTTCATCTGATAACATGCATATTTCTTTGAGAGTTCCATGTTCTTGAGAATAAATGTTGATGGATTGGAAATGCCAGTCTAATTGTGGAGTATGGATATTTCTTGGGAAAGGGATGAGGCCAACTTTATTAAATTTGACAACTTTTTTGTGTCAAGGCTAAGGACATATTTAATAATTAATCCACCTAGAATTCCTCCATAATTGCATGATTTCTTGATATCCATGGAAAGAACCCCTACTTTGAAAGTTGCACATAATTGGGGAGATATATATCCTTATAGAGTCATTACTATTATAATATGTTTTTTTATCATGCCACGTGTCTTACCCTACAATGTTCCATTGAGGTTAGGATTGCAGAGGTAATCAGGAAGATTGGATGTATTCAGGAAAGGGAGTTGACAGGAAAGCAAAAAGGTACTTTATTCCTTGACTATACATTCATCCCTCTTTTTGTGATAACCAAAGGAGTTTGGGTCCACTTGGATAAAGTATTCACTCCTTATCATATGGGTGTTAGTATGGCAAGGCATAGTGACCCAAAAGGATTCTACAACATGTTTAGAGCCAGGATCAAGGGAACTGTCGCATCTCATGTTTTTAATTTTCTTGAGATTTGATTAGAAATGAATTTGATGAAGAGACACAAAAAGAAAGAAAAGAGAAATGGGTGGTATAGGTAAAGTTTTTGAATATTGTGAAAAAAATGGATCCTAGTTATGATCCATTAAAAACATTCAAACTTTTGTTGCCAAGATAGATACATTGGTTGATGGCCTTAAAACAAAAAAGAAATGATTGGAGAAAACTTAGGAGGAACAAGTAGGAGATAAGGTTATGCAAGCAACATCTCTAGCAGTGGTAGACACACAAATAGAGAGAAGGATTCAACTAGAGTTAGGTGACAATGTTGGTATCTTGTAGAAGTTTTTGCATGCACAACTTTCTTCTTTTAAAACTAGAATGAGGCCCTCAAAGCCAGATCCACTACCACAATAAAAAGATGGAAAGGAAGAATCAAGACCTATTGATATGCCTTCAATAAATGAAAAAATATATAAGAGACTGAGAGGTGAGGTGGACAGTCATGATGACAGTGATGAGGAAAAGAGAATAAAGAGAAAGAAGGTTATGTAATATGGAAAGCCTTCAAAATTTGAGCAAAAACCAATTAAGGGAATTAATATAATTTATATAGAGGATTCATCTCTTAGAAGTACATCGCCACCTCCTCTATCCCTTTCACCTCCAAGGAAGGAGGATGTACAAATGGAGGAACAACCAATCGAGGATGAAGAAGGAACAATTATTGTTACTTATAAGGATTTACATATTGGGGTCCCTCCTACTCCTAGGTCACTTGAATTAGATTTAACCTCTCTGGATATTCAAGGTAGAAACTTCTTAGATGCTAGCAGGGAGACTTGCAATGATTTCCTTGAAGATGAAACATTTTTAAGGAGTAGATATCTCTTACTGTTGGTTTGGAAGATCAAGATTAATGATTACAAGAAGAGATGTGAGGAAAGAAAGGCTTATAAGCATGAGAAGAGTGACCAAGAGAATGATGATGAAGTTAAGAAAGAAATGATGGAGGAATTTGATCTCATCACACCTGAAGAAGGTAAAAGAATTTTAAATGAGGCAAGGGTTTTGATTTTTCCTAAGTGGGATATAGAAGATGCCATTGCATTTTATTTTATGGGGAGAAATAAGAAGTTATATGGTTCTGTAGAGGAGGTAAATCTTGCATTGAAGGGGTCTACTTTTAGTCATGACTATGCCACCTTGGCTATTTGGTTGTTGACCCCAGGGGAGAGAAGACCAGACATTGGATACATCAACCCCAATTTGAGGGGGAATCTCATAATCAAGAGATCATATGATACCTCAAGAGTTAAGGCATCCAATTTAACTTTGGATGTGGCCATGTTGAACAAGGAAACTACCAAGAGAGAAGAAGCAGAGAAATTGGACTATAAAGATAAGTTTGAGCATGTGTTTAGGGAATATAGAAAGATACATAAGATAAATATTGAGTTGCAGTCAAAGTTGAAACTCTTGGAACATAGATCGTTATAGGAACCTTCTACTACTCCTACAATTGCTTCTGCCCCTCCTATATTAGGGTCACCATCTACCACAACTATTTTTGTATCTCAGTCTCCCATGGGTGTTTCTCCTCATGTTCCACTTCTAAAATCAATTATTGAAGAGCCTACTTGTTTTGTTGATCCAACTAAGGGACAATTGTTGGATAAGATAGAAGAGTTAGAAAACAAGTTGGTAGAGGTAGAACAAAATTCTGCCCAAATGAAAAAAAAACAAAAAAAAAGATAGTTAGTTCAGTGCTAACTCATTTAAATGAAAAAGTTGACAATAAGTTGGGAAGCTTCCATTCTTTCAATTCTTTATTGTATCAATTTGTTAAGATTTTTGATAGAGACAAAAAAAATTGTTGCCCCATTGTTCACTAAATGGATGAAAAGGGCTAATGACTTGAAGATGAAGTCTATTACATCAAAGTACCATGTTGATAGACCATAGGCACTTCAACCAACCTATGTTTTGGTTAAATCTATTCAAGAGTTTCAGATGTTGCCTCAGGATATTGAGAAAAGCATTAGAGAATTGATTGACAATTTTAATGGAATGTGTGATACACTTTTTCCTAGGATAGTAGATGAGAATGGAAACATTAAAAGGGTTCAACTCTGGAGGGAACATGCAAAATAGATCATACATTTTCAAGTTGACTTGATATGTGAAGATTTAGACACATACATATTAGAGAGAAGCATGTACAAGATTATAGGCATTGGCACATTCTTTGAAACATTTGAAAAGGAAGCCAACCAAGTTGTAGTTGAATACAAACCATACAGATCAAAAAGAAGATGAGGTCATGGGTTTCAACTAGCCAACATATGAAGAATATGTCAAATGGGTTAAAATGTATTTGAATGAAGATTGAGAAATTGAGCAGTTAGCCTTCTAGTTTTGATGTGACAGTCTGACATGCACTTTTAGCATTATTCAGTCATTGTTATATTTTGAAGAATGATTTTTCAACAAGCACTAGCCCAGGTGAAATATTCATCAACAAACTGAAAAGAGGGAATGCACAAAGAATATTTTGCAAAGGGAAAAGGTAGTTTTGTCTTATATGTCAAGTCTGCTGGAGTAAGAGATTATAGTGCAATGGAACAATGGCATGTGTCTCCTTTGTATCTTATCTTGTTTTTCTCCCTTGTTTCTATAAAAGGGTAATCAAGGCCAAGGGACAGGGTTCAAGTTCATTTCTATGAAGTATAGGTCCTAGGTTAAAGATAGATGATATTTTGAGAAAATTGCAAAATATTTATAGAGAAAATAGAAAGGATTATGTGTCAAATTTTGGAGGTCTTGAATCTATGAATTGTATATCTGATGTATAACAGAGATAGCATTTTAAATTAATGAAATATACAATTTTTGGTCTAAATCTTGTTAGTCTTATAATGAATTGAGAGGTGAATCAATGCAACTATAGATCTACAAAATCTTTTCATAAACTTCCAAATAAACCAACATGCAAAGGTAAATGTAACATAGAATAAAAGTAAGACATGCATCCACAAATGTAACACAACTCCTAGATTTTTTCTTTTGGAAACCCTTGGTTAGAGGTAAAATCCGTGATGGGAATTAGTACCCATGAATCTCACTACTGCAACAATAAGATATGCCATGTTAGGAGCATTACATCACCTTGTTAAGGGTATACCCGGTTAAGAGCATCTATGACCCTATTAAAGGTTATTACAATAGTCCAATTAATGACTACTCGGTTAAGAGATTTAAAATTCCTTCTGAGAGTCACCCTATTAAAAGATTTTATCATAAGACCTATTAGGATCTTGCATACCCTGTTAGAAGTAAGGATGTTAAAAGATTTTGATTGCAAGCCTGATAGAACTTGCCTTGACTAGAAAACTCAAATAATGACCTGATGATGGTACCTTATGCTTGATAGATCCACTTTTGTACTACTCGATGTGTTGCTATGATCACTCTAACACCTCTAACACACTTCTGCACTTCACCTTCAACGATCACAATCAACACAACATATTTTAACAACCATAACTTAATGATTTTACATCCTTTTATATACTTTTTCAAGTTTATCACAAACCCTAAAATGTATTACAAGTAAGCAAAAACCAATTCAAATTACATAAGAAATCATGCCAACATAGGAAATTGAAGTCTTCAATGTCGGCCCTCAATAATACAATTCAAAAATAAATCGAACATTGATGAATAAATGACCGTTACCTCAATTTAACTAAATTGACTAGAGTGGATGATTGTTCTTGCCAATATCGTTGATGATTGACTCAAAACACCACGTGCACTCATAATCTTCTTGAGCGAACATAGATGTAGGTAAACATGAATCTATAGATACTGCCTAACTGATCACACCATCTGAACATTCAATATTATCATTATTCATTGAATTTACCAATATTGTTAGTATTATCATTGATATAGGGAACACTTTAGAAAAATCCTTATGCAATCAACTTCATCACTGGTATAACAAATCTAACCTATGAAATAGAATTGTTTCCAGCAATGACAACACCACAACATCCACTACATGATCTACTACACGATCATCTTCACCATATGCCAACAAATCTCTCTTGTGTTCAAATTTTATGAGTTTGAATAGAATAGAATCAAAGATTTTATTATGTTCAGTGCATTGTTGAAATGTATGTAAATTTTGTTCATACTTTGGTTCAAAGAATCAATTAAATGCTTGAATACATATTTGCAGATTCTTAGGGTTTGTTCAAGGATTCTAATAAGAAGGTTGGGTTAGGGTTGCAATTGAGAAATATTGTAATACAATATTGTCTTAGATATCAAAGCTATTTAGAGAATTTTTTTTATGCTATAGTTATATTTCTTATGGATTACCCAATGAATTGAGGCACTGATATTTGTTGTAGTGTCTTTACCAGTCTTATGGTATTCAAGTTCATCTAGCTTTGCCATAAAGTTGATCAAATCATGCTATATTATTTTAGGTTTTATGTTGTCTTATTGTAGTACCTATCTTATGCTCCAATTTAGTTGAGGATTAATGGGGAATTAGTCATTTCTCAGCATTTTCCTATTTATGTTGAGCTTATATGAGATTTCTTTTATTTTGGTTCATATCAGAAGTGTGGTGCAGAGCTTGTGATTGGATTTTGGGATAACCCTCCTAGGTTTTGTAGAACCCAAAGTGTAGAAGGGTAGATTTGTCCTTGTTAGATGTTGGTCCAAGTCCTAGAAATTTATGATTATTAGAGTTGGCATCTCTATAGATAGTGGATAGGTGAACTTGGTGGCTTTTTAGCATAAACCCTTTTTCAGGAACCAACAGACACATGATGATGTGTGTCAATTTGATGGATGCAAATAACTTAAAATTGTCAAGATAAGAAAATGAGACAAATAATAGCTAACTAGTATAAATCAACTCCTTAAGAGAAGTTGATTAATAAAACATATTCACTTGAGATAGAACATAAATAATCTACTATTTATTAATGTGTAATACAAATTCATTACAATGAATATCCATATACTATTTTAAATAATATCCCACAAGTTATATAATATAATTAATTTAAGTTTATCTTTAAACCATACAAAGTGTGTTATTGATTAAATAAACTAGCATGCCACATATCATTGTCAACATCCAACTTTACACTTTTATTATTAACACAATTATAACGCTTGATTAAGTCATGAGGAAGAGTTGAATCGTAATCCTTCTATATCAAGCTCCATAGTGCTCACTATCACCACTCCATTTCCCTTACCTTGGAGATGCATAGGGGAATAGATCTTGCAAGTATCAAAGATCCATCTCTGGAAGGGACATGATAATAGAAACAAGACAAGATCAAACCACTTGAAAAATAGGATTGTTATCACAAGTTTGTCCAAAGATCCAAATTTTCAAATTCTAATCAAATCAATATTTGATGTAGAATTCAATAATTAGTTTCAATTATCAAACTTTTGTCACATCACAACTAATATAATTCATTTTTATTTGATTTCAAAATATAAAAATCCTAATTCTCTTACATAAATCTAATCGATAAGCCATTATAATTATATTTAACTTCATTGCATTTATTAGACGAAACACTCTTCTTTGTAATCTTTTAATAAGTAACAAGTCATATATATTTTAAAGGGTCATCTATTATTTTCCCTTCAATTACATATATACAATATTATAATCAGCAACAAGTTATTTATAGAAATATCTTTGAAAAGTGAGCAAGTTAGTCACTTCTAAAACCAAGAAAATGATAAACAAGAATCTTATAGGTAAAAGGAATTAACAAAGTAGAGGCTCTTTGACTTGTGATCCTTCATCATTTTTAGCATTGTTTGGTTGTTCTTGTTTGTTGTTAATGTTGTCTTTACTTTTGCCCCATAAAACGGCATAGAGACCTCCAAAAATCATCACTATACCCACTGCACTGTTGAGAGCAAAAGAAGTAAATATTAGATATCATGACTATTATCCCAAGATATTTTGATTCATGTGGAAGCACATCATATATTATTTACTTAAATTATCTAAAACCCACCTTCCCACATGCATGGAATCACCCATGAAGAAGAATGACAATATAGTCGAGCAAATAGTAGAGATTGGGTTGAATATTGCAACAAACACGGGTCCTCTTTTCTGAATACACCAATATTGCAATGCATATCCCAAGCCATGGCAAGTCAATGCCTATCAAAATTCAGCACTTCAAAATTAATTAGAGAAAATTAATATGTTTGGCTCTTGTAAGAGATGGATAGCACTAGTCTCAAAGAATATTTTCACTTACCCCAATGATAATAATCACAAGTCCACTCCAATCTACAACCCACGAATCTTTATGGATTCCTTTGTCGAGTACCATTATGTAGATAGCAATTTCCATAGAGCCAAGAAGAGTCGTCATTGTTGTAAGAGATAATGGTGCTGGATACTTCTTCAATGTCTTGGCCTGCACGTATGTTATTGGTCGCAAATGAAAATTAGAAAAGGAGGTAAGGATAAAAAACACTAAACCCAGTATCGTGTTTTAGTAAATAAAAAACAAAACACTCATTATATTATAATTGATCACATTCTCCTCAATATTGATAATTTGCAATAATAAGACGCCAAAAAAATTAACTGATCATCAATTTTAAAATGTATTAATAGACTAATAACAGTCTTATACTCATCCCATAAAAAAAAGAGCTATCTTTATTTTCTTGACTACAATTTATCTTAACTATTAATAAATAAAATAATGATTAAATATCAATCACCCAACCATCCCACTAATATCTATGCCCATTTATTAAAAAAATTGACACATATTTCCTGTGTGGACATTATTGTAGTGAATGTAGCAACGAGAGTTCACCTGTAAAATCATTGAACATGAAAAGCACATTACTGCTGCCAACAGGTGAAAGCATCCTCTGATCCTTGAGCCTGAACTCCCCTGTAGATATTTAAAAATAATATTTTGTGGGCTCATCTGAGAATGAGGTATTGAAGGCCTGGAGTCCTCCATTAGAGCAGGACCAGTGATGAAACTCATGGCCATTGCTCCCAGCACACAAATCAATGTTCCGATAATCTTGGATTGGCTGTGGGCATGTTTAATGTCTACTTTCTCTAATCTGCAGAGCAAGAAAAAGTACCAATTATACCACAAAAAAAACAGGGCGACAAATCAAAATAACATGGCACAATACTAACACAGTAGAAGAACAGGGTTGAATTACTGACCCCAGAGCCCATGCCATGACAAAAATGATTGCAGGCGCCAAGTTTGCCATGGCAGTAGCAAAGGCAGAAGATGTCTCACTCAACCCCATTAACAGCAGTGCTTGATATGCTGAAACTCTTTCATGTCAACCCAATAAATAAATAAATATATAAAATGAAAAAAAAAAAACTAATTTCATGTGCGTTTCTAGATTTGATTGTGTGTTTTTTAGCATCAACATTTCGGATTACATTCCATGTTCCATCATCAGGAAGAGAGAGTACAAGAATTGTAAAAATGAAGATGGATCACAGAATGTGATCTGACACGTTGATGCTAAAAAATACACAATCAAATCTAAAAATGCACAGGCAATTGAAATAGATTGTAGAAATCTGATATTATTAAAAAACAAACCAATTTGATTCAAATAACAAGTAAATCTCAGCTTGAATGAACTCACCCGGTGAGAGATATCAGAAGCACCTGAGCTAACAGGCTTAAGCTCACCTTGGACCGTTTTTCCCTGTTTAAGAAAACCCAAAAATGCTTTAAAAACTAAGAACAGGGGAATGAATAGAAATGAATCAGAAATCTGTATTTTTAGCATACTTTTCAAGAAAGAATGCAATGGGGCACAAGATACAACCCCCCAAGCCATAGCCGGCCACAGCAAGAGGCAAAAGGTTTTTCCCCTTTGATTTTTCCTTCTCCAGAAGAACAGCAATCAAGCCATAAGAAACTTGAATGCCCACCAATGAGGCAAATATGCTCATATCCTCTAAATTCATGCAAGATCGTCCATTACAGCGCATTTTTGCCTTCTTCCAGAGGATAAAAATCTTCACAGATTGAACAATCGTTTACAGAAAAACTAATAACTTTTTTAAGCAGAAAAGCTTTGGCATGATGATGGCGTCGGGCAGGCTCAGATTTGTCTCGTCACTTGCCACACGACAAAACAATACCGACTTGTGCAGGAATGACAACGATAAAGCAGTCTAAAAAAAAATCAATTGTCATGTAGGTATTTGAGTAAGAAAAAAGTTAAATAAATGAGAAAAAATTAAGTGCATGAAAAATGGCTGGTGGAAACGAGAAGAACAGAAAAACCTTATTATAAAAATAAATTATTTTAATTAAAGGCACAGACAAAGGGCATATTGTACTACTTTCCATGTGCTGCCCATTTGCACAACTAATAAGTGATTTGTTTTTTTTTCTCATTCTTTCTTTTATTTTGGTTGATTTTGACAGTTTAGGGGAGGAGCATCTTTTATTATTCAGATTTTAATAGTGGCACATTTGAGGGTACTATGTAGTCACGAGAATAGACATCATATTAAGGAGGATTAAAGATTAAGTGTAGGTGTCTTCTTGGTATGATGTCTATTTTCGTGGCTGCATAGCTGCTGTCTATTTTGGGCACTGGTTATCTGTACACGAATGTAAGCGGATGTCAATCCCAAAATGAGTGCAGTTCATCTGTCAGTGTCTCATCTACCACATTTTATTGTTCCCGCTTGGAATTTGATGGTTGTATTGGTTGTTTTTCCACTTTTGAGCCTAATATGATAGGCTAACAATTTATTGGACCGTATAGATTGACAGAATAAATTTTTATAAAATCGTCAACAT
Organism: Chamaecyparis obtusa; assembly: GCA_027943335.1. Taxonomy (NCBI): domain Eukaryota; kingdom Viridiplantae; phylum Streptophyta; class Pinopsida; order Cupressales; family Cupressaceae; genus Chamaecyparis; species Chamaecyparis obtusa. The sequence continues at coordinate 133,622 of BSBK01007408.1, read as the reverse complement.
GACACTTAAATTTATTAATAAACCATCAAAATTTATTATAGACAATATAGTATTTTATTTAATACTATAAATATATACTATTTTATAATATATATGTTTATATTTATATTAACTTATAAACTTTTTTAATTAATTTATATTTTTCCATATATTACTAATCTATAATTTTTATTTTTATTTTGGTAAAAGTGGACAAGCTACAAAACTTTTATTAATTTTACAATAAAACTAGTTCAAGAGTTCAATTAGGAAAGAACCAAAAAGAAAACATGAAATCCTTGCTCAATACAAAATTGCTATGACAGGTAGGGGTGACCGTCAAATTTAAAGCATGTTACTGCGTAAACCAAGCCACTCTTTTACTGTCTTTTTCTGGGCAGTTTCTTTTTATGAAGTCAGAAATTTGTATCTCAAAGTCCAAGTTCGTAGATTATATCTAGATTTAATCGATCAGATTTGACTAAGAAGGGGAATAAAATGTTTTGAATCTTTAAATGTAGAGTCTAAACTTGTGTATAAGAAAAAATCAGCTTTTAGGATTCTACCCAACTTTGGAATATGCTTGACATATGGAAGTGGAGGGATTTGAAATCATGAATTTTTACTTTCTCCAAACAGAACAAAAACAGAGAGATTTGTACTTGGAATTAATGAAACTCCTATTTTGTTCCCGCAGGCTGCAGAGGCACTTGGAATAGGAAAAAAATGTTCTCTTTACAGGCCACTCCATTAGAGGTGAGATTGCTAATTTGGCCACACTTGCAAATTTGGAGAAATGTGGTAGGGAGCCCTTGTTTATGCCATCACACTTGGTTTCCTCTGATTGCAAATTTTCTCATTGTCCTACATCATGCTTGCAATGGTTAACTTCATCATTGTTAATAATATGCAGCTTGAAAATAAACTGATTGCAAGTCCAAAGCCTCCAGTCAAGTTAACCCCTTATAGGCCATTTGGGTATTATTTATTCTGCTCAAAGAAGGGAGCTCTTTTTGTTGAAAACCATGAGGTTGTGTTTCCATTCTTATTTTATTCTTTGGCCAGTGCTCAAGATTAGGCTTCTATCTTAGACCACACTGATTAGGAGAGAGTCTTCCATAGCAACACAAGCATCATGAATTTGGTAGGGCTTTTGAATCTTCCATTATCACATGGTGTAGCACTGTCTTTTTCCATGGAAATCCAACTGGATTCTCTTGGACTCAGCATTCAGGTGAGAATCTTTAACTCCATCTCTCCATCTCTCTCTTTCCCTTATCTCTCTCTCTCTTTTTAATATGTAACAAGTTATATATTTTTGAAGGGTCGTATTATTCCCCCTTTAATTTATACACATATACAATTGTTTAATAGTAATAAGTTATTTAGAGAAATATCTTTTGAAAGTGAACACAAGTATCACTTCTAAAACCAAGAAAATGATAAACAACAATCTTAAACAACTATAAGACATTAACAAAGTAGGGGCTCTTTGACCTTTGATCCTCCATCATTTTTAGCATTGTTTGGTTGTTCTTGTTTGTCTTTACTTTTGCCCCATAAAACAACATAGAGACCTCCAAAAATCATCACTATACCAATTGCACTGTTGAAAGCAAAACACACACAATATTAGATATGCTAATTATTATCCCAAGATATTTTGGTTAATGTGGAAGCACACCATATAATATTTCCTTAAATTATCTAAAACCCACCTTCCCACATGCACGGAATCACCCATGAAGAAGACTGACAATATAGTTGAGCAAATAGTAGAGATTGGGTTGAATATTGCCACAAACACCGGTCCTCTTTTCTCAATACACCAATATTGCAATGCATATGTGAAGCCATGACAAGTCAATGCCTGTCAGAACTCACCAGTTCAAAATTAATTATAGAGACCTACTATGTTTGACTCTTGCAAGAGATGGATAGCACTAGTCTTAGAAAATATTTACACTTACCCCATAGATAGTAATCACAAGTCCACTCCAATCTACAACCCATGATTCTCTATGAATGCCTTTGTCGAGTACCATTATGTATATAGCAATTTCCATAGAGCCAAGAAGGGTTGTCATTTTTGTAAGAGACCATGGCGCTGGATACTTCTTCAATGCCTTGGTCTACAAGTATGTCATTGGTTAAAAAAGGGCATTAGAAAATATGTCAAGAATGAAAAAAACATTTCACCCAACATTATGTTACAATTGAATTATTTCTTAGTAAATTGAAAAACAAGATACTCAATATGTTACAATCAATTATATTCTCCTCAATATTGTTAGTTGAGGAGAGCAAAACCCATAAAAATTATCTTACTATCAATTTTAAAATGTATTAAATAGACTAATAATACTTTTATACTAATTATCTTACTTTTATGCGAAAGAAGATGACATTATAGATGCTTTACCTCCATTTGGGATTCTTTCTAGTGATGAGGCATTAGCACAGAAAGATAAGAATTCCCTTAATGCTCTTCCTCTTAGTGGTGATCTTATGGGAAATCAAGATCCTACCTCACAACCTTCTTACCATAGTATTACTTATATCTATTCAAATCCTTTTCCAACCGTGGTTCCAAGTGTTCCTTCGGTTGTGTCTTCCATTCATATCACTTCCTACACTTTTCCTAATATTCCTAAACTTCCTAATCCTAATTGTATCCTTCCTAATCTAGTTCCTAATCTTCCTAATCCTAATCCTATCTTTCCTAATCCAATTCCTAATATTCATATTCCTAATTCTCCATCTGATATTCCTAGTTTTTCCCACACTTATGTTGAGGTTCAAACTATGGCTCATGATGTAGATGTGCAAAGATTCTTCAAGGTACCTTCTCTATATTATTCGATCCATAAAGATAGCAAAAAGAAACTTCTCCTTTGAGATGTACTCATAATTTTACCCCTCACTCTGATATAACATAGATCTTTTCTCCTCTAGACTAGGGGGCAAGAAGTATATTTCTTCCTGTCTTCTAGAATCCATTATGATCCTTCTTTGAGCTTAATTGGTTATTCTTTCATTTATCTCGATGGTTTGTATTGTGATAGCTTTTCATCTATTGCTTTCTTCTATTATTCAAGATATCTTTTCTAGGGCATGTGTTTTGCAAAGGTATCCCTTTCCTTTCATCCCTGGGGGGCAAGGTTCTTCCTTCTCTCTCTTTGTCTAGGAAACTGCTTTCCTTAGCTTAGTGGTATTTGTTTATATTGCAATATAATTTCATCATATTGACTGATGTTTTGACTATGGATAACCTTCTTATACGAGAAGTTGTTGTCCTAAGTCAGCACTTCTTCTCTATGTTGCAAAATATGTTCTTTATAAACTCTCACCCTTGCTTTGGTGTTACAATTGTTTCCCTCATTCCAAAGATTCCTCTTCCTCTTGTTTGTAGGGGGCTTGATGATTGAATCTTTGTTCCCACTGTTGAAAGATGATATTTTATCTAAAGCACTCCTTTTTGGTTGGGGTCTTGTTGATAAGATCTCTTTCTTTGAGGATTCTTTTTCCATGAGTGACATATCCTTTTCATGATTATCTATACTCTTGGATGTAGGGGTCAATATCCCTCGCTAAGAATATCCAAGAGAAGATCCAAGTGGATTCAACCTTATGGGGTCAAAGTCGACCTTGACCTTGACCTAGTCAGATCCAAGCTCGTCCTTGACCCCCTGCCCAGATTTCAAATTTCTTTAATTTTTGGGTGTCGAGTTTTGGGGATATTTATTTTTTCACCTCTGGGTCGGCCATTTCGGGTTTCGGAATGGTAAATCCTTAAATTGCATTTATTCTAGGTATATTTTCTAAAGGTTAGGACCTAATTGGGATTTAATTCTCCAAGGTGGCCCCTCTAGAGGATTGTGCCCTAGTTCACTATAAAAGGAGGCCTTCCTCTCTCATTTTCACATCCATTATTCGCTAAGCAATTTCATGATCAAGGAGCTCTCAAGGAGATATTCTCAAGCCATCAAGTTCTCTCTCAAGCAAGAGCAAGCATTCATTCAAGCAATCATCCTCTTCTCCATTCAAGTTCTCCATTGAAGATCAAGGATTCAAGCATTCAAGCCTTTGAAGGGATTTGGTTCAAGCATGCAAGATTCATCATTCAAACCCTAGATCTAGCCATCATGGTGGTGTGATCTTCCTTCAAGATCCTTCAATTCATCTTCAAGATACATTCATCCTTCCCTCAAAGTGGATTCCAAGCATACAAACATGGAGGTTTAGATTTACATTTGTTAATGTTATGTCCAAGCTTTCATATTAACATACTTGATTACATTTCAAATACAATTGCATATCTAGTGAATGTCATAGCTTCATTTTTAGATCTACTTCTACTACTTGCTAGCATTCTCCATTTCAATTTCAATATTAAGGTTGATTCCAAACCGGGGTTTGACCAAGGCAAACCCCCCAAACAAACAACAAAACTATTTTTCTTGCAGGTCTAAGTGCGGAATTTCAAATCTGAGAGCAGATTTGGATATCTTTTTCAGTGAACTTTCGGGATCTGCGAACAAAGTCAGAATCAACCTTCAAATAAAGAATGTAACCTTTGACCTTTTATGAGGGTCAAAGACTACCTACCATTAGAAAGACAAAAGATTTTTGGATTTTCTTCATCTCGGCATTTCCAGTCCAAAACAAGTTGCAGAATTGCCCGAAAGCACACCCGGATATCAGAAATTGGCATTTTCCAGATTTGCCCTAATTTGAGGTTAGTACTTGTATTTCAATTATTTAAGATTTCAAGCACAACTCCTTTATAGGGAATATAAGGTTTCTTCCTCTTTCATATTCTCCATAAATTGATTCAATTGTGCATTAACCTTTTGGGTTGATCAATTTGGATCTCTCCTTTGGGAATTTGGATTTAGAATTAGATCTTGTATTTCCCCCATTACATATTAGGGTGAAAAATATTTCATCCTATTCAAGTTCATATCAGAAGTGTGGTGCAGAGCTTGTGATTGGATTTTGAGATAACCCTCCCGGGTTTTGCAGAACCCAAAGTGTAGAAGGGTAGATTTGTCCTTGTCAGTTGGTCCAAGTCCTAGAAATTTTTTATTATTAGAGTTGGCATCTCTATAGATAGTGGATAGGTGAACTTGGTGGCTTTTTAGCATAAACCCTTTTTCTGGAACCAACAAACACATGATGATGTGTGTCAATTTGATGGATGCAAATAACTTAAAAATTGTCAAGATAAGAAAATGAGACGAATAATAGTTAACTAGTATAAATAAACTCCTTAAGAGAAGTTAACTAATAAAACATATTCACATGAGATATAACATAAATAAACTAGTATTAATTAATGTGTAATACAAATTCATTACAATGCATATCCATATACTATTTTAAATAATATCCACAAGTTATCTAATATAATTAATTTAAGATTATCTTAAAACCATACAAAGTGTCCTATTGATTAAATAAACTAGCATGCCACATATCATTGTCAACATCCAACTTTACACTTTTACTATTAACACAATTGGCTTGATTAAGCCATGAGGAAGCATTGAATTGTAATCCTTCTATATCAAGCCCCATAGTGCTCACTATCACCATTCCATTTCCCTTACCTTGGAGATGCATAGGGGAATAGGTCTTGCAAGTATCAAAGATCCATCTCAAGAAGAGACATGATAATAGAAACAAGACAAGATCAAACCACTTGAAAAATAGGATTGTTATCACAAGTTTGTCCAAAGATCCAAATTTTCAAATTCTAATCAGATCAATCTTTGATGTAGAATTCAATAATAAGTTTCAATTATCAAACTTTTGTCACATCACAACTAATATAATTCATTTTTATTTAGTTTCAAAATAAAAAAATCCTAATTCCCTTACATAAATCTAATCAATAGGCCATTATAATTATATTTAACTTCATTGCATTTATTAGATGAAACACCCCTCTCTCTAATCTTTTAATAAGTAACAAGTCATATATATTTAAAGGGTCATATATTATCTTCCCTTAGATTACATATATACAATATTATAATCAGCAACAAGTTATTTATAGAAATATCTTTGAAAAGTGAGCAAGTTAGTCACTTCTAAAACCAAGAAAATGATAAACAAGAATCTTATAGGTAAAAGGAATTAACAAAGTAGAGGCTCTTTGACTTGCGATCCTTCATCATTTTCATCATTGTTTGGTTGTTCTTGTTTGTCGTTAATGTTGTCTTTACTTTTGCCCCATAAAACGGCATAGAGACCTCCAAAAATCATCACTATACCGATTGTATTGTTGAGAGCAAAATAAGTAAATATTAGATATCATTACTATTATCCCAAGATATTTTGATTGATGTGGAAGCACATCATATATTATTTACTTAAATTGTCTAAAACCCACCTTCCCACATGCATGGAATCACCCATGATGAAGAATGACAATATAGTCGAGCAAATAGTAGAGATTGGGTTAAATATTGCAACAAACACGGGTCCTCTTTTCTGAATACACCAATATTGCAATGCATATGCCAAGCCATGGCAAGTCAATGATTGTCAAAATTCAGCACTTCAAAATTAATTACAGAGAATTAACATGTTTGGCTCTTGTAAGAGATGGATAACATTAGTCTCAAAGAATATTTACACTTACCCCAATGATAATAATCACAAGTCCACTCCAATCTACAACCCAGGTATCTCTATGGATTCCTTTGTCGAGTACCATTATGTAGATAGCAATTTCCATAGAGCCAAGAAGGGTCGTCATTGTTGTAAGAGATAATGGTGCTGGATACTTCTTCAATGCCTTGGCCTGCATGTATGTTATTGGTCGCAAATGAAAATTAGAAAAGGAGCTAAGAATCAAAAACACTAAACCCAATATCGTATTTTAGTAAATAAAAAACAAAACACTCATTATATTATAATTGATCACATTCTCCTCAATATTGATAATTTGAAATAATAAGACGCCAAAAAAATTAAATGATCATCAATTTTAAAATGTATTAATAGACTAATAACACTTTTATACGCATCCCATAAAAAAGAGAGCTATCTTTATTTTCTTGACTACAATTTATCTTAACTATTAATAAATAGAATAATGAGTAAATATCAATCACCCAACCATCCCACTAATATCTATGCCCATTTATTAAAAAAATTGACACATATTTCCTGTGTGGATATTATTGTAGTGAATCTAGCAACGAGAGTTCACCTGTAAAATCATTGAACATGAAAAGCACATTACTGCTGCCAACAGGTAAAAGCATCCTCCGATCCTTGTACCTGAACTCCCCTTAGATATTTAAAAATAATATTTTCTGTGCTCATCTGAGAATAAAGTATTGAAGGCCTGGAGTTCTCCATTAGAGCAGGACCAGTGATGAAACTCATGGCCATTGCTCCCAGCACACAAATCAATGTTCCCACAATCTTGGATTGGCTGTGGGCATGTTTAATGTCTATTTTCTCTAATCTGCAGAGCAAGAAAAAGTACCAATTATACCCCCCCAAAAAAAAACAAAAAAAAAACAGGGCGATTCAACCAAATAATATGGCACAATACTAACACAGGATTGAATTACTGACCCCAAAACCCATGCCATGACAAAAATGATTGCAGGTGACAAGTTTGCCATGGCAGTAGCAAATGCAGAAGATGTTTCACTCAACCCCATCAACAGCAGTGCTTGATATGCTGAAACTCTTTCATGACAACCCAAAAAACAAATAAATGCATAAAATGAAAAAAAAAAACCAACTGTATGAGCGTTTCTGGATTTAAATGTGTTTTTTTTAGCATCAATGTTTCGGATCACATTTCATGATCCATTGTCATAAAGAGAGAGTGCAAGAATTATAAAAATGAGATGGATCACAGAGTGTGATCTGAAATGTTGATGCTAAAAAAACACACACAATCAAATTTAAAAATGCACATACAGCTAAAATAGATTGTAGAAATCTGATATTATTAAAAAACAATCCGGTTTAGTTTAAATAACAAGTAAATCTGAGCTTGAATAAACTCACCCGGTGAGAGATATGAGAAACACCTGAGCTAACAGGCTTAAGCTCACCTTGGACCGTTTTCCCCTGTTTAAGAAAACCCACAAATGCTTTAAAAACTAAGAACAGGGGAATGAATAGAAATGAATCAGAAATCTGTATTTTTAGCATACTTTTCAATAAAGAATGCAATGGGGCACGAGATAAATCCCCCCAAGCCATAGGCGGCCACAGCAAGAGGCAAAAGGTTTTTCCCCTTCGATTTTTCCTTCTCGAGAAGAACAGCAATCAAGCCATAAGAAACTTGAATGCCCATCAATGAGGCAAATATGCTTATGTCCTCTAAATTCATGCAAGATCGTCCATTACACCGCATTTTGGCGTTCTTCCAGAGGATAAAAATCTTCACAGATTGAACAATCGTTTACAGAAAAACTAATAACTTTTGTAAGCAGAAAAGCTTTGTCTTGATGATGGCGTCGGGCAGGCTCAGTTTATCTCTTCACTTGCCACACGACAAAACAATACCGACTTGTGCAGGAAAGCAGTCTAAAAAACTCAATTGTCATCATATGGGTATTTGAATAAGAAAAAAGTTAAATAAATGAGAAAAAACTGAAGTGCATGAAAAATGACTGGTGGAAACGAGAAGAACAAAAAAAAAAACTTATTATAAAAATAAATTATTAGATATCATTATTGATCTAAAACATTTTCTAAATAAAAAATATGAATTTAGAAACTTGCTCATAAAAAATCATATAACAGATAGGGGTGACTGTCAACTGTCAAATTCCAAGCATGTTACTGCCTAAACCACGCCACTCTTTACTGTCTTTTTCTGGGCAGCTTCTTTTTATGAAGTCAGAAATTCGTATCTCAAATTCCAAGTTCGTAGATTATATCTAGATTTGATCGATCAGATTTGATTAAGAAGGGGAATAAAATGTTTTGAATCTTTAAATGTAAAGTCTAAACTCGTGTCTAAGAAAAATTCAGCTTTTAGGATTCTGCCCAACTTTGGAATCTGCTTGACATATGGAAGTGGAGGGATTTCAAATCAGGAATTTTTACTTTCTCCAAACAGAACAAATTAAAACAGAGAGATTTGTACTTGGAATTAATGAAACTCCTATTTTGTTCCTGTAGGCTGCAGAGGCACTTGGAATAAGAAAAAATGTTCTCTTTACAGGCCACTTCATTGGAGGTAAGATTGCTACTTTGGCCACACTTGTAAATTTGGAGAAATGTGGTAGGGAGCCCTTGTTTATGCCATCACATTTGGTTTTCCTCTGATTGAAAATGAAATTCTTGCCAGAGCAGTTCAAAGTTTGGGGTGGGGCAATCATTTCTTCAATTTTGTTTCAAGAGCTGATGTTTTTGCTAGAACTCTGTTGGCTCCTTGAGAATATGTGTCAGGATTTCTGGAAGCCTTGCTACCTTACTGGCATAGGTGTGCTGAGAAGATGAATGATGTTGATGAAACACACATTCTCATGGAGCTTGCAGACTGCTTTAACTTTCCCAAGTGTTTTCTCATTGTCCTGCATCATGGTTGTGCAATGGTTAACTTCATCATTGTTAATAATATGCAGCCTGGAAATAAAGTGATTGCAAGTCCAAAGCCTCCAGTCAAGTTAAGCCCTTATAGGCCATTTGGGTATTATATATTCTGCTCAAAGAAGGGAACTCTTTTTGTTGAAAACCATGAGGTTGTGTTGCCATTCTTTTTTTATTCTTTGGCCAGTGCTCAAGATCAGACTTCTATCTCAGACCACACTGATTATGAGAGAGTCTTCCATAGCAACACAAGCATTATGAATTTGAAAGGGCTTTTGAATCCTCCATTATCACATGGTGTAGCACAGTCTTTTGCCATGGAAATCCAACTGGATGCTCTTGGACTCGGCATTCAGGTGAGCATCTTAACTCCATCTATCTTTTTTGATTAACCAAACACACACATACATGTATATATACTTTCCTTATAAAGATTGATTTATAAATCTTATTGGTAATCAACAATACCCAAATTGGAATGCATGCATACATATTTAAAACTATTGTTTATGTTTCTTAATTTTGTTGGTAGAACAGAAGATCTAGACTACAAACTAAAGGGCGAACTAGAAAAGTTGATAGAAGTAGGAGGGCATGGGAAGGAAGCAGGACATACAACAAAACTATAAGAGTATAGAATCAAATTTTTGAACTAGAGGAATATTGGATACTACAATGCTTTCAGGGACAAAAGGAGAAGGAAGATTTTCATGCCAGATTTAACAGGCTAAACCTTGTTGCCTTTTATGGCAAGTTAGAAGATATGGTGGAGATCCACCAAGTGCTTGATGACTTTCAATTCATTGAATAATTGATAAAAGAAGGAATAGAGTAGAGGCTTCCAACATAGCCTCTTGACATTTCTAATTATTACAAAGCTAGGAAAACATGAGGATTTGGGACATTACATTAGAAATGCAAGGCCTTCTTGTTATAAAGCTCTTGAAAATTTGTTGGCAAACATAAAATCTAAAGGAAAGAAGCAGGTTGTCCTTAATAGTCAACAACATATAACAAAGGACTCCTATCTAACCGAGTATAATTGACCCAAGATTTGACATGATCTTTCTACCATTTCATTTCAGATATAGTATTTCACTTGATAGGAAAATCTTCTATTTTTGTTCATTTCAGAGCATTTACTCGTGAAGAATGATGAAAATTTGGGTGTCTGAAAGCTTTCACTTTACCTAATAAGATCTTATTGGGACAACCTTACTTGTTGGATCTTGAGGCACTCATGTCAAGAGCTGTGGTTAGTTTCTAAAGCTTTCATTTGTTTTTCTGGATTTGAATTAAATTTAAGGCATGCGTTGTGGACTCTTAAGATGATATATGTGCAAGGTTTCTTGTAATGGATTTTGGGGTTGTAGGGGTTGATTCTATTAATTTGTTGGAGTTGGGCGTTTGTTAATTTCTATAGAAATAGGTTAAGAGTAATATAAATATTGAGTTTTATCTCATTTTAATAGTTGTGGACGTGATTGCATTTCTCTTTTAGAATGGATTCTATTAATTTAATAGTGTCTTTTGAATATTACTTCTCAAAGGCTTCCCTACATTTTCCATGGTCGTTGACTTAGGGTTTAACTAAAGGAGAGGCCTCTTCCCATTCTACTCTTTTTATAGTCTTGCACATAGAAGTCATTACATTAGTCATTTTGTGTGTTATGTGTATGAGAGTTGATAAGAAATGCAGCAATCACAATGGGCTTGTTGCAGGTTGCATTATTCATGGGTTGATATAGGAACACCAAATGTATCATTTTTGGTCGCTCTTGATAGTGGTAGTGACCTCTTTTGGGTTCCTTGTGATTGCATTCAATGTGCTCCAAGCTTTACCTCTAGTTATGGCTTGGTATGTTAAAGAGCTCTTGTATTGCGTATTGCAATTAGGTCACTCTGAAATGATCTTTATGTTTACAATTATATTGTCTCAAATAACTATAATGATTTTTTCTTGTGCAAATATTTTTTCTTGGGATCATACATAGGTTAATTGTATCCTAACCATAATTTAACTGTTGTTTTTTATATAGTTTTCTATTTGTGATTATCTATAAGAAATTTTAATCCTATCAATGGTCCATTTCAAGCCAGATTAATTAATATTAAATTCACATATGCTTCTTGCATAGACTTGTTACCAGCAAGTTGGCACTTTGTTATATACATGAGGTCTTACACCATTTCACCCATCACTTCTGACGAGTATTTTATTATCAATTCATGTTCAAAAAATATTTGTCCTAGCCCCATGCAACCCTCAAGAATATATAATTTGGACCGGGGTAGCATCATTGTGCTCACAATGCATTTGGATCTCTTATTTTTTACTTTTGTTGCAATCTTTGTATGAAGCTTGCATCTATCTAGCTTTTAAATTTGGAAGGCTATTGCGTTATGGGCCTATAGTTTATGTTTTGTAAGTTATACAATCAATTTTGGCATACACTATCTGATTTTGGTACTAAGCTTGTCTCCCTATATTGAATCTATATTTTATATTTGAAATATTTTTGTCATGCTAAGACAACAAGCTAGATTACACATTCTTTGTGCACTCATTTTGACAATTCTATAGGTTTTTGTTCTTGGCTGCGAAGACATCAAGCTAGATTACACATTCTTTGTGCACTCATTTTGATAATTCTGTAGGTTTTTGTTCTTGGCTTACTTGCTTATCTTTATTAGAAAGAAAGAAGGTTGTTTGTAATTGCTATTGAAATACGTCTAGGTATGTGAAGTTACTACACCCACTTTTAAAGTACTACACTTTAAATTAGTCCCTTTCTTCAATTCATGAAATTGATTGACGCTTCTGAATTAGAGCATTTTACCTCCTAGAGGTTTAGAGGAAATAGAGAAAATTTATAGTTACAAATATTGCATTTGAATGTTATGCTTGTTTAGGACCTACAACAAGAAAGGACACTATTGGATGCTACTATGTAGTAGACTTCTTTCTAGAATGATACATGTGTTTGTAGACCTATACTTTTATACAATTACTTTTATTATGTAAAGCTTTAGTTATGCTTTCAAATCAAACACCTATCGACATACACCTTGCACCTCCTTTGGGTGCAAGTGCAATAAATATATCATGTACTAATAGATGTCCATTTGCAGGTATCACGTGTCACTTTAAAATGACCACTTGTTTACTCTTACACACATAACATATCCCACAATGTGCATCCTTACTACCTAGCCAAAACAATAGTTATAAATAGTTAATTCACATAGTGACAACCAAAAACAATTTCTAAATTTGATTTTTCATTTAGAATCAATGAGTGTGCAAAGTTAGCTATAACAACTTTTGATGTGCTTCCCCTAATCCTATATTAATATTTATATGTACTATTTCTTATTCTTTTATTATAATTATTTTTCTTTTTCATATTCATTTTTAATCTTTTAAATGCTTCTCTATATTCATTCTTTTATTTATTTATGCTCATTCTTCATATTCATTTTATTTTATATTTATTTCTTGCAATTTCCTTTTTTTTAATGCATTTTACAATACTTTTATACATTTTCATATCGTTTCTTTCCTTTTTTCATTTTTTCTTTTTTTTTTTTAATTTTAAAAATTTTATATACTTATTTTTATCACTTTTGTTCTTCTATTCTTTCATATTTTAAATATTTCTATTTTATTTTCATTTGTAGTTATTTTCTTTTATATCTTTTATTTTTTCTTTAATATATTTTCTATGTTCTATTACTTTTTCATTTTGTTTGTTTGTTTATTTATTCTTCTTTAATTATTTTTACACATTTGCTCCCCACCCAATATTTATACATGCCTTGTTATAGGACTTTGTTAGGATTAGGTAATAGTGAGAAAGGGGGGGCAGGGGGGGGGGCGTGAATCAGTATTACATCACTTTAATTTAAACTTCAACCAATTGCAAATAAACCATATTAATGTTGAAATGAAAAGAATATAAATACACAACACATAACTCATAACACCATGATTTGTTTTCGAGGAAACCCTGGCCAAGGGAAAACCTTGGTGGGGATGGTACCCACAACTATGCACTAAAATATAATATCCCTATTAGGAGATCTAGCCCTATTAGGAGTTGAGTATTACATAGTACATTTCCTTGTTAGAGGAATACAAAACCCTGTTAGGGGTATACAAAAACCTTGTTAAAGGTGGTGAGCTTACATCTCTTACAATCAAAATATTGTCACAAAAGTGTTCTTCAAAAGTGAACTACACAAGCATCTGCTATGCTTTGATAGTTCCAGTTATATCTCTGTCAATCTCTGATCTTGCATCTGCTATTCACATCCATCATATCATCCTCTCATACATACTTATCGCTTCCACAAAACACTCTATACTTATACTAGTTCTGCCATCCAGTCGGCTTCACAAATACAATACAAAACATAATAATTACTTATATGTAAATGATAAACATAGAGTCGACGATCTTATATTACCAAAGTGTCGTCAATATACACCTTTCGTCTGTCTTAACATGTTACCATACCTTCTAATCTTCCCTCAATCATCGTGACTATTCATATACCTTGTTTCACTTATTCTTTGTCTTCGCATACCCTCGTATCACTGTATCTTCCTGATATCAACTCCAAAACATGTACGACCTTAACTGACGCTCATACACATCCCAACAGGTCTTCCTTTAACTTCGCAAGCCATAATACATCACATATCATCTTTGTTGACCAAAACTGTACTACAAAATACTATTACTCTGATTTTGTACTTAGTCATTTTCATGACTGAGTCTCCAATACCTGTAATCACTTCATGTGATCACTCCAGCATAAGTGTTGCCATAAATGACAACCCTTAAGTGATCCATAGTGCTCCCAAACATCACTTGCCAACAGACTCATTTATCCACTTTGTAATTTTATTATCATTATTCATTTATTTCCTTTTCTTCTTCATGATGTTTTTTTATTTTTATTTTATTTTATTCCTCTCACCATTATTCTCTTTATCTCTAGTATACTCCTCTACTTTTTATCTCTTTTTTCTTCATATTATATATCATTCATACATATGATAGTTTTTTATCAGAAACATCACTAACCTTTCATATTTTCGCCTTAATGAATTCACACACACAAACACATATTTTATTTCTCTCTTACTATTTCTATGTTTTCCTTAAAACATATTTATTTTTCATGTCTCATCTTTTTATTATTATATCTTTTCTTTTATAATTAGTTTATATTTTATTATAATTATTTTATTTCTTTATTTCTTTTTGATGAGTAGGCCATTTCCATTTTGGATTATAACTAAAATTAAACTATTCACAAAAAAGGACATAAAGTCATTCCATGAGAGTCACAAGGGAAATGTCCAAAAAGTCAGCTGAAAACATAAACGTGGGAATTAGAGCCCATAAACAACAACATGACCGCTAAGAAGCTAAAGCAGTGTCTGTAGATGGTAAAGGATCACGATCATCCTTCTTTCCCCATACATTGCGGGGTCAAGATTGGGGTCTGAAAGGGGCCATCCTTCCTTTATTTTGTCTTCTTCTTCTTCATTTTCCTTTCTGGTCAGAGAAATAGCCAAATCCAGCCACAAGAATCACTTGGAAGAAGTGACTTCCAGAGTCTCCGTCAAAATTCAACTAGCCAGAGCCAACCAAAGCGAAGGAAACTATAGTTTCTATAGGACAACCAAAAGATAGGGGTGGCGAAGTTGAGTGACAACATTGAAAATATCTTCCCCCGCAAGTGGGTTGGTGAGGGGTCTAGGAACACAATTTACGTGTGAACTGTGTCCGAATGAACTACAACCACACTGGTATTCCTTTATTTCATTTTTCTACTCATTCTTATTTTCCATTCAGTTTTGTTTACATATTCTTTTATTATTTATATGTTTCAATTTTTTAGTCTTTTCTCTCTCTTTCTTGTACTCTCTTTATTTCTATATACTAGATATACTTGTAGGTTTGGTTATTGATTTTTAGATCTTTCCTTTATTCTCTAATTTTTACATTTTTTATGCTTTTATTATTTTTCATCTTTGAATGTTGTGCAAATCTCTCCCACCTCCAACATTTTTAACATAGCTTGGTCTGCAATCAATCTAGTTTCTTTCTTCACCTCTCTTATCCTAATGAAAGATGATGGAGTGTGATCTAAAACATTGACGCAAATAGTCTAGTCTTTTTTTTTTAGTTAAATGGAGAAGCACATCACAAATAGTTTAGTCTCCTTTTTCTACAATTTTTGTGAAGATAGTTATCATGAAATATTTGTTGTGGTTTCTTCCTCATTTGTAATGATGTAATTACTTCTATAAAAAAATGGAAAATGAAAACCAAAAGAACAAAAAACTTTATTATAAAATTAATTATTATTGTATATTTAATTAACAAATTTGAAGTATTGTAATTAGTTTTTATTATATATAATAACTAGCATATCTATATTTTAAAAAACTATATAAAATAAAAATATCAAATTTTATAATATTTAAAATTCATAAATAGGAATAAATGTAAAAATAGTAAAAATAAAGAAAAAATATTATTATTATAAACAACTCTCACATTCAATGGTACACATTCTCACCATTATCAACTCTTCTTGAATACTTGGCCTCAACTCATTTATGTAACAAGCAACCTTCTCCTTGTTGGCTTCAAAATGACCTATTCTAATAAGGACTCAAAAGAAATCTTCTGTATAGTCCTGGATAGATTTTCTTGCTTGCTTCAATCCTTGTATTTTCTTGAAAAATTTAATCTCATAGTCAATAGGAATGAACTATCTCTTCAATTTTTCCACCATCCGATCACATCTTGATATCTTCTCTTTCCATCTTATGTTTTTCTCCAATTTAACCTCTCTCCGCCAAATTTTAGGATGCCCTTTCAGCTTGGCCTTTGTGAATCTGACCCCCTCAGGGTCTTGTACTTTTTCATACTCAAAATACTCTTCCATATCATTGATCCAATTGATCAACTCTTTTTGATTAAGATTTTTAGAGAATGTGGAAACTTCAATCTTTGGTCTCTTTCCAATCTTGGAAATGACCCTTAAAAACCTAGCCTCAGCAGGATCTCTAGTCATTTTTTGTTCATCTTCAAACTATCCTTCATCAAATTCCTCTCCACTTTTATCTCTTTCCCTAACATCATCTCCTCTATGTATCTCCTCTTACAATGCTTGCACTTGTCTCTGGGGGGCTCTAAAACCCTCTTCTATCTCACCCACAACTCTTCCACCATGGTTCCTTCATGGAGACATTTTCTACACTTATCTTTCGGACCCACAACCACAGTCTTAGTGAAAATTGTCTTATGTTCGATAATTTTTCTACACACTTGGGAACTTATGCTCTAATACCACTTGATGAAGGACACTCCCCTTATTCAACCAAACATGCACAACACAACAGAGAAATAAATAGAAATTTGAAAGAATAGAACAATGGAAAGAACAAAAATACTTGCTTTCTATTATCTTCAATGAAATGACATTACAATTTTTAGAAAAGTAACATGCTACAACCACATAGATATTTTTATTACAATAATCTACAAGATAGAGGGGTAAAAGCACAATAAGTTGCCACCCTTTTACAAAGGAAGAGGCTAACAACACCAAAACTAAAAAACTTCAAGGGCATAAAAGTCACATTTCTGTTGAGAATTTGAAGATGATGTAAACTAGTGAAATGTGTAAAATAGGATGAATTGTATGTCTATAATTTTTAAAAATTAATTTGAGCAAAAATTAATATATTTATAAAAAAAATTTAGGTCTATTTTTCATATCCTAAAAAAAACTACAAATCAGGGAGTATACTTCCCATCAAATCATTATAAGTAAAATATTATTTTTCCCTCCAAATTTAGAATATGTTTTAGATGACATGTATATCTAATGCAAGAAAAAGAAGAAGAAGTGTTTTCGATCTATAGTTTACCCGTTATAAGTATTCAAAGTTGAACTTACCTGAAATCAACAATTTTTTCTCCCATCACTTTTCCCCTATCAAAACTATGCCAAAAACCAAATAAATTACATATTCTTGAAGAGGACTCTCTCCTCTAGTGTCGGATATGATTTTATAAATTTTATAAATTGATTTTGTATTTTTCTATATTTTTTGAATCAACGTCTTCTCAAAGTTTAATATACCTACATGTAGTTTTTAGCAAATTTGTTTAACGTTTTGTAGTTAAAAAAATATAAAATTTATATGTCTAGAATCATACTTTCGAGATCTAGAAAAGGGTACTTTTAGTTTTTTAACATTTTCTATTTTGATCAAAGAAAGTTACAACAAAAGTGCAAAATTTTTGTTTTTTTTTGTTTTTTGAGGTTTGGTTGCCAACATGGCATGCCACCTAGGTAGACTCGGCCGAGTCTGACTGGGCCGAGTCTAACTTGACCGAGTCCCCCTAGGGGTTGGCCCCACACAAATAGCCAAATAGTGTGCAAATGAGGGGCTTGAGATGTTTTATGATATTAAAAATATCATTTAGACTTGGTTGAGTACCACTTGGCCCAGTCTACTGGGCCACGTAAATGTCATTCGGTGCCACATGGCACCTACGTGTACTCGGCCCAGTTAGACTCAGCCGAGTCTAACTGGGCCGAGTGATTTGAGTTAGCCAAAAAGGTGACACTCAATTGTGCTTTTGCCCAGAGCCATAATCTACACTTCTAGAACTGAGCCCAAAACCCACCTACATCCTTGTATATGTAGCACCAATAACCGCCTTAGAATATTCTAGAATTTAAAAATTTCCCATTTTGGTGCCCCAATGGTTAATGACATTACAATTTTTAGAAAAGTAACATGCTACAACCACATAGACATTTTCATTACAATAATCTACAAGATAGAGCCATAATCTACACTTCTGGAACTGAGCCCAAAACCCACCTACATCCTTGTATATGTAGCACCAATAACCACCTTAGAATATTCTAGAATTTGAAAATTTCCCATTTTGGTGCCCCAACGGTTCAATTTCTTGTCTTAATTGAATTTTCTCTCTCTTCCTTTTGTATCATAACTTGTCTTGTTGGCACAACTTCCTAAAGCCATAATTTGCAAAATGTGGAACTAATTTCCTATTATAACCTCATTTCTGAAACCTATTGAAGCGCTCTACAACTAGGATTGTGAAGCCCCATCCCAGATAGGTTTTGAACTCTTCCGAAACTAAGTTCAATTTTTTTTGTACCACCCACCAAACACAAAAAATTTATCATCTTCAAAACCAAATTTGATCTTGTCATGAAACTTTATCAGTATCAGTAAGCTTATATATCCAAAATGAACTTCCATGGAAGTAATTGGAACAATTTGTGCTCAAACAAAAAGCTTACTAAAAATAGTAAACTTTCCAAAAATAGTAACCCTGCCCAAAGATAACCCTTATTGAAAAATTGGACAATATTTTTGGGTGATTCAAGATCACTCTTACACCTTGGATGCTCCTACATCAAAAAACATCAACAGATTGAAAATAATTCTACTAAAAAAGCATAAGTATTTTTTTTAGTAAAATTTGGCTCAAGAGAGGCAGATCAGGCCGTACGGCTTGATCTGTTGATTTTTTTGCCCTGAATTTAACTTTTTTAAAATATAGACAAATTTATAGTTAAAATTTACTGGAACAGGCACCCAAATGTAATGGTGAGCTCGTATGGATGCTCCCAAAGATCAATGGTCTTTAGATTTGAAAATATGTCTCTTCAAGCACACCAAGATTTCTCCAAAATGACTACTCAAGGATGCTCCAATGGATTTGATACCATGTAAGAATTGCTCTGATTCCATGCAAAAAATTTCTAATAGAAACAACAACCCAAAATCTAGAGGCCAATGAATTGCACAATAATAAGAGAGATAAGATAGACAAGAATAAATTGTATTCTCATCAATGATGCAATAATAAATCATCTAGATTCAATAGATAATGGATTGAGTCAACTGGAATTCAATGAGATAAAATATGGAAGTTCTTTCTTATATAGGCAAGGCAATAAGATACTATGATAAGTGTACACACTAAAATGGTGTACTTCTATGAATCATTACATGCAAGGTTGCTCAAGAATGAGGCCTCACAAAGCAGCTCATAGCTCTCTATGCATGGAGTTGCAAGGGACTATGATGTATTTGCTCTCAGCTAGAGCTACAAGCTTGTGACCTTGCTAGTCAACCACACAACGAGACATTCAAATGAGGACAAGGGAAAGAGTGCCAATATCCTCAAGAATCACTATGAAAATGCAATGCAAACTAGTCTAGAGAAATGAAAATGCAATGCAACTAAGCTATGAAATGGAAAGAACAAGTGTTACAAATCCCTCCTATTAAGCTATGTGAAGTTATGCTATTGCATGAAAGGAAATCCAAGCTATGAAAGTCATGAAAACAAAACTACTATGTAAGAATGTAAACTAAAATATGAAGCAAATGAAGAAATCTAAAGTAGGATGCAACAATGATCTCTAAAAAGCTTCAAAGTCTTCAAGGGTTCCTGCAGCATAAGGTTAACATAAAAACATGATATGCAAATGAAGGAGAGAGCTTTCCTTTTATAAGAAATGCAAAGGAGTGGACCATTGAGATTAAGAGGCAAAAGTCTTAATCGACGTTGGAGCTTAAAAGAGGAGCGATCCGTGTGCACAAGTATCCTCCAATAGGAATTGACTTTGTGTCCATGTGAGACAAAAGTGCTTTTTTCTTTTTTGTAAAATAGGAATAATGCTTTATTTGTGCAACTTAGGACAAGAGGAAAGGTGGGGGCTTTTTATTTAATTAAAAGGGGAGGAGATATTCCTTTTAATCAAATAAAGACTTAGGATAAATGATTAGCCCATAGGATAAAAATCTCAAAATTAAGATTTGATCAAGAAATTGATAATGTTGAAAATATTGATTATTGATAAAACTGATTCAGGATTGATAAATTGAATAAATAGGGCCCAAAGTCTAAGCGACCATTTTTGGGTGCATACATTTGCCCCTCTTTGACTAATGTGTGATCGATCTGGGAACACATGCAGTCAAAGAAGAATTGAAATGTGAGATTGATTTGGGATCACAAAACAACTCAGATGTGAGGTCGATTTGGGATCACATCCGGACAAACATAGACAAAGGCCTTTGAACATGAGGTCGATTTGGGATCACATTCAAAGTAAGAGATAAGAATCTCAAATTTGAGCAAAAGCTCACAAAAGATGTCTGAATCAAGAGCATCAAGATGTCGGGGATAAGGATCCCATAAATACTGCCCCCTCAGAATTGAAATTGAAATTAGGTAGAGGAGAGACAGCAAATTGATAAAGATTTGATCAAATTGAAGTGAAATCATAATCGAAGATAAAGGGCAACAGGATAACCATTAGGAAATGAAAACATGCCCCAGCGAGGAAGTAGAAAGAGGGCAAATGACAGACTAGAAGGTTGAAAGACATGGAAATGAAGAAATTCCACCAAAGATCAGAGAAGTCTGCCTCAAAAGGTCAATCAACTGCATAGAAGAAAAATTTTTGAAATGCGATTTTGACGATCAAGATGACCTCGGATTTTGATTTCGAGTCCAAAAATGGATCCAAGACGTCGAAATGAGCTAGGGGTGCAATTTTCGTGCAATTCTGAGGTGTTTTGAAAATTGGTCAAAAAGTCAAAATACTATAAAAGGGGGTAAAAAGGTCTTTTAAGATTAACCCCTTATGATGACAGGAAAAGGATGTGATGTAAAAGACAAGGAGCGAAAGACATGATCGAGAAGAAGGAAAAAAGATGAGCACAGTTGACAGACAGGTCCATGTAAGATGAAAAGGAGAGCTCTCTCCGTATGCAATATGCAAAAACTAAACTATTATGAACCTAAGAATGCAAGCTACCATGAAAGTGGTTGACTTGCAAGGTCACAATGCCTATAGACATCTAATTATCATTATCGAGCGTTATTGGTAGCGTCGCAAGATCATACAATGCACACTAGCATAACTATGTGGATATGAATATGATCTTTATCAAATAGAAATGTGGAAATCCCACCTAGGCATCAAGGACATGGAGGTCAAGATGACTAATGCAGTGAGATTACCTAAGTTTGATATGGTGAGATTATGCTTGTATCAAGACACATGGAAGTCAGGATAACTATAAGTATGCACTCGCATAAAATAGTCAAGGGTAATACATTGCTAATCCATAGTGTCAAGTTAGACCGGCATAAATGCTCATGATAGTTAGAATCAACAAAATATACCCACAAGAAGATAAAGAAATAAAACATGTTCTCATACCCTCAGTCTTCTAGCTATGCATCATCAAAAACTTCTTAGGGAGAGACCACTCATCAAAGAAATCCTCATAGACAGCACACAAAGAAAAATAAAGTCAACATATCTCAAGCGAGTTGATTGTTTAAGTGTGTGTGTGTGTGTTGGTCATACAGTCAGACTCTGGTCATCACATCTGCAAATGATAAATATCGCAGCAAACTTAGACTATTGGGAAAGACATCTGATAAGTGTTAAGAAACACTCGACGCAAGGGTAGTGTTGAAAAACACTGTTTGGGGTGGTGTTAAAAAAAAAAAAAACCTGTTTGTGAAATGCCCCAAGAGACAAACGCGCCTAAAGGACCAATGCTAACAGTTATGCCCCCTAGACAAAGACAAAGACCAATTCCAGACTAAGCCAAATATGATGGAGAAAGGTTCAGTGTCGAGGACACATGCTAACAAATAGGGGTGCAAAGACCTCAAGTAGCGCTTGTTTCCAGGTTTTCACCACTTGGATTGTTATTGCATTTTTTCTCTTTTTTCATTTTTTTTTGAATTTTTGCTACCAAGGCGCCTATTTCCAGGTTTTCACCAAGGCACTTTTTCTATTATTATTTTTTTTTTGTATTTTTTCAGGACTTTTTATGCTTTTTAAGATTTTTTCAGCATCATATATCAATTTTTTTGGTATGTTTTTTAGGATCATAAAATATGTACAAAGGATGCCCCTAGACAGAAATGGGCATCAAGGATAGAACTTCTTGAGGTGCAAAATGTTGATGGGATCAAGGAGCTATTCTCCATCTGGATCTGGCAATAAATATGCACCTGTACCAAAAGCAGCTGTGATGACATATGGTCCAAGCTAGTTAGGTTCAAACTTACCCTTTTGTTCTCTGTTCTGTTGGTTCTTAGGGTTCTCTCGCAAAACAAGATCACCTATTTGAAACTCTCTAGGGAAAACCTTCTTATTGAATGCCTTGGACATACACTTCTGATACACTCTCATATGATCAAAGGAAGCCTTACACTTCTCATCTAAAAGTTCTAGTTCCTGTAACCTCATGGCGTGGTAATCCTCATCTGTTATCAATCCTTTGAGTGAGACTCTCAGTGATGGTATCTCATTTTCTAAAGGCAATACCGCTTCAGCACCATAGGTAAGAGAAAAAGGAGTAGCTCCTGTAGGTTTACGAATGCTAGTTCTGTAAGCCCATAGTGCGGGATTGATTTGCAAGTGCCAATCCCTACCATTCTTGTTCACTATCCGATGAAGGATCTTAAGAATGGTTTTGTTGGAGGCTTCTGCCTGTTCGTTTCCCTGTGGAAAGTAGATGGAGGACCAATTTTGTTTGATTTTAAACTTTTTGCATAAATGCTTTAGCTCCTTATTCTTGAATTGACCTCCGTTATCAGTGATAATCTCAGAAGGCACTCCAAATCGGCAAATAATATGATTCAAGATGAACAAAGAGATAGTCTTCCCTGAAGCAACAAAAAGTGGCATAGCTTCCACCCATTTTGTGAAGTAGTCAGTGGCAATAATAATGAACTTATGTCCACCTGATGAGTTGGGATGAATCTACCCAATTAGATCAAAGGCCCAGCGCTGGAATGGCCAATGAGAAACAGAAGGAATCAACTCCCTACCTGAAGCATGAATCAGGTTTCCATGTTTCTGACATTTTTCACAAGACTTAGCAAAGGCTACTACATCTATCTGCATCATGGGCCAATAATACCCCACCCTAAGCAACCTTCGGGCCATGGCAAGACCATTAGAATGTCCACCATAAATGCCCTCGTGGATGTCAACTAACGCTTGGTCGGATTCCTCCTTTTCCAAGCACCTAAGGAGCATCCCATCTAAACCCCTCCTATATAAATCACCAGAGATAAGGGTGTGGTGAGAGGTGTTACGGATGAGGTTTCGGCATTCAGAATGGTTGAATGTGTCGGGGATGATGCCATCACGAAGATATGAATAGATAGCACCATATCGAGAAAACTCATGTGTGACAAGGGTACAAATGACATGGCTTTCAGATGAGTCAAAGATGGGATGGTGTAGCTCTTCCACTAGGAATTCAAATCTTGATTCATGTGTTTCCAACTGAAGGAGTGAAGCTAATGTGGCCATAGCATCTGCAGCTTTGTTCTCTATCCTAGGGATTTGTTGAAATGTCACAAATGTAAAGTAACGTCTCAATGAGTCAACCATCTTTTTGTAGGGTATCAATTTATCATCCTTGGTGTGATACTCCTCATTGACTTGGTTGATGATTAACTGGGAATCCCCAAAGACAAGTAACTCTGTTATGTTCCATTCTATAGCCATTCTCAATCCATTGGTTAAAGCTTCATATTCTGCAATATTATTCGTACATGGGAATAAAAGTTTGTAAGACTTTGGAATATTGTACCCATGTGGAGAGACAAATAATATTCCAGCACCTGATCCATTTTGCATGTGGGAACCATCAAAGAACATTTTCCAAGTGCGAGTAGTCATATACAGGATGTGTTCATTTGGGAATTCCACTTGAACAGGCATACTATCCTTAATTGGAAAATCAGCTAATTGGTCAGAAATAGCTTGCCCTTTGATGGCCTTCCTTTCAACGTACTCTATGTCAAATTCAGTTAAGACCATCATCCATTTAGCAAGTCTACCTATGAGGGAAGCCTTACTAAGCAAGTACTTAAGAGGATCAATTTTTGCAACCAAATGTATAGTATGAGCAAGCATATAGTGTCACAACTTTTGAGAAGCAAACACCACTGCAAGACAAGACTTCTCAATGGTATTATAATTGATCTCATAAGAGACTAGAGTATGGCTGATATAGTATATGGCCCTTTCTTTCCCAGTATCATCTAATTGAGCCAACAATGCCCCCAAGGAAGACTTTGTTGCTGAAATGTATAAAATCAATGGTCTCCCAGGAATAGGCAGCATCAAAATTGGAGGATTAGCTAAATACTATTTTATTTTATCAAGGCTCTTTTGGAAATCCTCATTCCATACACAAGAAGCACCCTTATGCAGCATCTTATTAAAGGGTTGTGCTCTATCTACCAGCTGTGAGATAAACCTCCTAATTGACTGGAGTCGTCCCTGAAGACTTCTCATCTGACTAATGTTTCTTGGAGGTGGCATATCTAAAATTGCTTGGACCTTTTCGGGATCAACCTCTATACCTTTTGCTGATATTATAAATCCTAAAAGTTTGTCTGAGGTGACACCAAATGCGCACTTCTTTGGATTCAATCTGAGTTGAAACTGTTCCATGCAATCGAGAATTACTTCCAAATCGGGAAGGTGTGCATCCCTTTTTCTTGATTTAGTCAAGGTATCATCCACATAATCTTCCATGTTCTTATGCATCATATCATGAAAAATTATGGTCATAGCTCGTTGGTATGTTGCTCCTGCATTCTTTAACCCAAATGGCATGACGTTCCAGCAATAGGTTCCCCATGCACATGTGAACGCTATTTTCTCTTGGTCTTTGGGAGCTATTTTAATTTGATTATATCCTGAGAAACCATCCATTAGAGAGTATATTTCATAGCCCGTTGTCATGTCCAATATCATGTCAATGTTTGGAAGTGGAAAATCATCCTTTGGGCATGCTTTGTTTAAATCTCTAAAATCTGTGCATACACGAATGGACCCATCATGTTTGGAAACTGGTACTATGTTTGAGATCCATTCTGCATAATCGATGGCTCTGATGAATCCAACTCTCAAAAGTTTTTCTAATTCCACTTTGACAAGGAGAGCTACATGTGGATGCATTTTTCTAAGTCTCTGTTTCACTGGTTTGACTCCTAGAGCTATGGATAAGTGATGCATTATAAGATTTGTGTCAAGCCCTGGCATGTCTGAATAGGTCCATGCAAAATTAATTTTCTTCTTTTGTAAGAATTGTATATATGCCTTGGTTTCTTCTTCTGATAAAGACTGAGCAAGATGAATTATTTGAGGAGCTTCTTTTGTGTTCAAATTAACTGGTTTTGTTGGCTCAATCAATACTGATGATCTATCCTGAAAATAACTCAGCAAGTTATTAAGTACCCCATCCTTAGGCACCTCAAAGAGGTTTTCACCCTTAGATACGTCATCTCTTTTTACTGTTTTTGGTTCTGATACCGCCACAAAGTGGTTTTCGCCATCAGACCTATTTTTCTTTCTTTCTTTTTCTTTTATTTTTAGACTGAGGTACTTAATATCAGGCTCCGTCATACTTGTTGTCGGTTCACTGGTGGAAGAAGCCATGGGTTCAAGAGCATTCAGATAGCAGGCAAGTTCATAGTCATTCTGAAAAGTGAGGAATCTAGGCTCTTGATGGCGCTGAGACCAGTCAATTAGGTCATAGTGAACAAGGGGTAGGTCAATGACTGGTTCAATGTTATGTATGTGAAAGGTGTTATCTCTGATGACCATACAATCGGGATTCATCAAGTCCCCTCCAAGGATACCCGAGTCAGGATTTGTCCTACCAAATGAAGCGTCAGCCACTAAGGCAATTCGAGGAGTACAATCCTCTAGTCCTACACTAAGCTCATTGGTCACATCAGGTTGGGTACTATAAGTATGGACAACATCCATGTCCAAATCAACTGTTGCATTTGAAAGTGAGTCCCATTCGTACTCATGTGAGTCTGTGTCTAAATCATCATTTGGGCCTCGTGATGTAGAAGCCTCAAGGTTGGGAAAGGTTTCCCCTTCTCTAATGCTAGCATTGTTACTATCCGTCGCAGCTAGGATAGCAACACTTTCCATTGTCAATCTAGCATTCATATAGTCACTATCCGTCGCAGCTAGGATAGTAGGACCGTCAAGTATCAAATCTTTTGAATCTCCCCAAAGAAGATTTGTTGAAGGCACCCAATCATCAGACATGTCTTGTTGATTAGAAAGATCAGGTGTGTAGTCTAAATCATTGTCACTGTCCGTCGCATCTGGGACAGGGACACCTTTCTTCTTCTTATTTTCAAAACCTAAGCCAACTGTTGACCTATTCTTTCATCCAAAAAGGGCATGGTTAAGAGGCTCAGCTTTAGCATCCAACCTATGGCTAAGGGGACCATATCCTGGATAACCCATATTTTTAACCAACGTATACCCTCTCCCATAAGCTTTAGGCGAAGGAGCAAAGCTCTCATTGTGTTGGTATTTTTCCTCATGATAGATCTAGTCCCTTACGACAACTTCCTCTTTCTCTTCTTGAATAGGAACCGAAGACTCAAAAAAATTTTCAAATAATGTCATTGCTGATGATGAAGGTTTCATATTTGGTGATGGTTTCCCATAAGACCTAGGAGAGATCGACATTTTTGTAAAAGAATCAATTTTATAATCTCCCATCCCAAGATATATGGTCTTAAACTTCTACTGGCACTGTTCAAGTGAAATACTAGGACTGTCAGCTTCCCTATTCAAAGGTACATGTGATCCAGCAGAAATGTTATTAACTGAAAAAGCACTATCTCCAGGTATGCAAATTTCTACACCATTATGGGGAAACTTAACACACTGGTGATACGTTGATGGGACTACTTGCATTTCGTGAATCCATGGCCTACCTAGCAAAATGTTGTAGGCTAAAGGACCAACATCAACAATTTGAAATAAGATGTCCTTTTCTACTGGACCAATGCGGATAGGCAAAATGGCCAATCCCTTAGAACTTCTTTCTGCTTCATCATATGCTTTGATTGTGATCTTTTTCCTTGTGTCAATGACTTCTTCAAAATATCCTAGAGCCTTCAACAAACTCATGGTACAAATATTGAGCCCCGCACCCCCATCTATTAATACACACCTGACACGGGTTTTATGAATCATGACTTCGATGTGTAAGGCCAAGTTATGTGGGTGACTGATGGATTTGTCGTATTCTTCTGAGAAAGTGAGGTAATGAGGGCTAGCCAAATGGTTGACCATATTCTAGAATTGATTAATATCTAAGTTGTTAGGGACACTGGCTGCTCGCAAAGCATCCTCAAGGACACTCTTATGCTTAGGGGACAATTCTAAAAGTTCAAAAATAGATATCTGCGCTGGTGTACGTTGTAATTGGTCACTAAGGTTATAATTGGAATCAGGACCAACAACAGATTTAGGAAGAACACCCTTGGACATGGGCTGTTTAGACTTTCTAGAGCTAGGACCTCTGATAATAATGGGAGCTTGAGACTGACCCCTAGTGACAGCATTGAGGGATTGGGGCATCCTTCGTGAGTGAGGACCTCTTAGCACCACAACGGGTCTTTCATCAGACATAGGAGTTGAATCCACATCATATCCATAAGGATCTTTCCCTCTCGTCATGTTGATATTATCATCAGCCACTTCAAGCATGTTAATAACATTTTCAGCATTTGTGTAGGTATAGTTGATAGCAGCCTTGCCATGCTTGTTGTTAGAATTCTCTCCTTTCTCATATTTGGGCAAGGGTTCTTTAAAAGCCTTATGATCCACATTAGTAGTTAAACCATCAACTTGTAGTCCTCCACTTTCAATGAGGTCTTGGACAAGATGTTTAAGTCTAAAACAATTTTCTATATCATGTCCAATTCCATTGTGGAAGACACAAAAGGCCTTCTCATCCCACCAATGAGGTTTAGGATCTGGTATGCGGTGCTTGGCAGGATCCTGAGGTTGCGCCAAATTATGAGCAATTAGTGTCTTGAAAATGTCTGCATAGGAGTCCCCAAGTTTGGTGAATTGTCTCTTTTCCTTCTTAGGTTTCCCTTGATACTTGGGTTTGTTCTCTTGGTGTCCTGAGGATGCTTGTAGCTTCATGGCTTGTACCGCATTGGAGAGATTAAGAACTCTTTCATTCTTAGGTTGTGGTGAGTCAACAACTCTGTCATTGACCACCTATTTATTCTTGTTCCAATAGGAGTTCTTTTTGTCCTTATAACCATTATTGTTGTTATTTTGGCCATTGTTGTTATTAGTTGATTTAGCCAAAATTCCTTGTTCTTTTAGGACATCCTCTATGCGACATGCCACTTCTACCATGGTATCAAAAGAATTAAATGGTATCTTTCTTACCTCATATCTTAATTCCGGCACTAAGTTACTCACAATGATGTCTATTCTTTCCTCCTCAGGAATTGTCCTTGGATATTTTGAGCACAAACGTCTCCATCTTTGTAGGAAGGTGACAAAAGGTTCTCCTTGATTTTGTTTAAGCTTGCACAAATCAAGCATTGTGACCGACCTTGATAGATTATAAGAAAAATGCTGAACAAATCTTTGGACGAGTTCTTTAAATGACTTTACTGGAGGAGTAAGGTTGGTGAACCACTCCATGGCTTGACCTTTGAGACTCCTCAGAAATAATCTCATCAAGTAGGAGTCTTCATGATGAAAAGAAAAGCTCATTATGTAGAACTGTCGAACATGGTCATGAGGGTCACCAATGCCATCATATTTTTCATAGGTTGGAAACTCAACTTTCTTAGGGAACTCAACCAACACCACACTCTTGTCAATCGGGTTGGGACATATGGAGTCCAAATTAAATGTGCTCTTAGGAGCCCTCATCCTTTCTATATCCTTATGCATTTGCATGATCACCTCATTGGTTGAAGGATTCTATTTCTTAATCTTTGGTGGACGTCAAAATCATATGGAACTTTAGCACCTTTGTTGATAAGGCTTTCTAAGAATTGATCCTTGTTTTGTTCCACATATCGTTCTACATATGCTTGAAAGGATGGTTCTTGTTGCATAGTCATAAAATCCACATGATCAAATTTGGCATAACTTTCTCCATATTGTGAGCCATGATGTACTTGTTGGGAGGGTTGCTTTGAATGTCTATGAGGTGATCGTCTCCTATGATGATCATATCTTGAAGCCCTTCTTCCTCTAGGGCTCGGGGATCGTGAGGGTGTCCTTGATCTTCTTCTAGGACTTGGCAAAGGGGTAGATGGGGGTAGTTGGTCCCACTATTGGTTCCCCTCCCATTGAATCGGCTTTGGAGTTGTTGTGCATAGAGTCTATCTTCTTCTTCTTGGGCGACTCTCTTCCTTATGTCCAATAATGCACGTTCCTCTTCTTCTAGTTGTCTGAATTTTTCCTTTTTAGCAGCTTGTTCATCCAAATAGGCTTGCTTCTCCCTCTCAATGCTTTTCAATCTCATATTTGCATATCAAGAGGTATCTTTAAGTGGAGAGGATGGTCTCGAATGCCTTATTGCATTGGCTGCGTTTATGTGGTGATCACTAGATTCATTGTTCTGGTCCTTGTGTTGTGACCCTGAATCTGAGTGAGTTTTCTTATGATGTCTCTCAGCTCGTTGGTGAGCATCAAAATACCTCACGTTGTTGGGAGGTGACCCAGGTGGACTAGCATGAGAAGAACCACCGTACTCTCTCCTATGCCGTTGGAAGATATCCTCAAGAGTTTGATGCATGGCTTCTCTTTGTTGTCGAGTGAAAGTGTAACTCATGTCCATGCTTGATGAAAGTGGTACAAAAGAGGTGCTCACTTCACTAGGATTAGCTTTTGGATTAAAACAAACCTCAGATTCACTCTTAGGCGATTGATCAAAAAGGGGTCCTTTTCCCTTATGCTGTCGATGAGTCTTAACTGGTAGTAACTAGCTAAAGGCAATAGGGGGTCACTTCCCTTGATTGACTTGGTACCTTGTTGTAATTGACATGAAAGAAAGATACTCTCAATGATAAGATGACCTCTCAAAGTGTCAGCACCAAACTAGGATAATCAAAGTCCTCTATTGTCCAAAGAGAAATGAAAAGATAGAAAAGGGGCTTTACCAACACTGTCAAAGAGGTGCTTCAAATCAAAGGGTGACTACCCTTGCACTTTTGAACCAGGAGGTTGGACTAGGCCAAAATATCATTGAAATTGAGATTAAATAAAAATTATTTGGACAATAAGAGTACGAGAATTTCCCAAGAATGTAGCTCACAATTCTAGAGATGAACCTTGGCACCAAGAATGGCCTTCTAATTTGACAATTATTCCCAAAGTGATTTCGTAAATCAGATGATGCTATCCTGGAGGACTAAAACCAAAAATTTAGAGTCAAGATAGGTCTCAAACGACAGAGCAAGAAGCCTACTCCAAGACCTAACCTAACTAACAGCAATTGAAACTGATCAAATTGCAAGCATGATAGAAATTAACCAGGCGATATACTCCGGGCTATCGGGGCAATACACCTACAACCAGGTGATACTTCGCCTTATACCAGGCGATAGACCTTACAATAGCTGAGAGATAAACACTAGGCAAGTCGGGTGATAGTCTATCCGGGGTGAACTATCGCGCGATATTTCCTCTCAAAGCAGGCGATACTTTTTGGACCCGTGAAGTATCGCGTGATATTTCACTCTAAAGGATGCGATACTGTTGCAAAATTGCTTAACTCTTGATCAGAACTGTGCAAAAGTTACATTTTTGGGTCTGTTTGGTCAAAATTTTCTGTCTGAGGGTTG
The DNA here is from genome assembly GCA_027943335.1 of Chamaecyparis obtusa. Lineage (NCBI taxonomy): Eukaryota > Viridiplantae > Streptophyta > Pinopsida > Cupressales > Cupressaceae > Chamaecyparis > Chamaecyparis obtusa. Next base: position 102,282 of record BSBK01007408.1, on the reverse strand, counting down.
ATGTTTTCGATTTCAATCACAATATCAGCAAAATTTTGGCAGGTTTGCAAATAGTGAGGGATCAAACATGTCTCAAACACTTGAAACAAGGGAAAAAGCAACCTTGCCAAGACAAACACTTGTGATATCAGAATTGAAAAAGCACCCTATGAATGCTACCGATTGTTTGTATGTAAGAACGTTTACACTGACATCACACAATCGAAGACAATTCAATAAAATCTATCCTAAAAAGGTCAAGGCTCAATACTTACCAACTTAGCCCACAACTTGATGCCCCCTTGCCTCACACCAAGTGGTTACCCACGAGAGATATTGGCTTTGTCGTGGAAGTGTCAAATGACACAACCAAAGGGACACATATGGTGAGTATCTTAAGGTGATCCGGGTAAACCACTTGGATCAATCCTTGCACTAAGAAGATAAGCGACTAAACAAGGTGGCTTCTATCTAATGGTTCTTAATAAGGGCTTCCATTCACAACACCCCTCTTGCTCCTCATAAAGGAATAGGACCTCACAGTCACAAGAGTACCTTAAGCATTCTTGCTCAATATTTTCCCCATGGTCGCAATCCCATGAGCTACTCACATCAAGTGAAGACAAGTGTTATGTCTACCAAGGTTTTGTATCCTCGATAGCCTTGAGATTATAGTGAGTTGGAATCACTCGCCACCAAGGAAAATGATGACAAGGTTGTCCCCACTTGGGTCATTCCTCTTGATTGCTCAAGAGTAGGCCCGCTAAAGGATTCTAACAACTAAATAAAAAGTGGATCAACTCTTGAGGTTCAAGGTTTTTGGTTCACCACAAGGGTGAAGAGCATACTCCCCTATCTCAAGAATCTCTCCCAAACACACCAAGCAAAGTTCATTTACCCTCTTGTTTTTAAAATTCAAAGATGGGTCAAGATTTTCTAGTTCACCAAAATGGTGAAGAGCATACTTCTCCTACCACCCAAGAATTCCTACAACAAGATCTTAAGTGCCTAATAAATGAAACAACTAGTTTTTGCCACACTTAAAAGGAAAGCAAATAAACAAGCAAGATTTTTTTTTGTTTTTATGCTTGGGCAACCCTACAAAAACCATTAGTAGCCCTCTTTGACATGCGATTTTTGAAAAACTTTTTAAGAAAAGGCACCTACAACCACAACTAGTTAGGCCCACAAGGTTAGCAAAATCCAAAATCTAAATGAAAATATTTGCAAGAAACTGATTTACCTAAGCTAAGAGATGCAGGTTAGACCTATCTAAATACAGTAAAGTAAACCAGCAAACTAAATATGATCAGATTCGGATGATAAAACTTGAACCGTAGGTCTCTGCTAGATCAGGCGATATACCTCAAACATCACTAGTATCGTGCAATACAGTTTCCTATATTCGCGCGATATACCTCAGTTTGGGCGATATACTTCTCTATACACGGGCGATACTTTGCACGACACCAAGCGATATACCTTAATACTGACAGGCAATTCTTCTCTGGGGTGAAGTGTCGCACTGGTATAGTAAGGTATATCGCGCGATATACCTGCGAAGTATCGTGCGATATTCTGAGACAAAAAAATCAGAGACTGCAAAATTTCTGAAAAATAATCTGAAAAATGATGAAAATGCAAGAAACTAAAGGACAAAGCCTATCTACTCTGCCCCACGGTGGGCGCAAAAAATGTACACACTAAAATGGTGTACTTCTATGAACCATTACATGCAAGGTTGCTTAAGAATGAGGCCTCACAAAGCGGCTCATAGCTCTCTATGCATGGAGTTGCAAGGGACTATGATGTATTTGCTCTCAGCTAGAGCTACAAGCTTGTGACCTTGCTAGTCAACCACACAATGAGAGATTCAAATGAGGACAAGGGCAAGAGTGCCAATATCCTCAAGAATCACTATGAAAATGCAATGCAAACTAGTCTAGAGAAATGAAAATGCAATGCAACTAAGCTATGAAATGGAAAGAACAAGTGTTACAAATCCCTCCTATTAAGCTATGTGAAGTTATGCTATTGCATGAAAGGAAATCCAAGCTATGAAAGTCATGAAAACAAAACTACTATGTAAGAATGTAAACTAAAATATGAAGCAAATGAAGAAATCTAAAGTAGGATGCAACAATGATCTCAAAAAAGCTTCAAAGTCTTCAAGGGTTCCTGCAGCATAAGGTTAGCATAAAAACATGATATGCAAATGAAGGAGAGAGCTTTCCTTTTATAAGAAATGCAAAGGAGTGGACCATTGAGATTAAGAGGCAAAAGTCTTAATCGGCGGTGGAGCTTAAAAGAGGAGCGATCCATGTGCACAAGTATCCTCCAATAGGAATTGACTTTGTGTCCATGTGAGACAAAAGTGCTTTTTTCCTTTTTGTAAAATAGGAATAATGCTTTATTTGTGCAACTTAGGACAAGAGGAAAGGTGGGGGCTTTTTATTTAATTAAAAGGGGAGGAGATATTCCTTGTAATCAAATAAAGACTTAGGATAAATGATTAGCCCATAGGATAAAAATCCCAAAATTAAGATTTGATCAAGAAATTGATAATGTTGAAAATATTGATTATTGATAAAACTGATTTAGGATTGATAAATTGAATAAATGGGGCCCAAAGTCTAGGCGACCATTTTTGGGTGCATACAATAAGGAGTTGAAAAGTTAGCACCCATTGAAGATGGAATCACATATCCACCAAAGGTGCATCATCCTCCATTATGTAATGAAGTATGTGCAACATGTGGAGGATGATAATGTGATAAGTACACTAAAGGTAGATACAACACATAAAGTGGAATGAGATAACAACTATCACCACCTAAAGTGAAAATTCTCCTAGACCGTGTGCAAATAAAGGTACAAGCTCCTAGGCATATCAAATGCAAATTACTATGTATGCATTATCCTAACTAAGCTTAAGAAAAGTGTAATTAGGTGAAAAATTAATTACACAACCAAAAATTTTAAATTTTAAATTTTAGTGTCCTATTTTTTAACCATGTATTCACATCAAGGGATCATTTTAGGGAATCTCTAATCCTATAGAGAACAAAGGGGGTTAGAAAAGACATTTCAGTCCAAAATTCATAAAACCTAGATATAGATACTTTTGATGTTTTTGTGTAAGATAGTTTTGTTGGTGATGATTCCTAATTGATTGATTAAGGCTATTATTGTCCTATGAAACTATAAAGGGAGTGGCATTTAGAGCATATCAAAATTAATTGGATGTAGGCTTATTTTCATATGAAACCACAAAAAGAGTGCTATTTAAGACATTTTGGAGCCTTTTTTTTATGTTTGGATGTAGGCAAATTCCTCTCATGTATGTGGATAAAATGTGTCATCAAGTGTTGGATATTTTATTCTACCATCACAATATTATGAAATTTTGATCTTATCAAGTTATAAATATCCCAAGTTATAGAATTCTTAGAATGTCAATGCAGTTTATGGATACAAGTTGGCATGTGGAGTTTTGAATATTATAGTTTCAAGTACATTGAACAAGTTACAAATAGTCAATGGATTCTCAATTTAGTTTTTAACATTTTAAGTGATCTAGCCTAGGTTTCTAAGTTATATACCTGGGGTTTCATTCTAATTAAATAAATGTAATGGGTTTAAGAATACAATACTTGCCTAAATGAAATATTTTTTCAAACGGGAAACAAAGAAACAAAATAACTTTGAGAACTAAAGAACATGTACATGCAATTTAGAACAAGAACTTGGAAGAATTTTATGCACAAGGTAGATGGTCTAGCTGAAGTGGTAGGTGGTGTAGTGCATGCATGAGCTTCCTCTACCAAAAATTATCTCCTAGGTTCATTCTAACATATTTTCACCATCATTGTCAAATGAAAATAATAGTTTAATTGTATACATTAGGATTGTATAATTTTTCAAAAAAAGGGGATTAATAGGGGTTTTCTTGAAGCAGGTGTTAGAATGAACCCCTTAAAAAATTATAAACTGTGACTAGAGAAATAGGCCTTTGTTCAAAGGCCTTGTCATAAATACCTTCATTTGAACGACCCAAGTTTGAATAAAGACATCCTACTTCAAACAAAGGATTAAAAGTGCATTCATTCAAACACCCCTATTTGAATGAAGGGATCTACCAATTTTTTTTTTGCAACTTCATTTTTTTCATGGGTGTTAGTGTAAACCACTATTGTGTGACCACTCAGAACCTCTATGTGTTGTGAGAGAGGTGTGTGAAGGATATCAATAAAGAGCGATTAGATTCAAAAAGTACATAAATAGTTCATTTAAATTGAGTAATGGAAGCCAATTGTTGTTCTAAAGATGAGACACTTTTGTAACAAATGATCAATGGTGGCTTCAAGAGATGAATTGGATTGAGAAAATTTTGATTGTAATGGAGGATTGGAAGATGTAACAATTTGGTATGTGGGTAGATGGTATGGTTGGGAAACAAATGGAAGGTTTGTTGAAGGTGGGACATAAGAATATTGGTGTATAGGATATCCCCCGCTACTAACATATGCAGATTAACATTTTATGGAGATATAGCCATGATGGAAGATGTATATGTAGGAACATTAGTAAGAGATGTAGGAATAGGAATGTGCATCTCAACATGACGTATATCAGGTTCAACAAAATAAAATATAGAGAAAATGGGAATATAAAAGATCACTAGACTAAACATGCAAACTGGAGATCAAACCTACTCTCATCAACCATTTCATAGGGGGGTTATTCAATTGGCTTAAATTCAAACCAATTGAGGGAGGTAAGATTTGGGCACACATGAATTGATGATGTTCACCCCTTTTTGTATTGATTTATTTGAATTGGTGTGATGCAATAAGGACTAGTTAAAAGATACAAAATGGTACACTAAACAACATGAATAATAAGCTATAGATCTAATAAATAAGTATTTAATAAAGATCTAAAAAGGAGTGTAAGAGAGGAACCTATCATTAAAATTTAAGCTCAAAATGGTAGGACTAATTCAGTAGGTGACAGTCCTAATGATGTCTACAGATGATATCACTCACGGATTTAGGCTCATAATGTTGCCCTCATGAAACATGTTGATGATTTCAAATCATACTAACATAAATAGTATTTTCTAACCATTACCATATTCAAATTTGGTCCCTTTTGGCTAGAGATGGGTGCCTAATGCCATAGTCCACTGGGACTAAGGTAACATAATTCAAGCTCGAAGCACTAGAAAGAGGTCAAGAGAGCTAGAAAGCTACTATGATTGCATCATCAAGAGTTGAGTGAAGCAAGATCAGTCATATTTGAGGATAGAAAAAAGAGCACCAAAGTGAGGTCTAAGTGAGCATGAAATTCAATGAGGATACAATTTACAACACTACACCTAGAAAAAATAAATGCATCTACAAGTCAATCATATCAATTAACCTTTTTAAAATGTATAATAGATCAAATCCAATAGCCTACACACTACTCCAAAATAAAGAACATGTTATGTGGTTCCTAATGTAGCCCTATCTCATCATAATGGTTATTGACACACTGCCTCTAGAGGATACATGCTACAAATTTTTTCTACAAATTAATCTAGATTAAAACTACATACATGAAAAGCTAGCACATTGACCCTTTCATCACTTCAAATATTTAGTCCAGTGAACAACAAAATTGAAAACCCTAAGGTATGATAAAAACATGTCTACATGTTTTCCTTTAAAACTATAAATCATAACACTCAAATGTGAAGCAATGTTGATCATAACAAGTTATCACAACAAGCTCATTGTCTAGGTAACTTTTCTTCTACACTTCTGGATAACACTTTTGGATCAACTCTACCAACTAGACCAAATGCATGATGATATTACAAACATTACCCAATGAATTCCACTATCATAGCCACTCATAATGTTTTTGCAACTCAAAATGCAACCTATACAAACCTGACATGACAAGTAATATGTATTCCTTTAGATACCTTGACATCAATGACTACCATCTTACTAATTTTCCTTTGAGACTTTGTTCCATCACTCCTTTGACATTAAGGACAACATATGTTCACAAATGGAAGGCTTGAAGATAATTCAGATATTAAAGATAAGATTGACACACAAAAATACAGAACACATTATGATGTGTGCCAATTTGACGCATGTAAAAAACTTAAGATTAAATGGAAAGATAAAAAATGAGACAAATAATATTTAACTAGTGTAAATCAACTCTGTAAGAGTGGTTAATTAATAAACTCTATTCACTTAAGATAGAACATAGATAATGTGGTATAAATTAATGTGCACAATACATAAATTATTACATTGAATATCCATATATTATTTTAAAAAATATCCACATATTATATAACATAATTAATTTACAAGTTTATCTTAAAACTATGCAGAGTTTACTATTGATTAAATAAACTAACATATGACACATCATCATCAACATCCACCTTTTCACTTTTACTATTAACACAATTATAAGGCGTGACTAAGCCACAAGGAAGCCCTAAATCATAATCCTTCTATAGTGATCCCCATAGTGCTCACTATCACCACTCCATTTTCCTTACCTTGGAGATGCATAGGAGAATAGGTTTTGTAAGTATCAAAGATCCATTTCTGGAAGAGACGTGATAATAGAACCAAGACAATATCAAACCACTTGAAAAATAGGATTGTTATCACAACTTTGTCCAATGATCCAAATTTTCAAATTTTAATAATCTCAATCTTTTGTCACATCACTTCTAATTCATTTGTATTTGATCTTAAAATATAAAATCCTAATTCTCTTATTTAAGTTTAATCAATAATCCATTATAATTATATTTAACTTCATTCATTGGACAAAGCATCTCTCTCTCTCTCTCTCTCTCTCTCTCTCTCTCTTACATAACAAGTTATATATTTTTGAAGGGTCATATTATTCCCCCTTTAATTGCACATATACAATTTTTAATAGTAACAAGTTATTTAGAGAAATATCTTTGGAAAGTGAACAAATGTATCACTTCTAAACCCAAGAAAATGAAAAACAAGAATCTTAAATAGCTATAAGACATTAACAAAGTAGGGGCTCTTTCACCTTTGATCCTTCATCATTTTTAGCATTGTTTGGTTGTTCTTGTTTGTCTTTAATGTTGTCTTTACTTTTGCCCCATAAAACAACATAGAGACCTCCAAAAATCATCACTATACCGATTGCACTGGTGAAAGCAAAACACACACAATATTAGATATGATAATTATTATCCTAAGACATTTTGATTAATGTGGAAGCACACTATATATTATTTACTTAAATTATCTAAAACCCACCTTCCCACATGCATGGAATCACCCATGAAGAAGAATGACAATATAGTCGAGCAAATAGTAGAGATTGGGTTGAATATTGCCACAAACACTGGTCCTCTTTTCTGAATACACCAATATTGTAATGCATATGTGAAGCCATGGCAAGTCAATGCCTGTCAAAACTCACCAGTTCAAAATTAATTACAGAGACCTACTATGTTTGACTTTTGTAAGAGATGGATAACACTAGTCTTAGAGAATATTTACACTTACCCCATAGATAATAATCACAAGTCCACTCCAATCTACAACCCACGATTCTCTACGAATGCCTTTGTCCAGTACCATTATGTATATAGCAATTTCCCTAGAGCCAAGAAGAGTTGTCATTGTTGTAAGAGACAACGGTGCTGGATACTTCTTCAATGCATTCGTCTACAAGTATGACATTGGTTACAAAAGAGCATTAGAAAAGATGTCAAGAATGAAAAAAAACATTTCACCCAACATTATGTTACAACTAAATTGTTTCTTAGTAAATTGAAAAACAAGATACTCAATATGTTACAATCAATTCTATTATTCTCAATATTGTTAGTTGAGGAGAGCAAAAGCCATAAAAATTAACTTATTATCAATTTTAAAATGTGTTAAATAGACTAATAATACTTTTATACTCAAATCCATCAAAAGTAAATAAATATTTATCTCTATTTTATAACTAAAAATTTAACTTTACTATTAAAAAGTAAAATAATAATTAAAATATCAACCCAATTATGAACCCAAAGAACACTAATGGAACTTCTTCCTTAAGGTGGCGTACTCTTCAACCATCCCACTAATTTCTATGCCCATTTATTGAAAGATTTGACAGATTATTACAGTGAATGTGGCAATGAGAGTTCACCTGTAAAATCATTGAACAAGACAAGGACATCACTGCTGCCAAGAGGTAAAAGCATCCTCTCATCCTTTGGGCAGAACTCCCCTGTAGAAATTTGAAAACAATATTTTCTGGGCTGATCAAGGAAAGTGGTATTGAAGGCCTGGAATCCGCCATTAGAGCAGGACCAGTGATGAAACTCATGGTCATTGCTCCCACCACGCAAATCAATGTGCCCACAATTTTGAATTGGCTGTGAGCATGTCTAATGTCTACTTTCTCCAATCTGTAGATCAAGAGAACAGTACCACAAAAAAAGGGGGGCAGTTCAACAAAATGATTTGGCACAGTACTGACCAATAGAAAAGGAGTGAGATTGAATTACTGACCCCAAAGCCCATGCCATGACAAAAATGATTGCAGGCGCCAAGCTTGCCATGGCAGTAGCAAAGGCAGAAGATGTCTCACTCAACCCCATTAACAGCAGTGCTTGATATGCTGAAACTCTTTCATGGCAACCAAAAAAAATAAACACATAAAAAGAAAAAAAAAACCCATTTTGGTTCAATTAACATGTAAATCTCAGCATAAAGTGAACTCACCCAGTGAGAGATATGAGAAGCACCTGGGCTAACAGACTAAAGTTCATCTTGGATCGCTTTCCCCTGTTTCAAAAAACCCCAGAAATGCATTAGAAACTAAGAACAGGGGAATGAATCGAATTGAATAAGAAATCTGTATTGTTATCATACTTGTCTAGAAAGAATGCAAGGGGGCACAATATACAACTCCCCAAGCCATATGAGGCGACAGCAAGGGGCAAAAGATTTCTGCCCTTTGATTTTTCATTCTCCATAAGAACAGCAATCACACCATAAGAGACTTGAACGCCCACCATCGAGACATATATGCTGAAATCTTCTAAATCCATGCAAGATCGTCGATTACAGTGCATTTTTTGCTTTCTTGCAGGGACGAAAAAATCTTCACAGATTGAACAATTGTTTACAGAAAAACTAGAATTGCTGGACAAAATCGTCAACAGAGCTACATAAACATCATGTAAACTAAAATTGCTGGACAAAATTATCGATGAGAGAGATTCAATGGCTTTCCCACTCATTCAATTTTCGCTACAGATATGTGCAAACACCCAATTTGTTATCATGTACGGCGTTTTACAATTTAAGAATTTGGACTGTAGATGACAATGGTGATGGGCGAGCTAAGCACCTTTTTTGCGGAGATTTTAAGATAGAACCGAATTCTCCCACCAATTTGATGTGAAATGAGTGCTTTTGAACGAGACTCAACTCGATTGTTGTAAGACTGACTTTAAACCAAGTTACTCTTGATTAGGTTTAAAAGATGAATTTGGTTTTAATTCAGATTATCCACTTTTGGGGCTGGTTTATTTAGTCTTATCCACCATTTTAGGTAGTTCAAGTCATACATTTAATTTTTATTAGTCATGCAGTATTGGTGGGTACGGCTCTCTTTTCTACATAATGCATCTCTACATAATGCATCGTAAAATCAAAATAGTGAATTTGTTTTTTCAGATCTGTAAAATCACAATGATTTTTTTGCAGGTTTTTTGTTGTTTTTTACCATAAACCTTTCTGATAATAAAGAATTCATCCTGAAAATTCCGTAAAATTTCATTTTATTTTCCAAATTTTTAAAACAAGTCAAGGTGCATTGTGGGGAGGATAGCCTCCCTATTGACGAGGGTCTATGATAGATTGTTCGAGAGGTTATATGGGAGCTTGTCATGTAAAGAGATAAATTTAGAGTTTTGTAAAAATGTAGTCTTTTAGGTTGTCCTTGATTATTATGTAATTAAGTTTGTGTATCTTTGTCATTTTCTATATTGTAATTTTGTACAAGGAATATTTTTGTCTAGGAGTATTTTTTGTTTATTCTTAGATACATATGTTCATAAATATTTAAGCTTCACCTTGTCTTTATGTGTATTTTGATATATTTATTTAATCATTACATTTATTGCACTTAGATGGGCATTTATACTATTAAGTCATGGTAGACACCAAAGATTGTCCCCACTTGACCACACTCAATTTTATCTCTCCTAAACATTAATTAAACAAGAGATGCATTAAGCTCTTCTCAATAGTGTTGGGATAAGTAATTAGAGTTACGATTAGGTAGGAGTACTAGTTTGATGTCACATCACCTATTTATAGATTTTGACTTAAACTAAAATAATAGGTATCTACTAATATTTGTATAAAGCTTTGAGAATATAAAGCTCATAATAAATAAACCAAATGTTTAAAAATAAAAACTAATAGAAAGTTGAACCTACTTAAAATAAAGTACTAAAAATAAAACTAAACTATATTCAAAATGTTAATGCTGAATTTTTATTTTCCTTGTAGCCTTTGCATATCTAATTTTGAAATAAATTGAATAATATGTCATTATATCTTTGCCAGGAAATACCAATAAGAAATTGAAAATAAAAACAAAACTCATATATCTAACTAAAACTTAGACAAAACTCATATATCTAACTACAACTTAGACATGCAATGGATATTTAACGAAAACTTTAATGTGGTAGAGGTAGTGTTGAATAACTGGGCCACTTGACCATGAGATGGATGATTAACACAAGAGAGATATGGTTTTATATGCAGAATAAATCAGACTTTTGTGACCCCAATGTTTGTCACCTAAATGCATTCTTGACTTGGTACACATGGTCAATGCAAAGAGGTTTTACTTTTCCTAGATACTTAGAAAGCTTTTGGTTGGACAATTACTAAGTTGGATGACCATTTCTATCTTAATCCTTGAGCCATGATCATCTCAAAGACATAGGTGGTCTTAATGACTAAGGTAAACTTCCTCAGTTAATCCTTACCATCTCTTCACGATGAAGGATTATATATAGCTCTTTGTACATGATCACTCAACATGACAAACCTAAGGAGGGAGAAGAAATCACTCTCACTAGTTAGTATCCTACAAAATATAGAAAAGGATCAAGGCTATTATGGGCTGAGGTAACATGTATGATTGGGATGCTCATCCTACTAATGATTCAATTACTTTTATTGCTTAATTTATTTTTATTTAAATTTTATGTTTTAACCTTGTGACTTAGATGACTATTTCCTTTTTTACGTCATGACTTTAATGCACATTATTTTGGGGGCCAACTTTCATTTAAATATTCATATCTTGATTTAACATTTCACTTTTGGATTGTGATTCCATACCACATACTATTTTTTATTTTTTTAACATCTTTTTTTAACTTTGAGCACTTAACATTTGATATATTTGATTTAAAAACTCTTTTTCTCGAAAGAAAATCTAAAAGATTGACTATCAATTCTAAATCAAAATAATCTTTGTACTCTTAAAGCTGGGGGAATTTCCCTGCCCAAGTCACCTTCTCAATTTGTTAATGGCCACTTTGTTAATGATTATTTCCTCACATTGACAAAGGATGAGGATAATGTTCAGGTTGCTCTCTAATGCCTTGATACCTTCAGTCATGCTTTTGGGTCGATGATTCAATGACACAAAACCCAATGCTATAGACAATCTTTCCTTCCTACCCCTCCTTGGATTCTTTGGTATGGGTGGAAGTGGATTCAGCATGGCAAGATCTTCATATTACTAGGAATCCCTTTTGCCTTCTAGGGTTCTATTTTTGAGCTCTAGAATGTGGTGTTAGCCCAAATGGAGAAAAAACTAGCTTACTGGATTACCAAACCACTTTCTTTGGCTAATAAATTCTAGATCTTCTTGAAAGTGTTGGTTGCTACCTGTGTGCATTACTCTTGGTGTTGGGCTCCCTCTAGAAAAGCTTCTATGTGATTTCTTATGGGCTTCTAGAGCTAACAATCATAGATTTCATAGAGTTGCTTGGGAGTATTATTGCCTTCCCAAGAAGTCTAGATGCCTTGGCCTTTTATCTACCCAAAGACAAGGTCTATCTTTGTGTGCCAAATGGGTTATTCATGCCATTTCTGGTGATGAATTGTGGAAAATTATTCTCAAACTTTGTATTTCTTTAGGTTACCTACTTCATTGACCGGCCTGGAAGGGGATTGGTTTTCAAACCCTTCTTATTATGAAAGATAAAGTCTAGATTTAGCTCATTTTTGTTGCCATTAGCATTTGGCATGTTTGGGAAGTTGTCAAACCTTGAATTCGCTGGGATGGGGGGTGATCCCACGAAGCTGAGTCCCACTTTTAGGGACGAACAAAATCGGCGAGGAAGGGGAAATTTTTTTTTAGTGCCTTTGTATGAAGTTTATACTTCGTGCGAAGTGGTGGACCCACTTTGCACGAAGTACCCTAGACAAGGGGTTTCATGCGAAGACCCCTCTTCGCGTGAAGTACCCTACGCAGGGGTCTTCGTGCGAAGAGGGTCTTTGCACGAAGCCCCTTTGGGCCAAACTTTTTATATATTTTCGGCATTTTTTTTTTACTCTCATTGTCACTGTCAGAGTTTGCGGACCCAAGGCCTTAGAGCGAAGCATCTTAGCACGTTAGCATGCCAGTGCCTCCCGAGCTTCTTCGACGACGTCTTCAAATTGTTAGCAATATTAGGTACATGCATTTTTCTCATTTTTAATTGTAAATAATATGTTTTACATTTATTTTAGTTAGTTATTTGTTTTAAATAATTTTTTATTTGTACAAATGTTAGAAAATTGTAGTTAAATATTATCTAATATGTTAGAAATTAATAGTAGAATGTTAGAAAATCATAATTAAATATTAGAAAATGATAGAAATATTAAAAATCATAGTATAAAAGTTAGAATATATTAGAAAATGGTAGAAAATCATAGTAGTTTGTTAGCAACTGTTAGAAAATATTTACAAAACATTAGAAACCGTAGTAGAAATGTTAGAAAACATTAAGATTAAAGTTAGAAAATGTTAAATTTTAAGTTTAAAGTTAGAAATGTTAGAAAATGTTAAATTTTAAGTTTAAAGTTGTAAATATTAGGAATCTCTCTCTCTCTCTCACATGTACATGCATTTTTAGTAAATATTAGTTAGTTATTTGTTTTAAATAATATTTAGTTTGTAAAAATCTTAGAAAATTGTAGTTAATTTTTTTAAAATGATCTAGTAGTATGTTAGAAAATGTTAAAAAATTGTAGTACAGTAAGTTTCTAGGACCTTTATTCCTCCCTTACGACATATTAAGACATTTAGGATCCCTTAGGAATATCAAGATCTTATAATACATATTAGGATGTCCTATGACCCATTGATGTACATGTTAGGTTCCATTAATACATGCAAGGACTCATTGTTTCCCTCAAGGCTCCTTAAGACATTCTAGGATGAATTAGTGTAACCTATGATCTCTTAGGACCTATTATGAGGCCTACAACCCCTTAAGACATTCTAGGACCATTACGTATCGCTTATGACATCTTACTTGACACATAGGACCCATATGACCCATTATTATATCTTAAAATGTCCTAGGACACATTCATCTATCTTAGCTTCTATTAATACATATGTGAAACCATTGTTGCCCGCAAGAACCCTTAAGACATACTAGTATCAATTAATGTAACCTAAGATCCCTTAGACCAATTATCACATCTATGACCCATTAACATTGTTGGACCATTATACATCCCTTATGACATTTTAAGACATATATGACCCATTCAGATCATCAAGAGCCATTAACATATCTTAGGTTGTCTTAGGACACATTTATGTATCTTAGATTCAATTAATATCATATGAGGATCCACTAATGAAACCTAGGACCCCTTAGGACCTCTTATGTTACCCCCGACCCCTTAAGACACTCTACCTGACCCTTATCCATCCCTTACATTATCTTAAGACACATATAGGACCCATTGTTACCCACGACCCCTTAAGACACTCTAGGACCACTTATTGCACCTACAACCTATTAACATTCTACGACTCTTATCAGGATCCCTTAAGACCTCTTATGTTACTTACGACCCCTTAAGACACTCTAGGACCCTTATCTATACCTTAGGACCTCTTATGCTACCCATGACCCCTTAAGACACTCTAGGACCACTTATTGCACCTACGACTCATTAACATTATAGGACTCTTATCTGGATCCCTTATGAAATCTTAAAACAAATATGAAACCTTAAGACCCCCAAGACCCATTAAAGAATCTTAGGATGTCCTAGGACCACTTAGACCACTTATCACATCTATGACCCATTAATATTATTGGACCATTATACATCCCTTACGACATTTTAAGACATATATGACCCATTCGGATCCTGAAGACCCAATAACATATCTTAGGTTGTCCTATGAAACATTTATGTATCTTAGATTCAATTAATACATATGAGGATCCACTAATGTAACCTAGGATCCCTTAGGACCTTTTATGTTACCCATGACCCCTTAAGACACTCTAGGACTCTTATCTATACCTTAGGACCTCTTATGTTACCCACGATCCCTTAAGACACTCTAGGACCCTTAATTATAGCTTATGACATCTTATGTTACCCATGACCCCCTAAGACACTCTAGGACCACTTATGTTACCCACGACCCCTTCAGACACTCTATGACTCTTATCTATACTTTAGGACCTCTTATGTTACCCACAACCCCTTAAGACACTCTAGGTCATATTAGGTCCTAATAGGTCATATTAGGTCATATTAGGAAACAAAGTATGTCTAAGTTGTTTCTCTCTCTAGATATTTTAAGTTGATGGTGAAGACTTGTCTTAATGTTCATCATGTAAATGTGATATTGTAATACCTAATTTTAGAGCTAATTAGACCTACTAAGACTAATTATTAGCAATTATGACCTATTAAGACTAATTAGAGGTCTAACTAGACCTAAGTAGATCTATTAGGACCAAGTAGACCTAACGAGGACCTATTAGGACCAATTAGACCTATTAGGACTTTAACCAACATTAGTCTGACCAATTAGATGTATTAGGACCTATTAGGTCCAAATAGACCTAACTAAACCTAGCTAGACCTATTAGGACCAATTAGACAGGTAACTAGACCAATTAGGACCTATTGGGAACAAAATTTAGGACCTATTAGACTTAACTAGACCTAATTGTACCAAGACCAATTAGGACCTATTAGGACCAATTAGGACCTATTATGACCTAATTATCTACCTAATTAGACCCAATTAGACCTATTAGGACTAATTAGGACTAATTAGAACCAATTATGACCAATTATGACCAATTATGACCTAATTAGACCCAATTAGAACCAATTAGGACCTAATTAGACTCAATTAGAACCAATTAGGACCTAATATGATCAATTATGACCTACCATGACCAATTAGGACCGATTATGACCAATTAGTCCACTAATTAGGACCTCTTATGTTACCCACGACCCCTTAAGACACTCTAGGATTCTTATCTATACCTTAGGACCTCTTATGTTACCCACGATGCCTTAAGACACTCTAGGATGCTTATTTATAGCTTATGACATCTTATGTTACCCACGACCCCTTAAGACTCTCTAGGACCTTTATCTATAGCTTATGACATCTTATGTTACCCATGACCCCTTAAGACACTCTAGGACCACTTATGTTACCCACGACCCCTTAAGACACTCTAGGACTTTTATCTATAGCTTATGACATCTTATGTTACCCACAACCCCTTAAGACACTCTAGGACCTTTATCTATAGCTTATGGCATCTTATGTTACCCACGAACCCTTAAGACACTCTAGGACCTTTATCTACGACCCCTTAAGACCTAATAATATCTCTTATGTTATCTATGACCCCTTAATCTACCTAATTAGTACATCTTAGGACCCTTAAGACCTCATAAGACCACTTACGTGACCTAATAGGACCTATAATTTTATATATTTAGATATTTGTTTCCATTTTACATGTAGTTATAACATGTAATCAAGTACTTAATTATTAACACTTTCACATGTTATGTATCTAGATGGCTTCTCAGGGTGCACCTCAGACTCCTGATATGCAGACCATTTTTCATATTGCTGATACAAAGATGGCTCGACTTAGAGAGTCTATCCGTACGTCTTCAACAGATGGTATATATAGAGATACATGTGTTACTATATTGACCAGTTTGGAGACTATGACTACCAGATTGAGGTCTCACTCCTTCACGCCTCAGGTAGTTGAGACCATTTTTTGATCCTATTGCAACCATGCATAATTTTTGTATCCACACCTGAAAAAATGCATATATAATACATTCTATATAAATATAATTTGAATAAAAAATATCATAAAAATTTTAAACACTTTCAAATAATTTAAAAATGTGTGCATACCTTTTATCTCCCAAAATTTTATATATGGCACTGCCCGAGTCAATCCTGATGATGTGTCATTCTCATTTGGTGCGAAATGTCTCTTGCACCATTCAACCACATCATGTGCATTTTTTATATGCACTCCCTTATAATTCATTTGATACTTTTGTATAGCATGTTTGATGCAAGCTCCGACACCATCATGTTCACCTTTTCCATGTCCACTCTCAAAGAAACTCCAGACATGTGGTATGTTTTCATTACGATAATATCTACATAGTGCATAAAATGGTCTCGATGATTTGAATTGTGTAGCACATCCATCTGACCAAACATAATGTTTATCAATTTTTATACCTCTTTCTTTCAAATTTGCAAAAAACATCTTGAAGCAGTGTTCCACATAATGAATGTCATGCTCTCTATCATCACTTATATAAAAATGATATTCCTTCTTGATGATCTGTGCTTCAAATGTGCTTTGAATACCATCCAAATCTAATTATGCATGTTGATAGCACACATGTACCATAATAGTAATTTACTCTGAAAAATAGTATTCTGACTGAATTGCCTTTTGATTAACAAAAGAATAATTTTTTGCAAAATCAACAACTGATACAATAGTTCCAAGTGGAAAATTGTCTCTCAGTGTTTGAAATTGTTGTGCTTGCCACTTTGTAAAAAAAACATGATGAATGTGGGGTTGAATCAATTTTTAAAAATTTTCCATAAATACTCCAACATTTATCTCCTCTTCAACATATTCTAACCTTTTGGATTCTTTCCCAAATTTTGTTTCATTCTTTACATATTTGTAACTCTTGCAATTTACCATCTTTGTTACATCAATATTTTCATTTTTCAAAGGAAAAAGAGACAAATCGGCACATGTTTGGCATATTCCTTTTATGGAATTTATTTGTCCAGCTACATCATCTCTTTTGTCACATAAAATGGATGAGATGAACTCACTTTGTCTAGTAGGAGGAGCCTTTTCAAAACCATAAGTGTCTTTTATAACTTTCAAAAAATCTGATAGTGGAGATCAAATTCAATATGACAATGACAACAAGTTTCAAACACTTTGTTTGTCCTGATATAATATGGCTTCAATCTTTCAAACAATGTTTGCCCAATCTTTATATTAGGATTTGAACTACAAAATGACACATACATTTCATGTTGTGTTGTGTCCAACCAATGTTTCATATGATATTCATATTGATTAGTTGAAATTCTATGTTTGATAACATCTCTAGTGTTTGATGAAGGACATGTATTATCATTCCAAAATTATGTGACCAAATTTTTTCTTCCTTCATCAATCCTATCAGAACGAGGAGCTCTACACATGATTGCCCAATTACCTTCCATGGTGCTATCATCCAAAAGTATTCTCCTATTAACATATCATGATATTATTTTCCTATTAAAATCAAACTGAGATGAAACTGAAGATATCTATCTTTTTTGTCCCATAGTGTTACCTACAATGGATGTCAACATAAATTTTCTTGTAATGGACTTATCTATAGTTTGAGATCGCTTCACTAGCTGGTTCAAACCATTCTTAAGATTTTCAATCATATCAGTTTGCATGTCAACAAATTTTCTCTTCTTTGATGATGTGTCTATACCCAATAATTTTAATTTTTCTTCCAACTTTTTGTTTATAAGTATAAGTGAAAGCAATTGAGCTTGTTCAAGTGTTTCAAAATTATCAAATTTACCCAATATTTCTCTTGCTATCATTTTCATTGATCTCTTCTTAGCAAGACTTAAGGGTTGATCATTAGCAAGTGATCTCAAATTTTTCACATCCATTGTAAGTTAATGATCTAAGTTTCTATAATTAATATTTTTCTTTACAGTTTGAGCTAAATTTAAAAGTTCATCCATACTAGTAGGAGCAGGTGATGTTGACCCTTCTCCAGGGATGTTTTTAGTGGCGATTATTCACCAATTGGTGAATATGTCTCGATCGGTGTATAGAAATTGGCGAATAAAATACTCATATACTAGTTGACCGGTTCGCCCAAAATTTATAAAAGACACGTTTAGTGGTTGGATTGTTCACCACTATTTTTCGTAATTTCAATCCTATAGTCGGCACCCATATTTCTATTGTATTTTACTCTTATTCACCACGGATTAAATTGGGTGTATTTATCGAGAATCACCATTTGCTAAAGGCCCATTGTCCCAAGTGAAATTTTTATTTGCACTAGGACCCAATTTGCCATGCATCATACATAATCGTGTCCCAAATTCCCACCCTATTCACCTAGTCAATTATTTGAAATTACGCAGGGTTCACCAAATATTAGTTGTTATCATAAGCAATTGTCGGCCCCTTCGCAAAAATGGACGATGGAGATTATGAGGAAAAATATGATGGCTGATATGAAAACTATTTACTTGTAGTTGTTTATTAAAGACATATGAGTTTCATTATTGAAACATGCCAGAGAGAAGGAGACTTCAAGAGTTTTAGTAGTATGAAAATTCAGTTGATTCTGAGCTCACAATTGCGATCGGTAGCGAACCGAAACAACTACGAGTTTGTAGTGTCTTATTCAAGTAAAAATTTATTGTAGCCTTAATTTGTTGGAGATGTCATAGTCAAAGTTAAACAAGAAGAGGACTATTGAAGGTGGAGATGTCCAAGAGAGGCCAATGAAATGCAGAAATATATCTTCATACTTTGGCGGGGCCAGACACAATAGTGTTGGTCAAAGTAAGGAAGGTACATCATCAGAGGAACCTGTACAATCTCAACCTACAAAGGAGTCTAATCAACAAATTGGGGAGCCTAATAAATCGAGGGAAGAAGTTGCGGAACCTAATATCTCTGATGAAGATGACCTTGAAGAAGAATTTCAAGTAAATAACTAGTACCAGTGATGCAAGAGCATCCTGGGTGTAAGAGCAATCTTGCATCACCCAAAAAAATATATTTGGTTTCTTTTCAATAAGGGCTATCTTGTGCAGAGCTGCTATTTTTGGAAAGTTACTATTTTTAGTAAGTTTTCCATTCGAGCTCAGAATGGTCTATTTTCTTCCTTGGAGGTTCATTTTGGTCATATCAGCCTGCCAGTAATGTTTCAATGCTAGATCAAGTTTAGTTTTGAAGTTATTGAAAATTTTTGGTATTGGCAGCAGGGTATATAAACTTTGAACTCAATTTTGAAGGCTTTAGAGGCCTCGGATGAGGTCAAAACTTTGGCTAAATGAAGATTTTTTGATTCAGGTGTTCTAGAGCGCTTCGTGCCCTTTCCAAAATGGGGTCATAATAGTCAATCGAGTCAATAGGTGATGACTTATGGTCTTCGGAAGTTGGGTCACCTAAAATGGCGGAAAATAATTTTTATTCAAAATTTCCATTTGGGTTTCAAAATTTTTTTGAGCCGACTCTAATGTAATAAATTGTAAAATAAAATAATTCTAAGTTTGGTCAGCCTTATTGGCTAAAATTTTGGAACCTTCCTAGGCGGTGGAAAATTGCCTATATAAGGAAGGCTGAAGTGTTATCTTAGGCAGTTGGGAGCAGTCGTGGGTAGATTTGGGTAATAATTCAAGGCTTTGTCCTACAGAATATTGTAAGGGAAAATTCCCATGTGGCTTTGCATATTGTAATTCTGAAATTTGTAATTCCACATTTGTGGAGATAATAAGAAGCCCATTTTCTATTCTTGCAAATTGTTTTTGTTTCTCTATTTCTGTTATGTGTTTGTGGTATTAAGGGGAGCACCCTTCATCAAGTGGTATCAGAGTGGGAGTTCCTGAGTGTGTAAACAGATCGCCGACTATGAGGCAATTTGCATCAGGACCGTGGTTAGGGTTCCAACAAGTAGTGCAAAAATGCCTCCACGAAGGAAATGTGGCGGAAGAGATGGTGGTGTAACACCTGAGGTTAGAGTGCTCCAGAGACAAGTGCAAGCATTGCAAGAAGAGATTCACAAAGGAATGAATCTTAATGTCAGAGATGAAAGTGAGGATGAAGACGAAGAAGGAAATTCTGAAGGAGAAGTTGAAATTGTGAATCAGGAAGAAAAAAGACTTTTTCGAGCCATTTCCAAGATCGGGAGAAGACCTAAGATTGAGGTTCCTACATTTTTAGGAAATCTTAACCTAGAGGAATTGATCGACTGGATCAATGAATGTGAAGAATATTTCGAGTATGAAGATATTGAGGGTCCTAATAGGGTCAAGTTTGCGAAGGCCAGACTAAAGGGTCATGCAAAGATCAGGTGGCAAGAGATTCAATTGGAGAGAAATAGAAGAGGAAAGGAGAAAATCACAAGATGAGATCAAATGAAGGAAAAATTGAAGTGACAGTTCATTCCTATTGATTATGAACTTGACTTATTGAATAAAATGCAAAATTTGAAGCAAGCAAGAAGATCTTTTCAGGAGTATACATAGGACTTCTATTGAATGCTCATCAAAATAGGCCATGTGGAAGCTAATAAGGAGAAAGTTGCCCGTTACCTTAATGGGTTGAGGCTGAGCATTCAAGAGGAGTTGAATTTGGTTCGAATGAACAGTATTGAAGAGGCATACCAATTTTCCCTAAAGGTAGGGAAAAAGATGAACAAGAAGTTTGAGAGCAAACAAAATGGAAGAGGTTGTGGTGGAAGATCTGGTGGACGGTCATATGGAGGCTGAAATGAAGATCTGAAAAAGAAGGATGAGGCTAGTAGCAGTCAAAATCAGAAGAAACAATTCCAATCATTTCCATGATCATAATAATAGAGATCAGAGAGGAAGAGGAAGAGGACAAGGATCTCGAAGAAGAGGCTTCCGTGGAACATGTTTTCACTGTGGAGAAGAAGGTCATAGGGCATATGAATGTCCTCAACACCAAGGAAGGACAGATAGGAGAACTGAAGGCTAGGCTAAAGTTGCACATGTAGATGAAGATGCCAGATCATCACATTCTAAAGATGATGAAAGAGGAGAAACACTAATTAATAGAAGAGTCCTACTGAGTGGGGAGAATGAACCTGAGCAAAGAACAAGCCTGTTTCACACTAGGTGCACGTGTGAAGGTAAATGTTATGATGTGATTATGAATAGTGGAAGTAGTGACAATTTGGTGTCAGAAGAGATGGTGACAAAGTTGAAGCTCAAGAGAGAGAAACACCCACATCCATATCAGATTGCCTGGGTACAGGATGACCACAAGGTCATGGTCAGTGAACAATACCTAGTGAAGTTCAAGATTGGTGGAGACCATGATGAGGTACTATGTGATATCATATCTATGGATGCATGTCATATGTTGTTGGGTAGACCATGGCAATTTGACAGACATGTTGTACATGATGGTCATGCGAATACCTATTCCCTGACAAAGGATGGAGTGCAACATAAGCTAAAGCCATTGAAGGAGAGAGAAGAAAAGGTATGTGGTAATGTAAGAATAACTTTTGTTGATGGAAGAAAATTCCTAGAGGGTATGAGGCATAAGCATGTGTGTTTTTCTTTAATTCTAAAAGTTGGTAAAGAGGAAGTAGAAGACACACCTGTAGAAGTTGTAGATTTTTTGAATGAGTTTCAGGATATTGCATTTGATAATGTACCTAATGGATTGCCACCGGTAAGGAAGATCAGTCATCAGATGGATTTGATTCCAGGATCCAGTTTTCCAAATAAGGCAAGACACAGAATGACACCCGTCGAAAGTGAAGAGTTGAATAGACAAGTACATGAGTTGTTACAGAAGGGGTTGATTCAGGAAAGCTTGAGTCCATGTGTTGTACCAGCAATATTAGCACCAAAGAAGAATGGAGAATGGAGGATGTGTACAGACTCTAGAGAAATAAACAAGATCACAATCAAGTACATGTTTCCATTACCACGAATGGATGATATTATGGACTGTTTGAGTGGAGCTGTATATTTTTCAAAGATAGATCTGAAGAGTGGATACCACCAGATTCAAATTAGGGAAGGAGATGAATGGAAGACTTCTTCCAAGACAAAGGAAGGACTGTATGAGTGGTTAGTAATGCCTTTTGGGCTAACCAATGCACCAAGCACTTTCATGCGGCTGATGAATGAGGTTCTAAAAAAATTTTTGGGTAAGTTTGTCATTGTTTACTTAGATGATATTTTGATCTTTAGTAAGACATTGGAGGAGCATATGATGCATATTCGTATGGTGTTTGAGAAGTTGAGGGAAGAGAAATTGTTGATTAATTTGAAGAAGTACAATTTTGTCAAGGAGTTAGTGTATTTGGAATTTGTTGTCTCAGCAGAAGGTCTAAAAATGGACCTAGAGAAAGTACAGGCTATCCTTGAATGGCCTACTCCAAGGAGTGCTACTGAGGTAAGATCTTTTCACTATTTGGCTAGCTTTTACAGAAAGTTTATCATAAATTTTAGCAGTATTTGTGGACCCTTGGCTGAAACAATGAGAGGGGATAGAAAAGAGTTCAAGTGGACTAATGGGGCAGATAAGAGTTTTAAATTGTTGAAACAAAAAGTTACAGAACAACCTATTTTAGCACTTCCAGATTTTAATAAGGTGTTTCAAGTATACTGTGATGCTAGTGGTACTGCAATAGGAGCTGTTATGAGCCAAGAAGGTAAACCTGTTGCTTATTTTAGTGAGAAGTTAAATGATTCTGAGAGAAAATATTCTATTTATGATCAAAAATTTTATGCTATAGTTTAAGAATTGAAGATGTGGAAACATTGTCTGCTTCCTAAGGAGTCTATTTTTTATACTGATCATCAAGATTTGCAATATTTGAATAGTCAAGGAAAGTTGAATTAGAGGCATTTGAAATCGGTTGAGTTTTTACAGAGTTATACATTTGTTTTGAAGCACAAGAGTGGAAAGTCTAACAGGGTTGCAGATGCTCTTAGTAGAAGGAAACTATTGCTGACAAAGATGCATATTGAGGTGGTTGGGTTCAAGGAACTCAAGAATTTGTATCCAGAGGATCCTGATTTGTGTGAAGCTTGGAAAGCTTGTAAAGAACTTGTTACTCTAGATAGAACAAAGTGCTTGAATTTCATCATTCAGGACAATATGCTATTCAAAGGGAGTCAGTTGTGCATTCCACAAAGTTCTATGAGGGAGAATCTCATCAAGGAGAAGCATAGTAGAGGATTGGATGGACATTTTGGTCGTGATAAAAACCTTACTTTTGTTAGTGAGAATTATTATTGGCCATAATTGTAGCAAGATGTCAAGAAGTTTGTATAGAGTTGTAGAGTATGTCAGATGGCAAAAGGAGTGAAGCAGAATACAGGGTTGCATCAGCCATTACCTGTACCAAAGAAGCCTTGGGAGGATATCAGTATGGATTATGTTCTTGGTTTGCCAAGGACTTAGTGAGGACATGATTCAATTTTTGTGGTGGTTGATAGATTTTTAAAGATGGCAGATTTTATTACTTGCAAGAAGACTAATGATGCAGTTCATGTGGAAGAATTGTTTTTCAAAGAAGTGGTGAGACTACATGGTTTGCCAAAGAGTATAGTTGCATATCGAGACACTAAGTTTGTTGAATATTTTTGACATACATTGTGGAAGAAGTTAGAGAAAGATTTGAAGTTCAGTTCATCACATCATCCATAGATTGATGGATAGATAGAGGTGGTGAATAGGAGTTTGGGGAATTTTCTGAGATGTTTGGTTGGAGATAAGCCAAGAGGATGGGATTTTATTTTACCACAAGTAGAATTTGCATACAATAATTTTTTCAATAGGAGCATTGGTAAATCACCATTCCAGATTGTATATGGAAGTAGTCCTAGAAATGCTTTAGAGTTGAGGAAGATAGATAAATGAGAGATAAGTAGTGCTGAAGCTAAGGATTTTGCAGAACACTTGAAGAACATCCATGAGGAGGTGAGGAAGCATATTACCAAAATGAATATGTAATATAAAGCTAAGGCAGATGAGAAAAGAAGGAATAAGGAATTTTAGGTTGGAGATGAAGTCATGGTTCATTTGTGGAAGGAGAGATTTCTAGTTGGTACATATAACAAGTTGAAAATGAAGAAGTTTGGGTCATGTAAGATACTGAAGAAGCATGATTCAAGAAATGCCTATGAGGTAGAATTGCCTACTGAGCTGAATATTTCACCAGTGTTTAACATTTTAGATCTAACAGAGTATCATGAGGGAGGTTTTGAAGATGAGATCAGAGCAGCATAGTGGAGTATTCCAGCAACTAGTTCATCTACCAAGGAGATTGAAGACATATTGGATAGTCATGTTGGTAGAAGCACAAGGAATAGGACATATGAAGAATATCTGGTCAAATGGAAAGGATGACTTGTTGAAGATTCATCATGGCTGGCAAAGGAGGAGGTTAACCATCTTGGTTTTCCTCTTCACACCTGAGTCGTGATAGGGTCACTTCTCAAATTAGCCCGAGTGTCTGATGCAGGAGCATCCGGGGTGTAAGAGCAATCTTGCATCACCAAAAAAAATATTTCTAGTTTCTTTTCAATAAGGGGTATCTTGTGCAGAGCTGCTATTTTTGGAAAGTTACTATTTTTAGTAAGTTTTTCGTTCGAGCTCAGAATGGTCTATTTTCTTCCCTGGAGGTTCATTTTGGTCATATCAGCCTGCTAGTAAAGTTTCAATGCCAGATCAAGTTTAGTTTTGAAGTAATTAAAAATTTTCGGTATTGGGAGCAGGGTACAAAAACTTTGAACTCAATTTTGAAGGTTTTAGAGGCCTTGGATGAGGTTGAAACTTTGGCCAAATGAAGCTTGCTTGATTTAGGTGTTGTAGAGTGCTTTGTGCCCTTTTCAAAATGGGATCATAATAGTCAATCGGGTCAATGGGTGATGACTTATGGTATTCAGAAGTTGGGTCACCTAAAATGGCAGAAAATAATTTTTTCTTCAAAAAATTTTTTTGGTTTCAAAAGTTGTTTTGAGCCGACTCTGATGTAATAAATTGTAAAATAAAATAATTCTAAGTTTGGTCGGCCTTATTGGCTAAAATTCTGGAACCTTCCCAAGCAGTGGAAAATTGCCTATATAAGGAAGGTTGTAGTGTTGTCTTAGGTAGTTGGGAGCAGTTCTAGGTAGATCTAGGTAATAACTCAAGGCTTTGTCCTACAAAATATTGTAAGGGAAAATGCCCATGTGGGTTTGCATATTGTATTTTTGAAATTTGTAATTCCACATTTGTGGAGATAATAAGAAGCCCATTTTTTGTTCTTGCAAATTGTTGTTGTTTCTCTGTTTCTATCATGTGTTTGTGGTATTAAGGGGAGCACCCTTCATCAAGTGGTATCAGAGTGGGAGTTCCTGAGTATGTAAACAGATCACTAATTTTGAGGCAGTTTGCACCAGGACCGTGGTTAGGGTTCTAGTGAGCAGTGTGAAAATGCCTCCACGAAGGGAACATGGTAGAAGAGTTGGTGGTGTAACACTTGAGGTTAGAGCACTCTAGAGACAAGTGCGAGCATTGCAAGAAGAGATTCACAAAGGAATGAATCTTAATGTCAAAGATGAAAGCGAGGATGGAGACAAAGAAGGAAATTCTAAAGGAGAAGTCAAAATTATGAATCAGGAAGAAGAAAGACTTTTCCGAGCCATTTCCAAGATCAGGAAAAGACCTAAGATTGAGGTTCCTACATTTTTAGGAAATCTTAACCCAGAGGAATTGATCGACTAGATCAATGAATGTGAAGAATATTTCGAATATGAAGATATTGAGGATCTTGATAGGGTCAAGTTTGTGAAGGCTAGATTGAAGGGTCATGCAAAGATCTGGTGGCAAGAGATTCAATTGGAGAGAAATAGAAGAGGAAAGGATAAAATCACAAGATGGGATCGAATGGTGGAAAAATTAAAGTGACAGTTCATTCCTGTTGATTATGAGCTTGACTTACTAAAGAAAATGCAAAGTTTGAAGTAAGCAGGAAGATCTGTTCAGGAGTATACAGAGGAGTTCTATCAAATCCTCATCAGAAAAAGTCATGCAGAAGCTGATAAGGAGAAAGTTGCCCATTACCTTAATGGGTTGAGGTCGAGCATTCAAGAGGAGTTGAATTTGGTTCGAATTAATAGTATTGAAGAGGCATACCAATTTTTCCTAAAAGTAGAGGAAAAGTTGAACAAGAAGTTTGAGAGCAGACAAAACATAAGAGGTCATGGTGGAAGATCTAGTGGATGGTCATATCAAGGCCGAAATGAAGATCTGAAAAAGAAGGATGAGGCCAGTAGCAGTCAAAATTAGAGAGGAAACAATTCTAATCATTTCCATGATTAGAATAATAGAGATCAGAGAGGAAGAGGAAGAGGATAAGGATTTGGAAGAGGAGGCTTTCATGGAGCATGTTTTCACTGTGGAGAGGAGAAGAAGGTCATAGGGCATATGAATGTCCTCAACACCAAGGAAGGACAGATAGGAGAACTGAAGGCTAGGCTAGAGTTTCACATGTAGATGAAGATGCCAGATCATCACATTCTGAAGATGTTGAAAGAGGAGAAACACTAATCAACAGAAGAGACTTGCTGAGTGGGGAGAATGAACCCGAGCAAAGAAAAAGTCTGTTTCGCACCAAGTACAAGTGTGAAGGTAAATGTTGTGATGTGATTATTGATAGGAGAAGCACTGACAATTTGGTGTCAGAAGAGATGGTGACAAAGTTGAAGCTCAAGAGAGAGAAACACCCACATCCATATTGGATTGCCTGGGTACAGGATGACCACAAGGTCATGGTCAGTGAACAGTGCCTAGTGAAGTTCAAGATTGGTGGATACCATGATGAGGTACTATGTGATATCATATCTATGGATGCATGTCATATGTTTTTGGGTAGAGCATGGCAGTTTAACAGACGTGCTATACATGATGGTGGTATGCATACCTATTCCCTGACAAAGGATGGAGTGCAACATAAGCTAAAGCCATTGAAGGAGAGAGAAGAAAAGGTATGTGGTAATGCAAGAATAACTTTTGTTGATGAAAGAAAATTCTTAGAGGGTATGAGGCATGAGCATGTGTGTTTTTCTTTAATTTCAAAAATTGGTAAAGAGGAAGTAGAAGATGTACTTATAGAAGTTGCAAATTTGTTGAATGAGTTTTAGGATATTGTATCTGATAATGTACTTGATGGATTAACACTGGTAAGAAAGATCATTCATCAGATGGATTTGATTCCATGAACCACTTTTTTAAATAAGGCAACACACAGAATGACACCAGTAGAAAGTGAAGAGTTGAACAGACAAGTACATGAGTTGTTACAGAAGGGGTTGATTCGGGAAAGCTTAAGTCAATGTGCTATACTAGTAGTATTATCACCGAAGAAGAATGGAGAATGGAGAATGTGTACAGACTCTAGAACAATAAACAAGATCACAATCAAGTACATGTTTCCATTACCATGAATGGATGATATTATGGACTGTTTGAGTGGAGCTATGTATTTTTCAGAGATAGATCTAAAAAGTGGATATCACCAGATTCGGATTAGAGAAGAAGATGAATGGAAGACTACTTTCAAGACAAAGGAGGGACTGTATGAGTGGTTAGTCATGCCTTTTGGGCTAACTAATGCACCAAGCACTTTCATGCGTTTCATGAATGAAGTTCTAAAAATTTTTTTGGGTAAGTTTATCATTGTTTACCTAGATGATATTTTGATCTTTAGTAAGACATTGGAGGAGCATATCATGCATATTCGTATGGTGTTTGAGAAGTTAAGGGAAGAGAAATTGTTGATTAATTTGAAGAAGTGCAATTTTGTGAAGGAGTTAGTGTATTTGGGATTTGTAGTCTCAGTAGAGAGTTGAAAAATGGACCTAGAGAAAGTGTAGGCTATCCTTGAATGGCCTACTCCAAGGAGTGTTACTGAGGTAAGATCTTTTCATGGTTTGGCTAGATTTTATAGAAATCTTATCAGAAATTTAAGCAGTATTTGTCGACTCTTGACTGAAACAATGAGAGGGGATAGAAAAGAGTTCAAGTGGACTAATGGGGCAGATAAGAGTTTTAAATTGTTGAAACAAAAAATTATAGAAGAACTTGTTTTAGCACTTCCAGATTTTAATAAGGTGTTTCAAGTATACTGTGATGCTAGTGGTACTGCAATAGGAGCTGTTATAAGCCAAGAAGGTAAACCTGTTTCTTATTTTAGTGAGAAGTTAAATGACGCTGTGAGAAAATATTCTGTTTATGATTAGAAATTTTATGCGATAGTTCAAGCATTGAAGAAGTGGAGACACTATCTTCTTCCTAAGGAGTCTATTTTTTATACTGATCATCAAGATTTGCAATATTTGAATAGTCAAGGAAAGTTGAATCAGAGGCATTTGAAATGGGTTGAGTTTTTGTAGAATTATACATTTGTTTTTAAGTACAGGAGTGGAAAGTCTAACGGGGTTGCAGATGCTCTTAGCAGAAGGCAACTATTGCTGATAGAGATGTAGATTGAGGTGGTTGGGTTCAAGGAACTCAAAAAAATTTATCCAGAGGATCTTGATTTGTGTGAAGCTTGGAAAGCTTGTAAAGAACCTATTACTCTAGATAGAACAAAGTGGTTGGATTTCATCATTCAGGATGATATGCTATTCAGAGGGAGTTAGTTGTGCATTCCACAAAGTTCTATGAGGGAGAATCTCATCAAGGAGAAGAATAGCGAAGGATTGGTTGGACATTTTGGTCATGATAAAACTTTTTCTTTGGTTACTAATAATTATTATTGGCCACAGTTGCAGCAAGATGTCAAGAAGTTTGTACACAGTTGTAGAGTATGTCAGATGGAAAAAGGAGTGAAGCAGAATACAGGGTTGTATCAGCCATTACCTGTACCAGAGAAGCCTTGGGAGGATATCAGTATGGATTTTGTTCTTAGTTTTCCAAGGACTCAGTGGGGACATGATTCAATTTTTGTGGTGGTTGACAAATTTTCAAAGATGACACATTTTATTCCCTGTAAGAAGACTAATGATGCAGTTCATGTGGCAGAATTATTTTTCAAAGAAGTGGTGAGACTACATGGTTTGCCAAAGAGTATAGTTTCAAATCGAGACACTAAGTTTGTTGGATATTTCTGGTGTACATTGTGGAAGAAGTTAAAGATAGATTTGAAGTTCAGTTCATCACATCATCCACAGACTGATGGATAGACATAGGTGGTGAATAGGAGTTTGGGGAATTTGCTGAGATGTTTGGTTGGAGATAAGCCAACAAGATGAAATTTGATTTTACCATAGGTGGAATTTGGATACAATAATTATGTCAACAGGAGCACTGGTGAATCACCATTCCAGGTTGTATATGGAAGTAGTCCTAGAAATGCTTTAGAGTTGAGGAAGATAGATAAAGGAGAGATAAGTAGTGCTGAAGCTAAGGATTTTGCAGAACACTTGAAGAACATCCATGAGGAGGTGAGGAAGCATATTACCAAGATGAATGCATAATATAAAGCTAAGGCAGATGAGAAAAGAAGGAATAAGGAATTTTAGGTTGGAGATGAAGTCATGGTTCATTTGTGGAAGGAGAAATTTCTAGTTGGTACATATAACAAGTTGAAAATAAAAAAGTTTGGGTCATGTAAGATACTGAAGAAGCATGATTAAGGAAATGCATATGAGGTAGAATTGCCTACTGAGCTGAATATTTCACCAGTGTTTAACATTTTAGATCTAACAGAGTATCATGAGGGAGGTTTTGAAGATGAGATCATAGCAGGACAACAGAGTATTCCAGCAACTAGTTTAGCTACCAAGGAGATTGAAGACATACTGGATAGTCATGTTGGTAGAAGCACAAGGAATAGGACATATGAAGAATATCTAGTCAAATGGAAAGGATGACCTGTTGAAGATTCATCATGGCTGGTAAAGGAGGAGGTTAACCATCTTGGTTTTCCTCTTCACACCTGAGTCGTGATAGGGTCACTTCTCAAATTAGCCCAGGTGTCTGATGCAGGAGCATCCAGGGTGTAAGAGCAATCTTGCATCACCCAAAAAAATATTTCTAGTTTCTTTTCAATAAGGGGTATCTTGTGCAGAGCTACTATTTTTGGAAAGTTACTATTTTTAGTAAGTTTTCTGTTTGAGCTCAGAATGATCTATTTTCTTCCCTGGAGGTTCATTTTGGTCATATTAGCTTGCCAGCAAAGTTTCAATGCTAGATCAAGTTTAGTTTTGAAGTTATTGAAATTTTTTGATATCGGTAGCAGGGTACATAAACTTTGAACTCAATTGTGAAGGCTTTAGAGACACCAGATGAGGTTGAAACTTTGGCTAAATGAATCTTTCTTGATTCAAGTGTTGTAGAGTGCTTTGTGCCCTTTCCAAAATCAGGTCATAATAGTCAATTGGGTCAACAGGTGATGACTTATGGTCTTCGGAAGTTGGGTCACCTAAAATGGTGGAAAATAATTTTTCTTCAAAATTTTTGTTTGGTTTTCAAAAGTTGTTTTGAGTCAACTCTGATGTAATAAATTGTAAAATAAAATAATTCTAAGTGTGGTCAGCTTTATTGGCTAAAATTTTGGAACCTTCCTAGGTGGTGGAAAATTGCCTATATAAGGAAGGCTGTAGTGTTGTCTTAGGAAATTGGGAGCAGTTCTAGGTAGATCTGGGTAATAATTTGAGGCTTTGTCCTACATAATATTGTAAGGGAAAATGTCCATGTGGCTTTGCATATTGTAATTCTGAAATTTGTAATTCCACATTTGTGGAGATAATAAGAAGCTCATTTTCTGTTCTTGCAAATTATTGTTGTTTCTCTATTTCTGTTATGTGTTTGTGGTATTAAGGGGATCACCCTTCATCAACTAGGATGAATCGATTGAATTTGGTGATGATGATGCTTCAATTAATAGTAACACTAAAGGGAGAGGAAAATCAAAAGAAAAAATTGATCGTCAATGGGAGATGTCGAGGAGATTTAAATTTGATTGGGTGGCAAAGTATCCATTCATTGAACCCATGGACAATCCACTTGTAGGTGAGCTGCCAGTAGAATGTAGATGTATGATTTGTAGTTGGAAGTATAAAAAGGAAAAGCGGTTGCAACTTAAACTAGACACCATAGAGAAACATGTTGGTAAGGTTTACGAAACCTCAACTGTAGATGTAAAGGAAATAAAAGTGGTAAGATATAAAACAAGGGAGCAATGTCAACATAAAAGGAATGCTGAGGAATATTATATGTTTTAGAAATTCAAGACTAAGCCTGGTGAAGTTCAAGGTTCTATTAATGCTATTTTTGCAAAAGCAAGTGAAGTAGAAGAACGCGAAAAAGTCATTCAATTAAGTAATGTTTTCCATATTTTGAGCAAAGGGTGTCCAATGACAAACTATCCAGAAATGAGTGGTTTGTTACACTTTCTGAAAGTTCCTAACTATCCTGTCACTTATTGGTCAATAAACAGTGGATGGGAATTGGCAAGTTGTATTGCCCAGGTTGAAATAGAGGATGTACAAAGAAAAATAAAAGAGTCAACCTTTATTGTATTGTCCTTAGATGAAGTTACGACAATAGATAATACGTTGTTGGTATGCATGCATGTTTATACTGTACAGAATAATGTCTGCCAACCACATCTACTAACTGTTGCAAAATTGAGGGACAATGCAACATCGAAAACTTTATTTCAATTAGTAAAGAGTCATTTAATTGAATATGGAGGTATGGATGAATTGACAATAGTGAAGAAGTTGATTTGTGTTGGAGCAAATGGAGCTTCAGTAATGGAAGGTCAAAGGAATGGTCTTTACACAAAGATTCAGGCTTCTTGTTCACCATATGTTGTTGGCATTCACTGTATGACCCACAGGATGAATCTTGCTTTTAGAGTTGTGAAGAAGTTTCCTTTAGCAAACAAGGTTGAAGATTTAGTAAGAGAGTTGTACTCATATTTTTGTTGAAGTCCCAAAGGTTTTAGGGAATTTCAACACTTTGCTAATGGAATTACCAATAGAAACAAGCTTCTTAAAGATGGTGATACCAGATGGATCTCTTTGGATGGACCAACGCATTGAGTTTTTTCTGAATATCAATCTTTGATTGGACTAATGTACGAAAATTGGGACAATGCAGAAAATCAAAGATGTGGCGACCTGCTTTGAAGGTTAAGCAATATAGAGAAACTTTTGACTTTAGCATCTCTTCTTCCCATGCTATAAGAAATGACGTTCATTATGAAAAAAGCCCAGAAAAGAGCCATGTATATTGCAGAATATGCTTACTTGCATAAAATGTCATGCCAAGCCCTCAATAGTTTGTATCGAAATGACCTTAATTTATCTGATGAAAGATTTAATCACTGATAGAAACTAATAGATTTGGACAATCCTAATAATTATTTAAAGATCATTGAAAATGGGGATTTGTGTTTGTGTAAGGGGATTTCAGATACCAATGTACTACAATGCCCCGAAGAAGTGAGCTACAAGAGTTATAAGGGAAGAGTTTACCAAGATTGTCGAGTCTATAGCAGGTAATGCAAGGGACATAGCCTTTAAAGTTTCTTCTGAAATAAGATCATGATTCCCATATGAACAACTTCTTGAGGCCATGGCAATTGTGTTTCCTCAATATTGGTCATTAAACTCTAAGGAAGATTATCGTAATAGGCTGATGACTTTGATAAAGGAATTTTGAAAATATGTAGAATTCAATGGAGTGACTATCAATGGAATTTTAGATGAGGGTCTTCTTAGACAACAATTAGACACTTTTTCAAAGACTATGAAGCATCAATATCAATTAATGCATAACCCACATGAAGAGGGCTCAACAACAAGGCTTTGGACATAACTAAAATAGAGCACAATGTTGCGTGAAGAAATTTTAGAGTTCTTCAAGCTTGCCGATCTATGTCAAACCATGATATTGGGTTTAGTGGAGAATGAGAGAGTTTTCAGTGCTTTGGGCTTCCTAAAATCAAAGCTAAGAAATAAACTAGACAAGAATTTGGAAACATGCTTGAGGGTCTACACATCTAGGTATGATGTCAATACTTTTCCTTATCAAAAAGCAATGGAAATCTGGAAGAAAAGATGCAAAAGAAGAGGGTTGGGAAACACCATTAACCAATCTTTGACAATGACTCTGAGTGGGACAAGTACAGGTGGCAATAGGAGTCATAGAAGTGGAGGTCAAAGTGAAGAAGACACAAATGAAAATGAAGAGAACAATGAAGGAAGTGGAATACTAGAATTGGATGATGATGATGATGTAGAGATGAATTGGAAAATTTAGGAAATTGAATTGGCAATCAATAGGTATTTTTTGAACTTATTAACTACTATATCCTATCATTCAATGTTCATTTTAGAAAAGAAAGAATATATTATAATTTATGTTTCATCATTAAAATTTGAGAACAAAGAGTATTATTACTGTAGAGTGTAGTTTGTATCATATCATCAATGATCATTCATATTTGATTCTTGAATTTGAAATTCTTGAATAAAATTTTGTATTCCAATAGCATATAACAGAGTAAATCAACTAAGAATAACTGAATAAAATAGAGTAACTCAAGATACATTGAATTATAAAACATGAAAATTAGATAGAGCACAATTTGTTTTGTATTCATTTGCAATATATTACAATTTACAGTAGTTCAAAATTCAGAGCAAACTTTGTAGGCTAGTCCAAACATCCTATGATGGCAGAACAATTTGGTTCATAGTATAGTCACACTCCTACAACTTTGTTAGCAATTAATATTTGGAAGTGTGACTTGACAACACTATTGCTTCTAAAACTCCATTCAAAGTTCTCACTGGTTTGATGAAATCCATGAATGTATCAGGAGATATGTCTATAGGAAGAAAATGTAAATCAGTATTTATTTTGTCCTGCAACCTTATTTTGTAATTTTCTCTTCCAATGAAGTTATTTGCATCAAATCCCTTAGGCAAACCAAGACTTTCCATATTCTCTTTCCTTTGTTCCATCTTTGTGATCTTCTGCTTAGCTTTGTCATCCAATTCCTGTGCTTCCCATAGCTTCTCACATTTTCGAATGCTACTTGATACCTTTACTGAGGCCTCAAGGAAGTTGCTAATTCCCTTGTTTGATAGATAACTATCACTCTTACTATAGAGTTATTGCATAATATCTTTTTCTTTCTTTTCTTTTTTGACAACATCCATGTTCTGTTCAATGTTCTTATGGAGCTTCAAATAACATACTCTCATACTTTGAAGCATTTCAAACCACTCATACAAGCTATTAGACATCACCAATATTTGGCCCCAAATGTGTTCTTTTTTGCAATCTTCACTAAATTATTATTAGTATTTGTTAAAGTTTAAATTTTATTATTGGCCTTCTTTAGTTCTTATGCCATTTTTTCACAATTCTTTTTCTCTTCCACTACTTTGTGTTCCCAATGATTGGCTTTATCCGCCTAAGAGTCCAATTGCTTTTTCAATTCTCAGTTGGAGGAAACATTACTCTCCATGGTTTTAAATAACTTTTCTGAACTGACTCTTTCTACCTCTAGTTTTTTAGTAATTTCTACCAATTTTTTGATGTAGGGGCATCCAAGGTTAAGGTAGGGCATTCTATGTCCTCAGTGAAACTCCATGGGGTGTTTTTATTTTGGCCAGTGTTACTCGGTTGCAGCCTTAATCGATGGTCTCAGTCATTGAAGGAAGCTCAGTCATTAAAGGAACTCAGTAGTCTCTGGTGTTCGATGACATTTTTACTTGGTCATGCCTGCGGTGCTCAGTCAACAATGGTGCTTGGTGATGCCTGACATGATCGGTTAATTTACTCTCGCTCAGTAGTTCTGGTTTACCGACTAGAGTTTTGTGTGATTTTTTGAGCTGACTTGGTGAATTTATTGTTGGTAGCCATTGTTATGGGCTGACATGTTGAATTAAATGTTTGTATACATTTTTAAGCCAACTTGTATGACATTTAATTATTTGTTTTGAGGAGTTAAGGGTTTCAACTTGCCAACTTGTGGCTGATGATTAGTATTTAAGGAGTGCTTGGGTAG
Organism: Chamaecyparis obtusa; assembly: GCA_027943335.1. NCBI lineage: Eukaryota > Viridiplantae > Streptophyta > Pinopsida > Cupressales > Cupressaceae > Chamaecyparis > Chamaecyparis obtusa. The sequence goes on along the minus strand of BSBK01007408.1, from coordinate 66,820 downwards.
ATGTTTAGGGATGGAACTTGCGAGATCAAGAAGGAGCAGATAAGTTCATGACTTGAAAACTTAGTGAGTCAAATTTGAGGTTCTGAAGCTGAAGTTGGTGAAGTTGTGGAAAAGTTCTTAATGATCTTGCAGATCAAATTGTAATCTGATAGTTGTTTGTAGTAGAGCTAGGGGTTTGCATACTTGGGAACAAGGAGATTTCTTAGAGGCTTGCGAGCTCAAGTTTAGATCTACCTTAGGGTTTCCATCAACTTTTGATTGTCTTCAGAGTTGAACTAGCTAAGTTTGTATTAGATCTGGTTGTAAATCTTGCAGAACTATTTTTTGATTGTAATTCGCCCTAACTCGGAAGGCCTTATAGCTGGGCATGTTAATGAAAATAAGTGTTAAACAATTATTGTGTGTTGCATTGTTGAGTAATCCAATGTGTAATCATGTTGGCTGCAAGGTTTGGACTATCCTTAATTGGATCCACTGATCTTGATTGCATCAGGTGGTATTAGAGCTGAGAGTTTGATCTTGTTGAAGTAGAAGGTTGACCTAGCAAGGTTGATCTTGTGAAGTTGATCTTGTTGGTGAAAAGATTGTGCACAATTTGGATTATAGACCCGAAGCACTAAACTTGTGGAATTATACCCTAGTTGTTTGCAAGACTATAGGTTGAGATTTGACTTGTTTGCAACTTGGAAATTGTCACAAGGTGGTTAATGAGGGTTTGTTGCAGAGGTTTTCTCTTATCTTTAAGGATGCCTCCGAGAAGATTGGACCCTAGAGTTATTTTTGATCTTTGTGATACTGTTGAATCTCGGATCACAGAGAAGGTGAAATCAGATTTCAGATCTGAGATGGAATTGATGAAGAATGATATGGTCGCTAAGATCATGAGAACTGTTGCTGGTATACCTCAGAATGTTGGTACTGAGGATGGCTATGAAGAAGCTATTAAAGAATTTGAAACTACTGGATCTAGTGGTGATGACCGGAGGAACAGATCTGGTGAAGACAAAACTGCTCGGTTAGCTAGATCTGCTGCTCAATTTAGTAACTACTAAATGGAAGTTTCTACTTTCTCTGGTACTTTGAAGCCTGACAATCTGATTGATTGGATTGGTGAACTTGAAGATTTCTTTGAGCTGGAAGAAATTTAAGATCCTCTTCAGGTGAGATTAGTACAGAAAAAGTTGAAAGGACATGCTACTCTTTGGTGGAAGGAACTACAAAGACATTGAGAAGATGAAGATGAAATAAAGATCAATCGGTGGAGGTTGATGGTCACTAAGTTGAAAGCTAAGTTCATACCAGCTGACTATGAGCTTGACTTGTTTAAGAAGTTGCAGAATCTGAAACAAAGGGATTTGTCTGTTGAAGATTATACCAAGAAGTTCTACAAACTTACTATTAAGTCTGGACACTGAGAGCTTGGTAAGGAAAAGGTAGCTCGGTATGTGAATGGTCTGAGATTCAATATTTAGGATGAGCTTGGTATGCTGAAGATTGATTCTATTGAAGATGCTTATCAGTATGCTCTGAAGGTAGAAGATAAGTTGAAGAGGAAACAACCTAGTAACCCCCGAGGGAAGGAAAAGATTGATCACTCGGTGAAGGAAAAACTGACTGATGCAGAAGATGAACAAAAACCTGTGGAACCAAAGAAGAAGATAGGTAGATTTATCTTTAAGGGCACTTGCTATAACTATAGAGAGGAAGGACATTGTTCTTTTGAGTGTACACAGAAGAAGGTTGACCGATGAACTGTTGTGATGAATGAGAAGGTTCAGAATGAACCTGAATTAGAGAACTTGCTACTTCGGCAAACATTGCTTGGTACAAAGGATGAACCTTGTCAGAGGAGTAACTTGTTTAGGAACCGATGCAAGACTGAAGGTAACATCTATGATGTTATTGTTGATAGTGGTAGTACTGATAACCTTGTTGCCGAGGACCTAGTTCAGAAAGTTGGTTTGAAGAGAATGAAGCATCATTATAGGCTTGACTGGTTACAAGATGTTCATGCTTTGGAAGTTAGAGAACAATGCTTCATTGATGTTCAAATTGGCCAGTACAAGGATCTTGTGCTTTGTGATATTGTGAAGATGAATAGTTGTGATATATTGCTTGGTAGACCTTGGAAACATGATTGCAGAGCTATCTATGACTATGTCTAAAATGTGTTTACTATTGAGAAGGATGGCAGGAAGTTTTCATTGATGCCTTTAATGGATACAACACTTGGTAGGAGAAGCCTGAGTATTGGTATCTGAGTAGAGATTGTGGATCTAGAGAAAATGAATGATTAGTATGGAGAACTGACCTGTACATTGTCAAGAAAAGACTTGAAGAGACAAAGGAAACTGAAGTGGAAAAATTTGTAGGTAGAAAAGATGGAGGACTTGTATATGAAGAACCAGTTTGGGATTTATGTGCTAAATCCTAGAAGATGTTCTTCTCACATATGAACATCTTTTGGAACCTAGGGTGTCTGATGCAGGGGCATCCAAGGTTAAGGCAGGGCATTCTGTGTCCTTGGTGAAACTACATGGGGTGTTTGTATTTTGGCTAGTGTTACTCGATTGCAGCCTTGACCAACGGTCTCAGTCATTGAAGGAAGCTCAGTCACTGAAGGAACTTGGTAGTCTCTAGTGCTCGGTGGCATTATTACTCGGTCATGCCTATGGTGTGTTAGTTGTCTTTCTATTTTTTGTGTTTTGTTTGTCAAAATTTTGAGGTTTTGATCTTTGTCCCTGGTTTTTGTGATTCAAGTGCCTAGTTTTCCTAGCCTTAGGAGCTCCAAGTTTCGCTTATAGGTGAAAAACCCTAGGTTTTAGATCTTGTTGCCATAGAAAGTTCCAAGGAACCCTAAAAATTCTTGCTCAAAGTCTATTTGGCTATTACCTTTTTCAATAAATTAAGAGGTCTTTTCAAGCATGTGCACTTTAGTTTTTTTAGTTAGTCACATGATCTCGCAAATCATTTGGTATATTCCTTTCTCATTAGCGAATACCCAAAACCTCTTGTCGCATGATCTCCTTAGGAAGAAAGAATATTCCTTGTTCTTAAATGACCTAGTGAATCCCTTTAGTCACCAGGTCTCTGGATCATCATTGTGAGATCTAGCGACTACCATGATAAATATTTGTAGGGTAACTATAGTCTCTAGATCTCCAGATCAAAGTACCTTTAGTCGGGTGATCTTTGAAGGAGGTAAGAAATTGATATAAAAATTTAGTGGTATCAAGATCTGCAGTTAGTCGCTAAATCTCCAAGCGCGAGGCAACGGTTTGTTTTCTAGTTGCTAGATCTCGAGGTTTGTTAGCGGTTATCTTTTTTATCCTATGACTTGGTGATCTCATTGGTCGCACATTCTCTTTATCATAGTGGTTATCTTTTTAGCGATCAGCGATCTAGTGACATGGTTATCTCTGGATCTCCCAATGAAGCGGTCAAGATACAAAGGCTACAGTGATTTAACAAGGACCATTGGATCTAGTTCTGATCAACAGTTGATGATTATTCTCATGACTTGACTAAGGTTAAGTGATTTTTCCAGCAACTTAGAGAATAAAGGTATTCGTGCAATCTCCAGTTTTAACTGCAGTTAAGAAAGATACTCAACGACATGGAGATGTCTACAGTCTCATGTTCACTGGAAAAATGTGAGTTAAGTGAAGGGTTTTCTAACAGTTGTACTTGGCTGTTGATTTTTCTTTGATCAAGCGGTGATCGTGTAATCTCAAGATTGAACCGTGGGTTAAAAAATTGATCTTGCGACCTAGAGAATTACCTTGTTGCTCAATCTCAAGGATAAACTTAGGTTAAGAAATTTGTTCGGGGATTATGAGATTGTCTTCAGTCTTGTAATCACATGAGAGATTGAAGTTAGGATGTTGACCATAGTTGAAAGGTTGAAGAAAATATGACTTTCCATTTGCCAGATTTTGTGACGTGTCCCCATAAGATTGGTTGAAGGAATATGGGAGAATATAGACAGAAAGGGAAAGCTTGACTATAGTCACCAGATCTCTAGATGGGATAAATTAAAGAGTTATCATATCTGCAGTCACTGAATCTCCAAATAGCTTAGTTGGAAGGTCTCAAGAAGAATTTTGAAAAGTCAATGGGCTCCAGTGATTAAGAGATACATTATCACCAGATCTTGGGATGAATTCAAAGAAGAAATATTTTGTACTGAATATAGTCACTAAATCTCTAGATTATGGAATATCAAAAAAATCAAAGGGTCGCTTAATCTCTGGATGATTTCAAAAGTTCTATTTCTTTCAACGAATATGATCTTCTCCCTTAGTTGCCAGGTCTCCAGATAAAGTGAAATCTATTATATAACTAAGAGTTTTCATAGTCGCTAGATCTCCATAACTATTCAAATGGCGCTAGATTCTTCAGTGATTATGAGGAGTGTTGCAGTCACTAGATTGCCAGAAAGTTAAATTTGATTACCTATCACTTTCTTGGCTACGGCTAGTGAATTGAATTTCTGAAGAGTGCCAAGTAATGGCGGAAGTGACATTGTTACAACTTTATGATCTCTTACAGATTCTTTGCATTCAATTCTACAAAATATATACAGTTGGTCATCTTTCTTTCAAATTACCAAGCATTTGCAGAGCCTAGGCGATAGACTTTTCAAAGAATTTGTAGAACAGTTCCAAAGTTTCAGTGCATTTAGAATTTACAAAGAGTTTAAAATTGTAGACAAGATGAGCCAACAGACAGGAAGTGAACCTTCAACCAGCAAGGGCGCTAAGGAGAGCTTCTCAGATGAATTCCTCACCTTGATGCCAGACTCATCACAAAACAAAAAGGTTAGTGATGAATGTTTTGTCGATGAATTGGCTCAGTGTAGAGATGCTAGGATGCCAGATGTCACTGGAATGTGCCTTTTCAAGTATTTTTATAAAAATGCCTAGAGTCTAGTCCCTATTTCAAACCCTTGGACTTTAGGGTTAGCAAATATTGATTGTCCCCAAAGTCTTTTTAGATATAGATCTCCTGACTATTTTAGCCCGCAACTATGATCCCTTATCCAGAACAATTAGGAAAGAAGATGGGTCTCCTCTAGTTACCCTTGATAAAAGTTTGTTCATGAGAGCTTTCGGTATTCAAGTCCCTATGAGCACCGAAATCAATTTGTAGGCCTTGGCCAATAGATATATTAGAGAGACTATTGTGGTTACAAAGGAAGTTCAAACTCACATTCCTCAGGAGAGTAGGAAATACATTACACCTATAGCTGGGTCTAATCTGTATTATTTCAAGGACCTAAAATTCTACATAAAATATATTGCATATAGATTATGCAAGGTGCTAGGAATTGATGATGGAGAGAGAATTACTCCAGAATTTTTGATGATGGTATTGGATTCCTAGAGTCTCCATGTGACAAAGGGCTATGATTACATAGGGTTTGTAATAAATAAGATGCATGAGGGTTTGCAGGCTTTGAAAACTTTTCCATCTGGTCCTGCACCTCGATTCATGCATTATTCTCTATTAATGCATTTGATTTTATACTTCAATTATGACATTATGAACATGAATTGCCTAGAGCCACAGATGATGTATAGAGGGTAGCAAAATCTAGTGCAATTCTGGATAAGGGCTTGGAGCCCTTCTACTTCAAGGAGTGATTTCTATATGTTTGAGAATTGGATAGTTTGGCCTATCCTCCTCTCTATGGGCATTCAAGTATCAAGGTTTTCTACCAAAGTGTTGCAGCTGGTGAGGCCCAAATAGTTTTTTGATAAATGGGATAAGGGCCATAATTGGGGAGATATATACTATTGGGAAACATACACTTTAATTAGAGTATGGATGCCCCCAACCCCCTCACATATTACTATTCTTTGTTCCACCAAGGGTGGCATTTCTAGAATTTGTTTGGCAACTGATGTTGACTGATAGGGAGCATTTGGCTTCACATAAGAAGGGGACTATTACTCCAAGGCACTTTAGAGTGCATAGTATTACAATAGGTAAGAATGCCTTAAGAAAAGTTGATGAATGGTTGGGATAATTCAGGATGCATGTTGCTTCCCACAAGTATGTAGATATATAGGGATTTATGGCTGCTGTCAGGAAGTACTACATGCCCACCATTCCTTTCAATAAAAAACATGAGGAGTTCCCTTAGGAAGATGTGATAAGAAATATAATTGAGGAGAATGAAGCAGCAAGGAGAACCTCCCAGATAAATGAATTGTACTCAATGGAGAGGAAGTTGAGACAAAAGGGATCGGCATTCAGTGGTTTCTTCCTTGAATTGCCTTATCTTCAAAGGCTTGAGCAAATGATGTCTCAATTTAATACTTTGATGAGAACATTTGAGGATCAGATTGATGAAACAGAAAAGAAAAAGGTCTATTCTGATTTTGAGTGTGATGAGGGTAGTGATGGTGGTTATTCTATGCACAGTGTTCCCCCTTTAGAATCAATAATGGCACAGAAGCACCAAGATGGAGAAAATACTATTGATCTTGTAGAACTTCATAGTTCTCAAGATACCAATGAGCCACCTCCAAAGAAGCAAAGGTTATTGGTTGGTGAGTCTTCCCAGGTGAAGAAAATTGATAGAGTAGGAGCCCTTTTCCCTAGAACTGGGGTCCATCATCACCAACTGAAAGATAAGAGAAGAAAAGTAAAAATGGAAGCTTGAGACTGAAGATGTTGAGTTTCCCTTGGCTCTATGCCAAGATGAAAGGATGATTGAATAAGATGCCTTCTTGAAGGATGATAGTTTCATATAATCAAAGGAATTCAAGAGCTTCTTGATTTGGCACAAACAACAACAAGTTTCATCTAGTGTGCAAATAACTGAAGAGGGTCAAGTGCAAGAAGAGGCAGTACAAAAGCTAAGAGATTATGACCCCAAAGTTGAAAATCTCACCCCAGATGAGGCTAGACAATTTGTGAAGAAGAGCAATATGCTACTTGTGCCTGGGTGGAACTTGTATTTAGACTTCATCATTGACCAGATCAAAAGGCAAGAAGACATATCTTTGTCTTCTGAAACCCAAGTAGGGGATATCATAAGAGGCTTTGGTTATAGCCCAAGAAATTAGGCTTTGGCCTTGTGGAGTCTTTAGCCCAAGGATAAAAAACCTTTAGTTTTGAATGTAAAAGAATAGATGGAGGGAGATAAAATTGTGTGGTCTATCCACAACATAGGGGACCTTGAAATTTCTCAAGTGTTAACCCATTTTGCCAGATTAAATGAAGATAAAACAAAGCAGCTTTCAAAAAGGTATGGCTCCCTTTTAGAGGATTACAATGCATTGCTAAAGGACAAAGACCTCTGGATAATAAGGGAGAAGGCATTAGAAAAGTCTCTGGCAGACTTAGAGCTTCAAGTTATGAATACTCTTGTAGAAGCCCCTGCACCTCCTAAGCAAACAACAAAAGTTGAAGCACAAGTGATGACAGAAGAAGTAGTTGTAGAATTAGAAAAGATAAATGCAAAGAAGAATGAGGCTATATTACAGACCTTATTAAAAAAATTTCAGCATAGAATTAATATTATTAAGGATAAATCTGATCTTGTTTTTAATGCTTATAGAAAATTGCCATAGTTACAAGTAGAATTTGATAATTATGAACAAATTTTGAGTGGGTATTATGCAACTTGGTTTTTTAGATCACCACTTTTTGAGAGATTGGCAGTGGTGCAGTCCTTGAGGAATGATATACCGGAGATAGTCCTGCAGGTGGGAGAGGAGATTAATAGAGTTAAAGTTGTATTGCCACTTTTTAAAGGCAAAGCAAATCAGATAGAGGCTAAGGTATCCCTACTCAGTTCAAATTCAAATAAGTTTATACCTCCCATTAAAGATGCAGAGGGTGCCATTACGAGCCTTGACCAATGGAGATCAGATTTTGATCTTACCCTGCCTAGGAAAGAGGCATTTTTAGGTGAGAATAATGAAGTAGATATGGAAAGGTTCAACAAGACCCTGGATGAAGCCATAAAAGCAAAAATGGAGTTGATTAAATTTGTTGCAGATGTCAAAACCCTAACAAATGTTGGATGGGAGTGATAGAAGGCACAACTACAACACACTCAAAACTATAAATGGACGATAGAGGAAGAGGTTGCTGCATGGGATGAGCTCACAAGGCCCAAGAAGATCAAATCTTCTATAGTTGACTTTGATATCTTGGATGATGAGTAGAGAGGACACCTGGAGGACCTGACACCTGATCTTAGAGCACAAGGATGATAAGCTATCATTTAAGAATGGTGTAAATTAGCCAGATGGCGGTCACCATATCTCATTAAAACTCAAGAAGCTATCATGAATACTTGCAGACAAAGGTGTCAGTTATCAGTGATCGAAGATGCAGAATAATCCAAGAAAGTTTTGTCTTTCCACTGCCCAAGGGCTTGTGGTATTTTATTTTTTATGCTTTGTTTCTTATGCTCTTTAGGGTTAGGGTTTTCAACCATCTGAAGGTTGTTGCATTCCTATTAATGAGGGAATTCCAAGATGGTTGAGGACAAGATATAAATAGAGTTGTAACCTCATTTTTTGAAGGGGGCTGGATTGAAGACAATAGAAAAAACCAAGTACAATTGCTACAGAATAGACTTTTGAATTTTGTGTCTAAATTTATGAGCATGAGATTTCTTATGTAAATTGCAAGTCTTCTATAATATAAATATACTACAATTTCTATCTCCTATTGTTATTGTCTCTTTGTTTTTGTGTTTACTCTTGTATGTTTTATATGTAAGGCATCTAAAATATACTGGTTGTTAGGCAACTACTGTAATTGATCATGAGTTTCTCTCAAGGAGAGGATTAAAATCTTTGTCATCAATTTCAGAGAGTAAATATATCTGTAGGGATATTGATAATAATAATAGTAGATTGACATAGTAGTTTGCAAGGCATCTTACTCAAATTGCAGATTGTATGTAAGGCATACTATTATATTTCCTTAGAGAAGCTTGTGGGTTTGCATTTAGGACTCTTTTGCCCTTTTGGATTTAGGCACTGGTTTGAAGTTTGTTTTTCTTAAATGGTTATCTTTTGCAATCCTTATAAGAACTAAAATTCATTTTAATTACCAGTTTTTTTTTTACATTTTCAAGATTGTGTTTATATTTTGAGAAAGAACTGCATCTTAATGGTATAAGTTCACATTTGGTGATTCTTTAGAGAAAGGATCAGAGGTTAACCCTCCTCAAGTCTAGCTCAGAAAAGGAAGAAGGATGAGAATCCTTAGATCACTGATTCTTGCTATTTTCACAATCATATTTTGTTTGGTTAAGTTCTATATTAAGTTGATTATGATCATATGTAGAGCATTTTACAACTTGATTCACTAGAGGGATTAATAGCTAATGAGTGTCCACTTTCATAATATTGTGTAATCAGTAATTATTCAAAGGTAATACTTGCTTGAGTATGTGGAGCTAAAAAACGAAGGAGGATCCTATCCAATCCTCAGTAATTAGGTATTTCTCTTGTTTGAATTAGCCTCAAGAAGTATAATTTCAAGTTGTTATTTGAATATATGATTCCAATAAGAAAAATCCCTAACATGGTGATCGGTCGACACTGGTGCTCAGCGATGCTTGGCATGCTCAGTTAATTTACTGTCGCTTGGTAGTTTTGGTTTACCGATTGGAGTTCTCTGTGATTTGTTGAGTCGACTTGGTGAATTTATTGTTGGTAGCCATTGTTATGGGTCGACATGCTAAATTAAATGTTTGTATACATTTGTAAGCTGACTTGTATGGCATTTAATTATTTGTTTTGGTGAGTTAAGGGTTTCATCTTGCCGACTTGTGGCTGATGATTAGTATTTAAGGAGTGCTTGGGTAGATGTTTAGGGATGGGACTTGGGAGATCAAGAAGGAGCAGAGAAGTTAATGACTTGAAAACTTAGTGAGTCAGATCTAAGGTTCTGAAGTTGAAGTTGGTGAAGTTGTGGAAAAGTTCTTGATGATCTTGCAGAGCAGATTGTAATCTGATAGTTGTTTGTAGCAAAGCTAGGGGTTTTCATACTTGGGAACAAGGAGATTTCTTGGAGGCTTGCGAGCTCAAATTTAGATCTACCTTAGGGTTTTCATCAACTTTTGATCGTCTTAAGAGATGAACTAGCTAAGTTTGTATTGGATCTGGTTGTAGATCTTGCAGAATTGTTTTCTGATTATAATTGGGCCTAACCTAGAAGGCCTTACAGTCGGGCATGTTAATGAAAATTAGTGTTAAACAATTATTTTGTGTTGCATTGTTGAGTAATCTGCTGTGTAATTCTTTTGGCTACAAGGTTTGGACTGTCCTTAATTGGATCCACCAGCCTCGACTGCATCATTTTCCCCTCAGTGCCTTCATCTCCTTCTTTGCCTGCTCCTATTCCTTCACTACTGCCTCCGCATGTTCCTACTCTATATCTGCTGATGTAGAGGTCAATTTTTTAATCTTTTTCTATAATTATTTCAAACTGTTCTCTGAAGCTTTCCTCTTTGCTTTTTCATTTCCAATGTCTTCCTATAACTTTTCTATATTTTTCTTGAGCTTGCTTTTCACTCTTTCCAGCTTTAGCAGTGCATTGTAGACCACTTGGTTTGTAGACTTTGACACATTGATTTTGTCCACATTTTTAACTTTGGAAAAATCCATTTGGAGAGTGCTAACTTGAAATTTAGACAGATCTATCTGACTTTCTGGTGGATTTCCATCTTTATTTGGTGGAATAACAACCATGAACTCCATCATGTCTCTTTTTGGGTCATATGTTGGTAAAACCCTGTTGGATGCAGGTTGTTCCTCTATAGCTGCATTAAGGGCATGAGTCTGCAATGTCTTCTTTATTTCCTTATTCTTGGTTCTTGTTTTTGCAAATTTATTATAGAAAAATTTGAAACCAAAATCTAGTGTTGCAGAAGGATTTGAATGTTTGAAAGGTGAACTAGAGGAAGAGCTTGCAATGCTTATTGATCTAACTAATTCTCTTTGAGGATTTAAACTTGTAGAGGGTTTTGTTGAACCTGAAACTAAAAACAGTTCTTTAGGATCGAATGTCATTGTTGTTATTATTTTGGAAATAGAAAGCTTTTGCTTCTTGACACTATCTTCTTCTATGGGATTCTATGTAGATTCTAGTGACCTCTTTAGAGAGGGAACTTGTATAAGTTGCCCAGTCCCACTGGCACCAATGCCACTACTAGACCCAGTAGCAGTACCAGACCCAAGGCCTGCACCATAATCATAAGCAATTTTTTCTATGTCAATTGCATTCCAGACGCCTTCTCCTGTGGGACCCAAACCACCACCTTTATAACCCATTTTTTCCATAATGATTACCCCTTTTCTATATATATTTTTTTGGTCCTCGTTGGTTCCACTCTAACTCCCATTCCTTGGAGTAAATGCAATTGGTGGATTATCATCCTCAGTTTCTGCATTATCATCCTCACTATCATATGCCATGTTAGGATGCTCCAAATTCCACAATTTGCTAAACTCTATATCCTCGTCTATTTCATCCAAATCTTCACTAGTTTTTGGTTCACCAAGATCCTTTCTCATACTCCAAAAATCATCCATTTTCATTCTAGTCCATTTTCTATCCTTACTTCGTCTATTCTCTTTGGTATTTTTATGTTTGATGGATGAGCAGATTTTTCGTAGAAATTATAGGACATCCTAGGTTTTACAATGCCCTGGTTTATTGTTGTCACAATTTTTTATGACAACTGTTGAACTGAAATGTTTTCCTCACTGGAAACTTCTCCATCTCTTTTGTAACATCATCCAAGCTATCCTTGTTTTTTAACTTCTCCAACAATGGTTTACTTTCATGTTGAAATAAGTTTGCAGAGTTATTATTAGCAACAAGCATTGTTTGAATGACATTGAGTGGATCATACTTCCAGTACCACTCTAAATCAAATTGAAAAATATCTAAAAAAAACTTTTCCACTTTGAATGCCTTTCTCTCAAATGTTAACCCTCCAATTGAGAAAGGTAAGGAAGGGAATATGCTCTTCTTCGATTGGCCAACGAAGAGTCTATCTGTGCTCTCTAGTTATACTACATATTCTACTACAAACACCCTATCTGTCACATGCATTGGAAGTTTTTGGGGTTGCAGTTCTGATCTGTAAAACCTTAGCACAGTGTATTCTTCCATTAAGTACTAGTCAGCCAATTGAATTATGCTTCCAAGTTAGATGCAATCCCTACATGAAGCAGACAATCTGGGCATTTGACTGCTTGTTATTTTTTTGTACAATGGTGCCAAAAGAAGTCTACAAAATTATTGTAATTCCTTTTGTTATCATACATTCTTATCTAAGGTGTCCAGTTATATATTGGAGTACCTATCACCCTCTGAATTTCAAGCTTGTTTTTGTTGCTCATTAATATTGCAGCATGCTTGGCTAGCAGAAGATACCACAAGTAGGTTGTGAACCTAAATGTCTTAGAATTTCCTCTTTTAATCAATGCTAATTGTTCTTGCACTGATTGAACCACGTGTCCAACAAAATTATATCTTACTGGTTCATTGACACAATGGATATCCCAAATGAAATGAAGAATGCTGGAACCCACTTCCCTATTGTTTTCCAATCCTAGGCAAAATACTAGCGAGGATATGGTATCCTGAACCCATGGCACAAAAATGTTAAAATCATAAGGAGGCTTATGGTTCTCACCCAATGAAGCCTTTGCCTCTGTAACTATTAGACCCGTTATAAATGAATCTTTTTCATTTGGCGGGACTGCCTCATATTGCTCTGCCAGCAATCCTAGGTCAATATGGACATTACAGTTTTTTTAGTCAAACCCTAGGTCTAGCAAACTAATAAATTCTTCCTAGGCTATTGATAAAATTTCTTCTTGATTTTTTTATTCACAATTGCTTTTCTTTCTTCATCATAATTTTCTGCACAAATCAATACAATTTCTGGGCAAGGGAAAACTTTGGGTAACAACATGTGACCCAAACCAACATCCCATGAAGCAACTTTATTGGTTTTTGCACCTATCGATGGGTTAAATTTTATAAAATCAGACCTCTTTGGCCCAGTTGCCTTACTACACAATGAATGTTTAATTGCTATAACTCTCCTTTCACCATCAATAATAGGATCATAAATATTATCATACTCATCAATGAAACCAGGGATTTCTACTAGTTTTCTACAGTCTATTAAAGTTTTCCCATCTGCTTGCCCTTGGCCTTGAGTTTTCACTTTCCCCATTGTTCTTCGAAAGAATGAAAAAACACAGATTCACAGATATTTACTAACAAAATCACAGATAATAACTAACTAATTAAGAAAACCCCAATTGTACATGCAAGAATTAAAATTTCAAAATCAAGTTAAACTAAATTGTACATGCTAGATATGTTACCCGAAATTAAACTTTGAAATCTGGATAGATAGAAGTTAGAATGGCTAAGGCTCTCACAAATTACAGTCTCAAAATCTTCGGCGACGGTTCAACAGTTCTTTTTAGCTTTGCTGCTACGAGTCAATAGTTTTTTTAAAAAGGAAATGTTAAAAACCTTTCATTAAATGTAATGGTATATAATTATACTATAATAGTAACGTAATCTTTCTAAAACATACCACGTAATCTTTTTGATGAATTACACGTCAACGTGTCACGTTTCTGGAGTGAGTTTTCAGAAAAGCTATTTGAAACCCATAGTACTTTTGAAATATAACTTCAACCGTTCATCTCTCGTAATCCAATGATTGTCATGATTTTAAAATATTAATAATTTAATACAAACTAATGAATATTAATCATTAACTATATTCACTTAGAATAGCTTATCCATGAAATTTGAACCAATCACCAACCATTAAATGATAAAGCTAGGAAACATTAAAATATTACATGAAACAAAAGTGCAACGCAAATTTTTTTATATTATATAAGGAAAAATTTCATTACAATTCAAATATGCCCATAGACCATATCTATTAATGATTCTTATGATCTAAACAAAAAAGAAAAGCAGTAGCACTTCGAATTTCTTAAAACATTTTCATATTATATTTTTTAACATACGTGATTAAAATTTATATCATTTCAAAAACCCTGGTAAGCTACTACCACCAGAGGGAGACTACGTAGAATCACAGAATATCTGGTTGAGGCTCCCTTCCTTCTGTGTGGAAGTCTGAAGAGAGGATAATGTCGAGGAATTCTTTTAGCCATCGATAGTCCCCAAGTTCCTCCAGTAGGTACCACTTCTGGAGGAAATCCCTTCCAATCTGTGCCCACTTTCGATGATGTGTGAGCCGCTCAGCATCAATGTTCAGTAGAAATGGTTGCTTGGGAATATTTACTCCTGGTTGTAGAATCTTAGGCAAATCATTTGCCCAAGGAATTCTAACCCTAATTTCTGAAAATATGACAACATGCACATCATCGCCGAGGTACTCTTCTTTGAAAACTTTCCTCAGAAGCATGATAATATCCACCTTTCCCCCCCAGGTCCAACATAGATGCCAAGAACTGAGATGAAATGTCAGTGTTCACTCTATACCTATTTTCACTCTCTAGAAATTCACGTCTGAGCACCATCCTTATAGCCTCCTTGGTGAAGGCTCCCAACTCTGTAGAAACAGATGCTAGGATTGGGTCTGTGACCAGGCCCAAAAAGGAATTCTGATCCCCCAAGGCAGTGCATCTCAAATGAATTAGAGTGTCCATTGAAAATCAAACTGATATTAGTATTCTAATTTCTGACAAAAATCAAAGAGAACCTAGCACTTGCAGACTATTTTCTCAAATATACTTTCACAATTGTAAATTAATGAGCGTAGATCAATCTATTTATAAGTCCTAACTCCTTATTGAAATGATTTCCTCTAAAGATCTAATTAAATTGTAAGATAAATGTTAACTGTCCAAAAATCTCCAAATCTTTCATATTTAATGCAACAGTGGGTGAAAATGGAAACAACACTTATGATAAGACATTTTCTATCTTGGGAATAATGAAGGCTGAAAGGATCATGCCACACAGGTGGACATAACAATTCTTTATTATAAAAAAAACTTGAAACCTGTGCCCACTCCATAGAAATAATAAGCTAAGTACATTAGCTATGAAATGGTGGCAGGAAATGAAGCTTTACCATTGATGTAAGATCATCGAACGGTCAGAAAACAATGTCCTTATATGAGATGACGTTTTCATTCAAGGCTTTATTCTATCGAGGTAATGAATAGTTATATTATGTCACACATATCTGTCAGTGAAAATCGGAAGGCACCATCTAAGAAACCATTAATTCACATTACTTTAATTGATATCATCACCATTAAGCCTTAACTTTAACTCATCTACTCATCGCCATTAATGAATATTTCTATCTAATATTACCAAAGATTGCCAAAATAATTCTACTTTTCTAGTGTCAAAAAATGAGATCACAGACTCATAGTGTCACACGTCCGTTCGATTACAACATATCAACGGCTAAAGGTGAATTTCGGGCCTATTGTTGGTCTTCATAATCTTTACGGCAAATTCTCATCGAAATCATGACACGTGGTATGATCCACGTGTCATGATTCCACCGAGAGTTTTCTGTAAATATTATGAAGAGCAACAATAGGCTCAAAATTCACCTTTGGCCATTGATATGTTGTAAATCCAACAGATGTGTGTCGTGTGAGTCTGTGACATCATAGTGATGGGAGTGGGACCCGATGCAACTTCAACATCAAATTTCAAAGGGAATGTGGTGAGATAAGAACTTTAGTGAAAACTCTCTCTAGAATCATCACATGTGTCATTCTTCAAATTTCTAATTATTCAATCGCCATACCAACTAAATTAATTCACCATGACAAATAAATTAATTCAAATATCTGGAAAATAGTTTCGCCATATTTTTATAAAAATGGTATCCGTTATTAAAATATTCGCCAACCAATATCCATATTTTGAAACATAATTCACCATCAATATTAATAATTTTCCTTTAAAAAAATTATAGTCACCATTTTTTTATAAAAATGGTATACACTATTAAAATACTTGCCACCAAATATCCGTATTTTGACACATAATTCGCCATCACTATTAAAATTTTTCCCTCCAAAACACATGTGATTCGCCACATTTTTATACTTTTTGGGAGGGGGGGGGTTCCTTAAAGTTATCCCTGCCCTTCTCCAACATCAATTGTTTGAGCTTCCATAGGGATTAATCCTGACCCTTCTTCAATGTGCAATTCTTCGACTTGACTTGACCCTCCTACTTCATCTTGTCTTTCAGCTTCTTTAGTTTTATGATAATATGTCAATGCAGCTTCACAATTTCTTTGTTCAGTACCGGGTGACCTTTTTCTAGAAGATTTACTTTGTCTTCCCTTCTTGTTCCCCATTTCTTCGAGCTCCAAAAAATGTCTTCCACAAGATCGTTAACAAAAAATTTCTTCTTCAAAAAATACTTTAATCTAATATTTTTCCTCTCTAAAATTATGCCTTTGAAAAAATAGAAATATCAATCTTCCTTCAAAAAATGCCTTCAATAATAGAAAATGTGATTTTATTAATTGCAATTCGATATAAAATAGAAACAAAATGTTTTACTTTTATACCATTCCAAATTTTTTTATAAAATAATTTTACTAGCTGACTTCGCTTGAAGTACATACTTCGTGCGAAGTACCCAAGGGAAAATTCTGGCAGGTGTCTTTTTTGTCAAGATTTTCACTTGAGAGGCTTCATGCGAGGGGTCTTCGCACTAAGACCCTCAAGTGTCTTCATGCAAAGGGGGTCTTTGCACGAAGACCCCAAAACTAACATTTTGCCCTTAGAAAATAACTGAACTTTAGAAAAATGGTCTTCTGAGGCTTGAAACAAGGACTAAACAAGATGATTTTTTCAAACAAATGATGTCAAATGATGCTATTCGGAACAAGATTTCTAATGAATATAATTTTAATACATATTGAGTTCATGATCACTTTTAAATATTACTTTAACTAAACATAGGTTGTTTGGTCATTCAACAACCCGTCTCTTCAAGACTTTAGGAAAATAGTATTTTATAAAAAATATGTAGAAAAAGCGTATTTGTGTTACCTTTCTATGAAAAAAAGAAAAAATAAATTTTGATAGACACATATCAAGTTAGAGCGATCCAAGTGACCTTATGTCTAAATTACAGTTATTGTCACTTTATAACTTAATAAACTATGAAATATTGATCCAAAATGAATAAAACTGATTGCATCCTTTAGATATTGAAGTTACAAATATAATCTCGAAAGAATTACATCATTATCATATTTTAAAAAAAAGTTATGCTAATCCAAGTGACAGTAACTCCTTAAAAACATAGTTTTTTCACGCAAACCACTTTTCGAAGGAGAAGGAAAAATGAATTTAAATGATTTTAAAATATATATATATATATATATATATATATATATATATATTTAGAAAATAAAATTCTAAAAGACTCTAGTTTACATCATCTTCAAATTCCTAATAGTTTTGTGGCAACAGATGTTCAAAAGTGAAGTTTTTTCTTAGAATGTTGAACTCTGTGTCAAAGTTGGCCAGAAAGTGGGACTCGCTATTGTGGGACCACCCTGGGATCAATTTTCATGAAGATATTTCTTTCAACAACACACTATTTGGTGGTCTTCAATCATTTAGGGCTAGGGACTTCCTTTAGCCAGGGTTCTTGGAATTCATGCTCTATATTTTTACAAATGTGGCATTCAAACTCCTTGAGATCATTTTTCTCATGTTATTATGAATCTTCACACTTGGGAAGATATGCAGGCCCAGTTCTACCTAACTCACCCATATTGACTAAAATTCTACTAGTGGCCTCAATATTACCTCTAAATATGCTACACAAACTTGGCATCTCTTCTGTCAATCCTTGGTGGAAGGACTGGTAGTGGTTTCCATGTACTTCATTGTGCAACTACAAGCCTAGGATGGGCTACCACTAGTTTGTTCCTCACTTGCCTATGGTTCCCACTTTGAACTAACGTTGGCACTTGCATTCTTCTCAATCCACCTGGCGATGCATATTTCTTACTATGTATCACTCAACCCCATTAATAGTAGTGATTAAAATGTTGAAACTCTTTCATGGCAACCCAAAAAAATAAACACATTAAAAAAAACCCATTTTGGTTCAATATTTAACATGTAAATCTTAGCTTAAAGTAATCTTATTCATTGAGAAATATCAGAAGCACTTGGGCTAACAGACTAAAGCTCATCTTGGACTCTTTACCCTATATAAAAAGACCCTAGAAATGCATTAGAAACTAAGAATAGGGGAATGAATAGAATTGAATAAGAAAACTGTATTTTTATCATACTTGTCTAGATTGAATGCAAGGGGGCACAATATAGAGCTCCCCAAGCCATATAAGGTGATAGCAAGGGGAAAGATATTTTTGTCATTTGATTTTTCCTTCTCCATAAGAACAACAATCATCCCATAACAAACTTGAACTCCCACCATCGAGACATATATGCTGAAATCTTCTAAACCCATGCAAGATTGTCCATTACAGTACATTTTTTGCTTTCTTGTAAGGGCAAAAAATCTTCACAGATTGAACAACCGTTTATAGAAAAACTACAATTGTTGGATGAAATCGTCACTAGAGCTGCGTATACATCATTTAAACTAGAATTGTTGGACAAAATTATTGATGAGAGAGATTCAATGACTTTCTCACTCATTCAATTTTCATTATAGATATGTGCAAACACCCAATTGGTTATCATGTACGGTATTTTACAATTTAAGATTTTGGACTGTAGATGACAATGGTGATGGGTAGTGGCTAAATAGCCAACTAAAATGTAATAATATAAAAGAAGAGTTTGGAAAAAAAACTAAGTGTCCCCCTTGGTAAGATATGCATTTTAGTTTGTTGTTTAGACGTTGCCATGGTGATGGGCGAGCTAAGCACCTTTTTTGTGGATATTTTAAGATAGAACCAAATTCTTCCACCAATTTGATGTGAAATGGGTGCTTTTGAATGAAATTCAACTCGGTTATTGTAAGATTGACTTTAAAAAAAGTTCATCTTGATTAGGTTTAAAAGATGAATTTGGTTTTAATTCAGATTACCCATTTTGTGGATGGTTTATTTAGTCTTTGGGAAGGTCCTCATGCATCTGTTAGGCTTATTTTGGCTAGCAGCTACTGCTTAATATTTTTAGCTATGATTTGTGAAGCTGCTAGCCCATTGAAACAAAATTTATGCTTATTTTTAAGCATTATGAAACTTTCAAAATAATATATGTTACAAATAAAATTTAGTTGAGAAGATTTAGGCAAATAAAAAGAAGTGGAAAAAAATGGTGAAGGCATTTGTCATTTTTTCAATAAGCAGTTGGTGCTTATTTTCAGCCTCACTTTTTTTCAAGGCTTATTTTGAGATTTTTAGCAACTGTTGCTCCACTATAATAGGAAAATATTCTAATTTATCCTTTTCTCTTAAATTTAAGCAGAAATTGTCCATAAGAAGCCACATGGGGTTATACACCATTTCACGTGGTTCAGGTCGTACATTTAATTAAGTCAATAGGCTATTTGTGGGAGCTTTGCTCCCTTGGAATTTATTTTTCTACCAGAAAATTGTCAGCCTCACCGACTAATTTTTTTTCCATTCATGCTTTTGGATTAGTTGTTATCTTCTTATCTATTTTTTCCATTTTTTCCCTTTTTTTTGTCATTATCCCTATCTTTGATTTATTTTGTCCTATTTAAAATTTATTTTATTTATAATTTTTTATTCTTTTAATTAATACAAAAGATATTTTTTGTTTATTATTTTAAAAATTTGAAAGATGATTTTTTATTTTTTATTCTACAAATTTGAAGATATTATCTTTGTTAATTTTTGTTTAAACTTAAAGAATTTTTTTTCAATAATTTATTTGAAATATATTAAATTTTCAATTTTAAAGCGAATTGAATTGGTTTCAAAAATATTTTATATTCTAAAAAATTTTAATTTAATATTTTTTATTGTATACAATAATTGATATATTAATTTGACATTCACATTATCAATAAAGATTGGCACACTAACTACCCTTGTTGTTGATTTCTCCTACTTCTCAGAAATTGTCCTCTAGCAATGAAATTGGGTGTTTTATGTTCATTTCCGCATCCACAAAGGTTTCATCTTTGGATGAAAAATCTTATACACCATCAACAAGCAAATAATCAACACCATGTGTATTATTAACATTTTATAAATTATCATAACTACCTCTTATATCATCCTCCTATTGGCTCACCATTACATGTACAAAAACGTACGACTACTAGTTTTTATTTGTTATGCAGTATTGATGAGGGTATATGATAGATTGTTTGAGAGATTATATGGGAGTTTGTCATGTAAAGAGCTAAATTTAGAGTTTTGTAAAAAGATGACTTTTGGTTTGTCGAGATAAATTTAGAGTTTTGTAAAAAGGTAATCTTTAGATTGTCTGGTTAAACTCATCTTGACTACTATGTAATACAATTTATACATCTTTGGCATTTTATATAGTGTAATTTTGTATGAGGTTGGCTTCAATTTCTTTATTTTTGTCAATGGACATTTTTGTTTATTCTTAAACACATATGATCATAAATATTTAGGCTCCACCTTGTCTTTATGTGTATTTTGATGCATTTATTTAATCATTACATTTATTGCACTTGATGGGCATCTATACTAATATAGTCATTTTGGACACCTAAGGTTGTCCCCACTTGACCACACTAGATTTTATCTCTCCTAAACATTAATTAAACAAGAGATGCATTAAGCTCATCCCAATAGTGTTGGGATAAGTAATTAGAGTTAGGATTAGGTAGGATTAATTTTGACTTTAAACTAAAATAGTAGGTATTTGCTGAAAATTTGTATAAAGCTTTGGGAATCTAACACTCATAAAAAATAAATTGAATTTTTAAAAATAAAAATAATAGAAAGTTGAACCTTCCTGAAATAGTAATAAAAATAAAACTAAACTATATTAAAAATGTTAATGCTGAATTTTTATTTCATTGTAACCTTTGTAAATCTAATTTTGAAATAAATTGAATAATATGTCATTATATCTTTTCCAAGAAATACCAATAAGAAATTGAAAATAAAACCAAAACTTGTATATCCAACTAAATCTTAGACAAAACTCATATATCTAACTACAACCTAGACATGCAATGAATATTTAGCAAAAAATTTAATGTGGTAGAGGTAGTGGTGGATAACTAGGCCACTTGACCATGAGATGGATAATTAAATCAAGAGAGTTATGGTTTTATATGCACAATAAATCAAAACTTTGTGACCCCAATTTTTGTTACCTAAATGCATACTTGACTTGCTACACATGGTTAATGCAAAGAGGTTTTACTTTTCCTCTAGTTAGAAAGATTTGTTGGCATTTGATGAAGGTGTTGGAGAGATTGTTTTCAAAGGATGAATGTTGGGGTGTTGTCATTGTTGGCAAAAAGGTCTTTTAGGATGAATGAATTCATTAGACCAGTGGTAAAGATGACTACATAATGAATTCTCTAAGTATCTAATGTATCGGTGGTAATACAACTAGTCAAGGTGTATGCGATGTGCGGTGATGACATGAACAGATCTGGTGGTGCGATTGGAAAGGTAGAATCTACAGAGTCATATTAGCCTACTTTTATGATTGCATAAGAAGATTTCAAGTAAAAATGAGGATTTGGAGGAAACACCAGAGTTATTGGCTAGAATAGCCAACCAATTTGACAAGGTGATGAAATCAAGGTAGCAGTTGGATTGAAGTTCAAATTTGTTTTATTTTTTAATTATATTATTGAGAGCCAACCTTGAGGATCATGATTTCCTATGTAGGCGATGATCACTTATGAAATTTGGATGGATTTTGGAGGCCAACATCAGTAACATGTTTTAGGGTTATTCCACCGACCTAAAAGTGTATATGTGAGATGAAATAGAAGGGAAAACATGATGGTTAGATGTTGCAATGATTGTGATCATTGAATGTGAACTGTGTATGATCAAAACATTAATTTGAGAAGGGTTGAAGTCAATCTATCAGGTAGAGTGTGCTATATTCAAATCATTCTTATTGAGTTCATTCTCAAGGAAATCTCTAATAGGCTTGTGACCTAAACCTTGTAACTAGGTTACTCTTAACAGGGCATGAAAGATCCTAATAGGTATGAAGTTTAATCCCTCTAACCAGGCGACTCTTAGAAGGATTTATAAATCCCCTAACTATTAGACTACGACTAAAGAACTACTTGGAGAACAAAATGTGAAGATGATCATTGAGCTACAAAGGTATATGTGATACATTATATCAGTTGTTATATTATCATTGATGTCAACTGATTTTGATTGTACTTATCATGTTAGTTGCAAACATCTAAAGAAGATAATATTGGTGAAGGAAAGAGATATTAGCATGAAAATGAGATGTATGAGTAAGTTATGAATATGGTATTCATTGGGTAACTTATTGATGAGTCTAAGACAGTATGATAATGATTTGATTGGCTTACATGACTCTATTAAGTATTGAAGATCAAGAATGTAAAAAGTTAACTTAGTCGGTATATGAAGAACTTAGTGTACACCAAGCAGATGAATTTTACACTGAGATAGTGTAGTGTATACCGAGTGTGGTATTAATTGAGCTAGAAGTCACTAACACATCATGGTATTGACCGAGTGGGAGAAATAAGGAGAAACATGTGATTGTTGATATGAGATGATGAGATGGATGAATCTAGATAATTTTGAGGATAAAGACAAAGTTTTTTATGAGGATCTATGAATGAAAAAATTTAAGGAAGATCAGATGATGAAGATTGAAAATGGTTTAAGGAACAAGTTCTGAGGAAGGTTAAAGAGGCAAAATCTATGGTTGAGAAGAAAATAGTTTATCATGTCTATATAAGGAGACAAGAAATTTAAAAAGAGTAATGCACGTGAGGATAATATTGTATTCATGTGAAGCTGGTCAAACAGGTTGAAGTAAGAGTCGAGCAATTTCGTAGACTACATCGAGTGTTAGAAGGAGATTAACTGTGCAGAACAGAGTTGGAGGAAGTAAGAAATTGAAGAGATTATGATGACCAGATTAATACTAAGCTTAGCATAGAACTGAATATTGGCAAAGTGAAGTTTCATTTGAATTAGGTCATATATTGTTTCTTTCTAACCATTTCTACAGACAAAATCTCTTAACCAAGTGAGACTTAAACGTCTTTGTTTATTTCATTATGACATTCAATGAATGTTGCTTGTTTTCTTGTTGATCCAAGTGAATGTATGGTCAAAGAGAACTATTAGT
Organism: Chamaecyparis obtusa; assembly: GCA_027943335.1. NCBI lineage: Eukaryota > Viridiplantae > Streptophyta > Pinopsida > Cupressales > Cupressaceae > Chamaecyparis > Chamaecyparis obtusa. The sequence goes on along the minus strand of BSBK01007408.1, from coordinate 43,472 downwards.
GATAAATCCTCTAACAAGGTCACACCTTATAGTGTGTTTTGTAACCTTTAACAAGGTTGGCTCTTAATCGAGCTCACTTCAAAAGAGTGAAAATATTTTGGGTACCAGTCCTAGGTGGTTTTTCCCTTAACAAGGTTTCCATGTTAAAAAGCAAGTGTTATATGTGTATGGATGTGATGATTTGTTATTTATCTTTACATAAATTACAATTATTGGTTTTATCAGTATATACTAGTTAATTTAACTGGTAGTCAGTTAATGAATCAAGAAAGGTATAGTCAAGTGTTTACCAAGCTATTTAAGTTTATTTGTTGAATTGGTTTTATACATTATTGGAGGAATTTTGGGACTGTAGGATAACTAGAATTAACTAATTCACCCCCCTCTCAATTATCTAACAATTGGTATTAGAGCTCAAGTGCTTAAAGGAAGAAGTTTGGAAGACTTAAGTTAAAGATCTAAATATGTATAAGAGAGAGGTGTTGAAGCTTTAAAAAGATAATTTCTCAACATGGAAAAGCAGGATGAAGTTGTATCTATCAGGCATTGGAGACTCTTCACTATACTATGTGGAAATCTAAATTCATAACTCCTACTGGTCCTCTCACAGTTAATTAGATGAAAGAAAGACAAGAACACAATGCAATGATGATTGATATTTCTTCTTCTCTATTAGATGCTAAATTTGAAGACATTAAGAACTGTACAACTACAAAATAGATGTGGGATAAACTGACACTTGTTCATGAAGGAGATCTGAATGTGCTCATGGAAAAGGCATAAATCTTAAGAGGAAATTTTGATGATATTAAGATGAAAGAAGATGAGAAATGTTAGGAATAATAGTCCACCAATACAACTGAGAGGGGGGGGGATGAATCAGTTGTATAAGAGAATATTAAACTTTAAACTTTGAATAGAAGCAATATCAAATCCAATGAGCACAATGAATGCCAACACAATAACACAATATTTTGTTGTCGAGGAAACCCTGTTAAAGGTAAAACCCCGGTGGGAATTAACACCCACTAATGATGTACTGAGAGTATAGTATCCTTGTTAGAAGATCTAGCCCTATTAGGAGATGATTAAAACATTACAGTACGCAATCCTTGTTAGAGGACAAACCCTATTAGGAGTCAAGAAAAGAAGGGTAGGCTCACTGCCTAGGCTCAGTTCCACAAAGAAGGTTATGTCCACCTTCAGAACTCATTGTTTGCAACACAAGTGTATGAAGAAATACACAATCTTTTGAATTGTCTAATAGAAATTATCTTTTCTTGATTAGTTCCAATGAAGTATACAATTATACCCTGCTCTACATCTAGCAAACTCAAGCTCGCAGCTTCCACACTTCTCTTTTACATCACATACAATCTCACTATATCTATCAAAAGAAAAGATCTTACATATATACCGTATTACAAAATAAATAATCAGGTCGGCCAATTAGGCTTTCCTAATGCAAATGATTACATATCTCCTTGCTAAGATACACACAATATCTAAAACAAGTACACAACAATTAAAATTCAACAATTAAGGACCAACATTCTTAATCCATGTTCACCATCCATAATACATGCTTCATCTTTGAAGTTAGCTTCCAAATAGGTTATCTCCAAAACACACACCAAAATTGATGTCATCTTTCTTTCCATACCTTTCACAGACCATCAAACATTCTTCAGTACCCTATTTGTCATCCCTTAAGCTCGCATACACTGAATCTTCATCTCCTGTAAGATATTCCCAAAACATAGAGACTAACTCTGTCAACTTCCACTGTCACTGTCAAGTAATCAGTCTTCACCAAATCTTCTGTAACTCAGCCAATATGCAATATTACATCATGTGATCTTAGATATAAGATCCCAAAACCTTCCTGTACACACAACTAACTTCGCACATTCTAAAACATCTGTATAGTATCCGTACACTATAATAACCAGCCTATTCTCTTCATAGAAACATATGTTGACATCAGTGACAAAACATGAATGAGAAGTTTTTGGGACTCTTCATTCAGCTGATGTTGATTATTCTTCTACAGGATGAATAGGAACCTTGAGACATAGTCTTCTAAAGTTTCATTCTCCTTTTGAGATATTTTAAAGATATCATCCCCTCTCATATCATTACCTCTCCAATATTATTTATATTTTTCCAAGAACAGGGTCTTGAGACCATCCCAAGTAGTTGTTACATCTTCTCCCAATCCCATGAACCACCTCAAGGATGACTCTTTAAGGGTAGAAGGGAAAAAATTTAGCCTGAAAGCATCTGTGGAATAATCAAAACTTCTATAAAGGATATCAAATTCAAGTAGAAAGGTATCAAGATCGTCTGTGATTAGCTCATAGAACTTGGTAAGTGTTGAAGCAGGTATGTTCTTGAGATTATGATTGTCATGAAGGTTAGGGATTAGAAAGGGAAAAGTAGGTGGAACTTCCATTCTTGCCTGAGTTCTTAGGTTTCCCCTTAGCTAGTAAAATACAAGGGCTAGCTAAGGAGTGTCTTGGTTATGGTTAAGGTCAATTAGCTCTTCAAACAAGTGCAAGTCTTCTGAGGAAGAAGAAGAAGGGGCTAGATTCTGGTCACCATCGACATAAGGTTCTTCTTCTTGTGGGGTTTCTTGTATAATTTCACTAGGAAGGAATCTTCCAAGCTCATCTTTTCTTCTATGCATACAAAAAATGCAAAACTAAACTATGGAAAAATTTGGACTTTTAAGATAAAGGCTAATTGCAAATTGAGACTTACAACTACCATGCATACTACAGATTCTTAGCTTGACACCATCCCCAACAACAACGCCAAAAATGTAGTGTTGTTAATTGGATTTGTTAACTAGGAAAGGATATTCCCCTACTTAGTGATTGGACATCATATTTGGCAACAAAAAATCCCTCTAAAAGAATCATTTAATTGTCAACTCAGGGTCATATAACTTGAAATGGATCAGCACAATATATGCAATAGTCTTTTGTGACAAACATGTATCCTATTTATAAGAACATGATGTTGGAAATGAACATACAATAAAAAAATTTAACTCAAATTGAAGAAACACTTAAGCTACAGAAAATAAGAACTACTCAGTGGTTGTAGGAATAGTCAACAGTTCTGTATCTCCATTGGCTGCAGGAACAGTCACTAAACTTCTACAAAAAATTAAAGTACAGTTATCCTATTTTCTAAAAAGGAAAGAATAGACACTTTCCTGAGTGGGCCCCCCTCAGGCAACGTCCTTAGAGAAAACATAGACTAAACTTAAAACTTTAGAACCATATTATTGAATTAGCATTGAAAAGTGCATTGCTAGTAAATGATTAACTCTGATAATTGGCAATACTTCTTATCTCTTCTATTCTATCCTCTTTCTCTATCTATTTCCATCTATATCACTTCAATTAAAGGCCAAAGCTATTTATTTACAATTGAACTTGACTAACTTCTAATTGAATTATCCACTTAAGGTGGAAATATTTTATTGCAAACATAACCCTCACAACTGATAGAGAGTGGGTAGAGGAAGGCTGAGTCAAATCGATCGAGAAACATTAATGAGCATCACGCAGGATTTGTAGATCATAAAGATACTTTCCCCTAGATTCCTGGAACACCTTCCCCTCATGGAGAATGAATATTTTAATTACTCCTTCCATTGCTCTACACTTCTATAGCTGAATCATTCTTTACCAAAACTATTGGGCAGAAACCTAGGGGAGTGTAAATTCGCTCCTGGATCTTTGGGTTTTGCAGAAACAATTTCTATTCCTGTGGAAAGGGGTTAGCTCGACACATGAAATCTATCAAATTCTCATTATCCATATTCAATGCATCCATAGTTCATTAAATACAAGCAAAACAACATTCCTCATATGGTTGTAGGGAAATAGATAGTAATGGCTGCATGAAGATAAAGTCTCAAAGGCACACATCACTTAACAAAAAAAAAAAGTATTAATGAAAACTATAGCAAGTATTATTATAATAGATATGTTCCATTATAAACAACCAAGCATCATAATCCATGAAAAGGTTCTATAGTTACTACTTGTAAAGAATAAAAATTATGATGATGATAAGTTATGTGTGTAGTGTGAATGGTATCCTTTACATATAGAAGAATTGGGGAAGGTAAGATTCTCTTCTTAATCCCAAATTCCCAAAATAAAGATCCAAATAGATTAACAACAAGAAAATGGCCAATGCATAAATGAATCAATCGATTAGTAATAAGAAGAAAGAGGAAAACCTTACATTTCATTTTGGAATAGAGTATTAAAATATTAATTGAAATGAATTGAAGACAAATACTAACCTCAAAGTATAGAAGATCTGGAAATTGTTGTTTTTTGGTGTCTATACTAAGTTTCTAGAAATTCTGCAATCGAATCTGGAACGGAAACATGGAGACGGAGAAAACCCATAAATGTTTTTCTTTTCTAAACCAAGTCAACCTTGACCCCTTTATGTTGACCTTGACCTGCACTTCTCTGACGGTAATTCTATTCGCGGATCCTAAAAGTTTGACAAAAATGGTATCCAAATCTGCTCTATAATTTGTTGTTCTGCACCTGCACCTACAAGAAAAATTGCTTTGTTGTTTGGATGAGGGGTTTACCTTGGTCAAACCCCAGTTTTGGAATTAACCTTGAAATAGAATTGAAATTGCAGTAATAAACAAAGTAAATGGAAGAATTCACCTTGCTTATGTTGAAACCCTTGTGGAGGATTTGAATCCTTGAAACCACAAGTATAGATGCTCCAAATGGATGTGGAATTATAGGATGTAGGATTTCTCAAATCAATTGCATTTAGATCTTCAATGCCAATCTTGAATGGATCTTGGAATAGGAAGAAGCTTGAATGGATATGGATGGAGAAATCTTCAACAAGAGGGGCTCCATAGAGTTTGAATCCTTCAATGGCTACCAATGGATCTCCTTGATGAATTGAATCTTGAATGCTTGAATACTTGAATGCTTGAAAATAGATGATTGCTTCCTTTCTCCTTTCTTTTTTGCTTGCTTTCTTTTATGATGATTGATGATGTGAAATGAGAGAAGAAGGCTTCCTTATATACTAGTCTAGGGAACAAACTTCTAGAGAGGCCAACATATGAGAAATAAATTCCCATTAGGCCTATACCCTTAGAAGTGGACCCTATATTAAATATCTTTTGAGAGTTACCATTTCGAAGCCTGAAATAGCTTACCCAAAAGTGGTAAATAATTCTTTCTGAACCCCAGCATCCAGAAATCTTTGGAATTTGAAATGTGGACCCTAGGTCAGGGTCGAGGTTGAGGTCAAGCTCAATGTTGACCCAGAAGGTCGACCTTGATGCTGAGATCAAGAACCTCAAAATCTCAGAGCAAGATACCAGAAACAGGCAGAAAAGAAGTGGAAAATAGGGCAGGACATAGGAAAAATCTAGATCCAAGTCAAAGACCCATTCAAGGAGTTTGACATGACCCTAAACCACTTACTCAAAGGGCTAAACTAGTCCTAAATGGAAGTGCTTCTATTTTATGACAATACATTTAGCCCCCACTTTAGCAAGAGTATGGACTCGATGCAAACTCTTGGTAAAGGAAATCACAAAGAAAAAAAAAATCTTATTGAAATCAAAGGGAAAAAGCAATCCTCAAGCCCCCAGGGACTCAATTCTTTGTCAACCCCAAGATTACAATAAGAGAGACATAACTAGAAAACAAAGAGAAAAGGATGTGATTACCTTGCCCAATAAGAACTTATGTCCCATTGTGAATCACACAAGAAAACAATGCAACTGGAAAGATGGAGTTGAACTGCCTAGTGAATGTGGCTACTCATTAGTCAACCCATCAAGTATTCACCCTCAGTAATATTTTATTCCAAAAGAGAAAAGCCAAAACAAGAGACATCTAGTCTTAAGGACACCTTTCAACCTTAAGGGATCAAAACTTTGTAAATTGAAACTGGAGGGATCAAGAGATCCTATAAGGTAAAAATCCATGCTTTAAGGATTAGTCTCTAATCCATAAAGGGAGAAAAGTTTTGAAAAATATTTTGAAAGTGTGTGTGTGCAAAAAGTGAGTAGAGTGTATGCCCCCATGTTAAAGTCATTACTAACACTTTAATAGGAGCAATGGCTTGAATGGAAACATAAACAACTCCACTGATTACGTTTCCAATATGAGATGCCCCAAAGCAAAGACAAATCAAGGGAAATACCACATAAACATACAAAGAACATAGAAGGGATATACCTACCATGGGTTCAATATGATCATAAGATAATATATATATATATATATATATATATATATATATATATATATATATATATATATATATATATATATATATATATATATATATATATATATGATATTATTGCAAATGAATTGACATCATTCCCCAAAGAAAGTAGAACTACAATCACAATGGAGGAAAGAAAATGCAAGAGTTACAAAGAAGAGTCTTTTTGGACCACAACATGGAGACCAAAAAGAATCAATGCTACCAAGTCGCAAATCTAAGTAGACTACACAAGGAAAACATTTACGAACAATAGGATAGGTACAACATATAGAAGAATAGAGATACATATAGAGGAATAGTACAATAGGTTCAATTCCTTTATCACCTTGTACCAACAAAGTAACAAGGGTCCTATAAAAGAATCTAACAAACATTTAGCAAACACATTATGGGAGAAACACAATACAATAGGAAAATAGACAAAATGCTACCATGGAGGACAAGCCAATCAAGGGCATCGCCTACTCTCCCCATCTCAGTCTATATTATTTAGGGAAGGTGGTAAACTCGCAAGAGGGACTATATCTTACACAGTAGGAATAATAGCCAGTTCCAAACAAGGATCCTCTTGAGAATCATGATGTTCGATACTAGGTGTAATTATCAATTGTGTTGAAATCATATTAGGTAAATCAATATCAATGTCAATAGTCTCATATTCATCATTAGCATCATTAGGATCATCAAGAGTATCTTCTTCATCAAGATTAATTGAAATAGAATCTAAGATATAGATAGAATCATCATAATCATTCATCTTAACATCATTATTAAAATTAACTTCTTCCAACACATCAGACATAGGTTGGTCAAAAGAAGGTAAAGAACTTTGAAGAACAAAGGCACGGGCCTTAGCTTGAGCTTGGCGCTTCTTACGATATTCATTGGTAGATCGATTACATTTTGTCTTGTTTGAAATATGTTGAGAACTAGGAGGAATAACCACCGGTTCCTTCACAGGTTCTATAGGAAGATTAGTAGGGTTCTTAGTAGGATGAAAAGTAACACTAGGAGCTTGATTAATAGAACTAGAAGCAATGGACAAAGAAGGTATGGAAGGCATAGGAAAAAGACCATGGTTAAGATCCATCTGAGGCATGCTTAACTCAACAATCTTGTGATTTTTATAGGCTTGATATGAGCAAAAAAGGTTATTAGGTCGAGAAGAACATGAATCGGGTAATGAAGGCCAAAATAAGTCAAGAGTAGCACAATCCCTAGGCCTAGAAGGTTGATATAAACTATGATTAATTGTCTTAACTTATTCATCATGAATGAATTTAATAAACTTATGGATAGGAGAAGTAATGGCATGCATGGCATTCAACCAAGGCAAACCAAGCTTAACTTGAAACTAATCCAAAGTAGGGACAACAATGAAGGTAGTGTCCACAATTTTATCACAAAGTTCAACATCCAAGTTAATAGAACCAAATGATGGATAGAGAAAACCATTACAAGTTTGGATCCACATGTTAGATGTATCATAAAAATCACATTGTAAGTTCTTCATAAAAAGATTTTCTTCAGTAATGACATTGACTAAGGATGTAGGATCAACAAGACAACCACGTGTAGGTATCTTAGATATCCTAGCATAAATGTAGAGGGGACCATCAGGAGCTTTAATAGTCTCAAAATCATCAAAGGTGATCAAGAGTTTCCTAGGTCTTTTATTCTTAGGTTATTTTTGAGGTTTATGTTGAGGTTTCGATTTAGGCTTAGGTTGAGGTGGAACTTGAAGTTGAGGTTGAAATTGAGGCTGGGATGGAGATACAGGTTGAGACAAAACAACATGCTCCACATGGTTAACAATATGATTGAGATCATCCATCTATGAATCATAAACAATATACATAGAAGATGGTTGAACAATGGTATTAGTATCATGTGTAGGCAAAGGATTCGTATATATTTGGAGGTTTTTATTAGGATGAGAGACATATTTGTTCCCACTACCATCAAAATTATCAACAAATAAATCATTAGAATCAATTAAGTCTTGAACCTTATGTTTTAGAGAATAACACTTCTTAGTATCATGGCCATTCTGACGATGGTATTGACAAAAGGATTTGTGATCAAAGGATTTGGATGCCATCGTAGTAGGTAAAAGAGGTCAAATAGGAGGCAAAGTAATCATATTAACATTCAAAAATTTACTCATAATAGAATGTAAAGATTCAGAAAGAGGAGTAAATGTATGATTCAGATGAAAAGCAGTGGATGCAGAAGTAGCATTGTTGGATGCAACAAAAACTTGATCAATAACTGCATTTGCTTGCTTATTTTTCTTGACATAGTTGTTAGGTTTTTGAAACTGGTTGGGATTAGGAGTAGCATCACTCTTACCAACTGGAACAAGAGCCATTGGAGTGTTGCTCTCAAATTGACTCACTTGTAATTGATAATGATGAAGCACTGCACAAAGTTGTTGAAAAGAGGTAAATTCAGTAAGCAAAATATTATCTCTAATATCCTTTTGTAAATTTGAAATAAAAATATGTTGAATATCAATATTAGGAACAAGATAAGAAATTTGAGCATACAAATGCTTAAATCTACCAATAAATTCAGTCAATTTTTCTTTATTATTTTGTTTACAATGCATCAAATCAGTTAAGGACACTTGCGAACCAATGTTATTTTAGAATTGTTGGATAAATGCATTAGAAATTTTTGGAAATGAATCAATAGAGTAAGGAGGCAAGGAACAATACCATTGCAAGGCCTTATCATGAAAATTTCTAGCAAACAACTTGGCTAAAATCCTATGGTCATGAGCATAGTCACTACAAAGGATTTGAAATGTTTTAACATGAGTGACAGGGTCTCCCTTACCATTGTAATTCTCAAGATGAGACATATCGGCTTGCTAAGGAACATGAGCATGCATAATCTCTAGGGATAAAGGATTGCCCATGTCACATGTAGGAATACTAAACTTGGATTGAGTTAAGGATGCAAGTTGTTGTAAAGAGGACACAGTTTGAGCCAAACTAATGATTATGGAATCATTAGAAGAAATAGGAGGCATAGAAACATTAGAAACACTAGGGAAAGTGTAGGAAGTAGTAGGAATAGAAGACACAATTGGTGGAACACTTGGAACCATAGTTGAAAGAGGGTTGGAATAGGTAAAAGGAACACTATGGTAATAAGGTTGTGAGGTAGGTAGAGACACCGATGGAACACTCATAGGAAGAGATGGAATAGATGTAGTCACTAAAGGAGGAGTATAAGTAGGAATGCTTGGTAAAGGAATGGAAGAAGGTGCCACACTAGTGACAGGAGGAGTGAATCCTAAATCTTGAGCTTCTTGAGCTAAAGGTTTGATATTTAAATGCACAATATGAGTGATACCACACAAGAGATTAACACCTTGATCACTATCTCAAAGAACTTTCTTAAGAGCCTCTATAGCTTGGATAGAATCTTGATTATGGTTTTCTTTAATAAGCCAATTTCCCATTTTATCAAGTTCAATTGAAAGTTTTTGGACTTGTTCAAGAGGAACTCTTAAAGCATCATCCTCATCATGAGATGAGTGAGAAGAGTTATGCTCCATAGTAGGATTGGAATCATGAGTGATCAAATTGTCATCTGGGATCCTAAGGAAAGGAGAGGAAGACTCAAGATCAAAGGAGCCCATAAGTGTGAAACTTCTTCTAACCGAGATATTATAAGTAGGACTAGAGGTAGTAAAGCTCATATACCAATGCAATACAAATGAAATAAATTAGGAAACCACAAGGCATGAACAAATAAATGTTTTTGTATTTTTGCTTTATATAATTTTTTTGTTTTATTTTTGAAATGTAAATCTAACACCACAAAAGAAAGAGTTGTCGTAAGCGGGTTCACCAAAATGTAAAGAATATAAAATATGATGATGATAAGTTATGTGTATAATGTGAATGATATCCTTTACATATAGAAGAATTGGGGAAGGTAAGATTCTCTTCTTAATCCCAAATTCCTAAAGGAAAGATCCAAATAGATTAACCACAAGAAAATGGTCAATGCATAAATGAATCAATCGATTAGTAATAAGAAGAAAGAGGAAAACCTTACATTCCATTTTGGAATAGAGTATTAAAATCTTAATTGAAATGAATTGAAGACAAATACTAACCTCAAAGTATAGCAGATCTAGAAATTGCTATTTTCTAGTGTCTATACTGAGTTTCTAGAAATTCTACAACTGAATCTAGAACCAAAACAAAGAGATAGAGAAAACCCAGAAATCTTTTTCTTTTCTGAACCAGGTCGACCTTGACCCAAATATAGGTTGACCTTGACCCCTTTATGTTGACCTTGACCTGCACTGCTCTGACATAAATTCTGTACGCAGATCCCAAAAGTTTGTCAAAAAGGGTATCCGAATCTACTCTGTAATTTTTTGTTCCACACCTACACCTGCAAGAAAAATGGTTTTGTTGTTTGGAGGAGGGGTTTGCCTTGTTTAAACCCTAGTTTTGGAATTAACCTTGAAATAGAATTGAAATTGCAGTAATAAACAAAGTAAATGGAACAATTCACATTGCTTATGTTGAAACCCTTGTGGAGGATTCGAATCCTTGAATCTACAAGTATGGATGCTCCAAATGGATGTAGAATTGTAGGATGTAGGATGTAGGATGTCTCAAATCAATTGCATTTAGATCTTCAACACCAATCTTGAATGTATCTTGGAATAGGAAGAAGCTTGAATGGATATGGATGGAGAAATCTTCAGCAAGAGGGATCCATAGAGCTTGAATCCTTCAATGGCTACCAATGGATCTCCTTGATGAATTGAATCTTGAATGCTTGAATACTTGAATGCTTGAAAGTAGATGATTGCTTCTTTTCTCCTTGTTTCTTTTTTGCTTTCTTGCTTTTATGATTATTGATGATGTGAAATGAGAGAAGAAGGATTCCTTGTATACTAGTCCAGGGCACAAACTTCTAGAGAGGATGACATATATGAAATAAATTCCCATTAGGCCTATACCCTTAGAAGTGGACCTATATTAAATATTTTTTGAGAGTTACCGTTTCGAAGCCCGAAACAGTTGACCCGAAAGTAGGAAATAATTCTTTTCGAACCCTGACATCCGAAAATCTTTGAAATTTGAAATTTGGACCCCGGGTTAGGGTCGAGGTCGACCTTGACCCTGAGATCAAGAACCTCAAAATCTCAAAGAAAGATACTAGAAATAGGCAAGAAAGAAGTGTAAAATAGGGCAGGATAGGGGAAAAAGCTAGATCCAAGTCAAAGACCCATTCAAGGCGTTTGACATGACCCCAAACTACTTACTCAGAGGGCTAAACCAGTCCTAAATGGAAGTGCTTCTATTTTCTGATGATACACTACTTAAAGTCTATAAAAATTTAGTAAAACCATATGAAAATGTTGCTAAGACATAGTTTAAAACATGCCAAAATTAGGGTTCATCATGTCATTAATCATATTTTGTAGCATAACCCCTTGTTCATGCAACTCATTGAATGTATAAAATTTTTCTCGACTATTAATAATTTTATTCTATATTTGATCATCAATGAGTTATCTTTCTTACTAGCTTAGTTGTACATTTAATTTTTATAAACTAAATGAATATGTAATTTAATGTTTGTGAGATAACTTAATATATATGCTCCTTTCTCACATTCAAAATTAATCTTGAAGATCAAAATAACTTTGTTACTCTCTTCTTATCCTTTTCAATACTAAGATAGTCAAGAGTGTATGCATGAGCTCTTTGTGCCACCAGGTGATCTTGTAGACCAAAATAACTTGCTCTTATTTTCCTCCAATTGGATTGACTTGGTTTTTATTACCAAGGAGATTACCTAAACCACATGTTATTTAGAAAGGTATACAAATATAGAAGAGAATTGAAGACTCTCCCATTGTGGGGGATGCTTACCATTATAATTAGGCTTGGAAGAATTGTATACCTCTCATAGTGATAGAGGAGAGTGAGTTACCCTCTCATACTAGGCCATTAGACATCCCCCCCATTTCATAAAATTGGGCCTCACATGCCTTTGAGCTTATTGAGGACATCACCTAAAAACCTTATAGAAGTTTGGATAGGAACCATCAATTGCATTTAACTATAATGCACCAATTTTTGGAGTACGATGGAGAGTTCATCACTTTGCAGCCTTAGAGTGAATTTAATAGGTCATTTTTGCTCTCCCCTTGTGAGTTATAAGATTGATTTTAGGTGATAAAAATTTATCAATGCCACATCATGAGACCTATACATCATGCACAAAGGTATATAAGTGGGTTTATGATGTAGGGGAATCCAAGGTTAAGGCATGACATTATGTGTCCTCGATGAAACTGCATGGAGTTTTAGTATTTTGGCCAGTGTTACTCAGTTGCAGCCTTGACCGATAGTCTCAGTCATTGAAGAAAGCTCAATCACTGGAACTCGGTAGTCTCTAGTACTCGGTGAAAGTGTTACTCGGTCATGCCTGCGATGCTTAGATGACACTGGTGCTCAGTGATGCTTGGCATGCTCAGTTAATTTACTATCACTCAGTAGTTCTGGCTTACTGATTGGAGTTCTGTGTGATTTTTTGAGCTAACTTGGTGAATTTATTGTTGGTATCCATTTTTATGGGCTGACATGCTGAATTAAATGTTTGTATGCATTTGTAAGCCAACTTGTATGACATTTAATTATTTGTTTTGGGGAGTTAAGGGTTTCATCTTGCTGACTTGTGGCTGATGATTAGTATTTAAGGAGTGCTTGGGTAGATGTTTAGACAGATAGAGAATGGGAAAGAAGGAACAACTTAGTAGATCTGGAAGTCAGATGCAAAGCTTGAGAGCAAAGTTGTGGAAAAGTTCTTGATGTCCTTGCAGATCGGATTGTAATCTGATAGTTATTTTGTAGCAGAGCTAGGGGTTTGCATACTTGGGAACAAGGAGATTGCTTGGAGGCTTGTGAGCTCAAGTTTAGATCTACCTTAGGGTTTCCATCAGCTTCTGATTCTTTTCAGAGTTGAACTAGCTAAGTTTGTAGTGGATCTTGTAGGATCTTGCAGAATTATTTTTTATTGTAATTGACCCTAACCTAGAAGGCCTAACAGCCAGGCATGTTAATGAAAATCAGCATTGAACAATTACCTTGTGTTGCATTGTTGAGTAATCCACTATGTAATTTTGTTGGCTGCAAGGTTTGGACTGTCCTTCATTAGATCCACCATCCTTGACTACATCAGGTGGTATCAGAGCTGAGAGTTTGATCTTGTTGAAGCAGAAGGTTGACCTAGCAAGGTTGATCTTGCGAAGTTGATCTTGTTGGCGAAAAGATTGTGCACAATCTAGATTGCAGATCTGAAACACTGAACTTGTGGAATTGTGCCCTAGTTGTTTGCAAGATTGCAGGTTGAGATTTGACTTGTTTATGACGTGGAAATTGTCACAAGGTGGTTAGTGAGGGTTTTTTGCAGAGGGTTTTTCATATCTTTAAGGATGCCTCCTAGAAGACTGGACCCTAGAGTTATCTCTGATCTTTGTGATACTGTTGAATCTTGGATCACAGAGCAAGTGAAATTAGATTTTAGATCTGAGATGGAATTAATGAAGAATGATATGGTCGCCGAGATCATGAGAATTGTTGCTGGTATACCTCAGAATGTTGGTACTGAGGATGGCTATGAAGAAGCTACTGAAGAATTTGAAACTACTAAATCTAGTGGTGATGATGGGAGGAATAGATCTGGTGAAGACAGAACTGCTCAGTTACCTAGATTTGCTTCTTGGTTTAGTATTTACCAAATGGAAGTTTCTACTTTCTCTAGTACTTTGAAGCCCGACAATCTGATTGATTGGATTGGTGAACTTGAAGATTTCTTTGAGCTGGAAGAAATTGAAGATCCTCTTCGGGTGAGATTAGCACAGACAAAGTTGAAAGGACATGCTATTCTTTGGTGGAAAGAACTACAAAGAGACTGAGAAGATGAAGGTGAAACAAAGATCAATCGATGGAGGTTGATAGTGACTAAGTTGAAAGCTAAGTTCATACCGAGTGACTATGAGCTTTACTTGTTTAAGAAGTTGTAGAATCTGAAATAGAAGGATTTTTCTATTGAAGATTATACCGAGGAGTTCTACAAAATTACTATTCAGTCTGGACACCAAGAGCTTGGTAAGGAAAAGGTAGCTCGGTATGTGAATGGTCTAAGATTCAATATTCAGGATGAGCTTGGTATGCTGAAGATTGATTCTGTTGAAGATTCTTATCAGTATGCTCTGAAGGCAAAAGATAAGTTGAAGAAGAAACAACCTAGTAACCCCCGAGGGAAGGAAAAGAGTGATCACTCGGTGAAGGATAAATTGACTGATGAAGAAGATGAATAGAAACCTGTGGAACCAAAGAAGAAGATAGGTAGAGTTATCTTTAAGGGTACTTGCTATAACTGTGGAGAGGAAGGACACCATTCTTTTAAATGTACACAGAAGAAGGTTGACCGATGAACTACTGTGATGAATGAGAACATTCAGAAGGAACCCGAATTAGAGAACTTACTGCTTCAACAAACATTTCTTAGTACAAAGGATGAACCTTGTCAGAGGAGTAGCTTGTTTAGGACCCGATACAAGACTGAAGGTAAACTTTGTGATGTTATTGTTGATAGTGGAAGTACTAATAACCTTGTTGCTAAGGACCTGGTTCAGAAACTTGGTTTGAGTAGATTGAAGCATCCTTGTCCTTATAGGCTTGGCTGGTTACAAGATGTTCATGCTTTGGAAGTTAGAGAACAATGCTTCATTGATGTTTAGATGTGACATTGTGAAGATGAATAGTTGTGATATATTGCTCGGTAGACCTTGGGTGACCCCACAATAGTGGGTTACACTTTTTTAGACATGCTGATTTTTGTTGAAATAACACATTTTTAATATAATATGATGATTTAAGCCTTGAGAGGTTATATTTGAAGGAATTAATTACAAATGGTTAGTTGAAAGCCTTTTAGATTAAAAAAAAATATTGATATAACATATATACTCCTCATTCATACCTACAATGGAGTCTCCTTCGCACCTATTAAAATGCTGGCAAAAAATCACTTTGACTTTATCTTTTGGCAGATCAAATGAATTAATTTGACAAACCTATCTATGTAGTAAGGTACTACTAAGAAAAATAATTCCAATGATTATAATGTTAATATATATTAATTTTTTTATGATTTTGTATTTTTAGTTTTACTAAACATAAATATTTCACTGTATGTCTACCTCTATGTTTGACACTTATGGAAAAATAGTAAATGAGAGGAAAAAAATTCTAAAAAATATATATGCCCTAGGTATTGAAGTTATCTTTCTATCAAAAAAAATAAAAATGAAATTAAACAAATACACAAGTTATAAGCTATGTAGTCAAGGTATGTCAAAATTATGGTTTAGTCAATTTCAAACATTAATAAAATATAAAATAATCATGATAATGTTGTCAAACCAATTGTATTCCCTCTGTATGGATGTTACAAAACTAAATTCAAAATAATCACATTGATATATATTTAAGAAAAAAAGTTATGCTCTATGAAAACAATGTAACTCTTTGAAAATGACATTTTTAACAACATACCAATTTTTGTGGGAGAAAGAAAAAACAATTCAAATCAATTCAAAAATAAAAATAAAAAATATATTTAGAATCTAGAAAAAAAATCCTAAAAGACTCTACTTTACTTCATCTTTTGATTTCAAACAGTTTAATGACAATATGCATCTGAATCGAAAAGTTTTTTTTTCAAAATGTAGAGTTCAGTGTCCATTCAGGCTGAAAAGTGTAACCCACTATTGTGGGTTCACCCCCTTGGCATTATGATTGCAGAGCTATTTATGACTATGTCCGCAATGTGTTTACTGTTGAGAAGGATGATAGGAAGTGTTCACTAATCCCTTTGATGGATACAACGCTCAGTAGGAGAAGCTTGAGTATTGGTAGCCGAGTTGAGATTATGGATCCAGAGAAAATGAATGATTGGTATGGAGAACCGACTTGTACATTGTCAAGAAAAGACTTGAAGAAATAGAGGAAACTGAAGTGGAAGAATTTGCAAGCAGAAAAGGTCGAGGACTTGTATGTGAAAAACTAGTTCGAGATTTATGTGCTGAATCTTGAAAGATGTTCTTCTTACATATGAACATATTTTGGAACCTGGGGTGTCTGATGTAGGGGCATCCAAGGTTAAGGCAGGGCATTCTCTGTCCTTGGTGAAACTGCATGGAGTGTTAGTATTTTGGCTGGTGTTACTCGATTGCATCTTTGACTGATGGTCTCGGTCATTAAAGAAAGCTCGGTCACTAAAGGAACTCGGTAGTCTCTGGCGCTCGGTGAAAGTGTTACTTGATCATGCCTGCAATGCTCGGTCGACACTGGTGCTCAGCGATGCCTAGCGTGCTTAGTTAATTTACTATTGCTCGGTAGTTTTGGCTTACCGACTGGAGTTCTGTGTGATTTGTTGAGCTGACTTGGTGAATTTATTATTGGTAGCCATTGTTATGGGCCGACATGCAGAATTAAATGTTTGTATGTATTTGTAAGCTGACTTGTATGGCATTTAATTATTTGTTTTAGGGAGTTAAGGGTTTCATCTTGCTGACTTGTGGCTGATGATTAGTATTTAAGGAGTGCTTAGGTAGATGTTTAGACAAACAAAGATTGGGAAAGAAGGAACAACTTAGCAGATCTGGAAGTCAGATGCGAAGCTTGAGAGCGAAGTTGTGGAAAAGTTCTTGAGGGTAAGTGCACAAAGATGGGGGACCAAAAAGATGCCACTTTTCTTTTTGGCCCCCCATCACCCATAGTGTGCACGCAATAAAGGGTGTGCGCCCTATGGCTTGGGTTTCCCAAGCCTTAGGCTTGGAAAATCCAAGCCAAAGCGCATGCGCCCTATAGGGTGTACGCCCTTTTGAAAAACTTGTATAAAGTTTGCTGCACACGGATTTGGAAGCTCATTTTGCTTTCTCAAACTCGCATTTTCAGCTAATAGGAGATTCTAAAGTGCGCATGCCCTATTATATTTTCTTGTGAGTTGATTATTTTTGTTCATCCATCGATCAAATGGCTCCACAATGCCGTTAAGTTCGATCTGGAAGAAGAGGTAAGTGTTTTTACAGCTTATCATGCCTCTTATTTGTTTTAAAATTTGAGTTTTGTTGCAATTTGTTTTTTTTTAAATTTGTTTTTTTTTAAATTTTTTGTGTAATGAATATTTTAAAATGTAGTTTTTTTAATTGCTAAGAAGAAATAATCTCCCTCCACCAAACCCTCTATCTCCTCGTGAAGAACCGAATGAAGAACCGAATGAAGAAAGAAATGAAGAAAATGAACCTCAATTGCCTCCACCAATCGGGAAACCTCCTCTTGGAACACAACAAAAAATTTTGAACCAAATTGAAAGAGGGCAAAAAGAATTAGAATCTTTAATTAATAGGTTAAAAGATTCTAGTGGTACAAATTTCAGAAGGGAAAGACTTTCAAAATCATTAGAAGCAATCTTGACCCATGTAAGCGCAGTTAGTGGGCAAATTAATTTATGGCAGGACAAAAGAGAAGAACAAAAATAATATTATGCAAATAAATTATCTTATGCGGACATAAAAAAGAAAAAAATCAAAAAAGATGACATTTTCCAGCTATTTAAAAAACCAGGGGATGCAAATACTCTTAGAACTACAACAAGGAGGTTCCCAATTCATTGGTGCATAAATGAAGACATTAAAAAAAAAATTTGGGAGAGATGGTGGATGGTCTTTGATTCACCTCCTTGTAACAATCATGAGGTTCCTATATATTTCTTGAGGAAACTCTATTGCGAGTTTGTACTCAAGGTGGTGCCAAATTATTTTGACATGCTGGATTCTCAGGGTAGAGGAGGGGGTTCATCATTTGATCAAGCAGGGGCACATCGTGACCCTAACGCACCTAGGTTTGCTAGTGGCAAGCCACCATTGGATCATGTTAGTATTCCTTTCATTGTGAAGGAACATGTAGAGGTAGACACACTAGGCATGATTAGTGCTCTAACATAGACTCTCATTCAGTGTGCCACTCCTTTAGTTGAGGGTGACTATGGTCAATCCTCGAGGGGGCATATTTGTCGGTCATGTGGATGCTTGTGCACATTTGGTACTGGCGAGAGAGAGGAAGAGGATTCTGGATTGATGACTGATACCTTTCTAAATACGACATTTGGCATTGACACATAGGTAAATGTTTCCAAGTTCATTAAATTGCTTTGATCATATTTCATTTATAAAATAATAACTATTTAATTCAGTATCTATTGTTTATGATGAAAATTTAGGGCAAGAGTGTCAGTGGTGGTGGTGGTGGCAGTGGAAGTGGCAATGATCCTAATGTCCCCTTTTACACATCATCGTCAATTCCACAAGTATGTATCGAATAAAATATTTAATTAACATATTCGATTATTATGTAATTATATGAATAATTGTATCCTAACTTATTGTGCATGTGCATTAGATGTGCACTGGTGGACCATCGACATTCACAAAAGACAGCAAAGGGCATCATACAACTTTCCTTGAGGTATCTTTATTTGCATATTAATTGGATTTACTTGATCATATTTAATTAATGAATGAATGACTAAATTACTAGACAAAATATGATCAAAATCTAGAGGCACGATGATTACATTCTTTCACCTGGGTTTGTGAGGTCACCATTGAGTCCATAGGTATACATGTAATAATGCATTATAATTAACATGTCAGTAGTACATTCTTATATGAATGGTTATCTTATAATTTTCCATGTACATGTGCACTAGTTGAATGTTGGAGCTTCGACTTCGACACCGCACACTGGAGGACGTGGTGGAACCTTCATGGAGGTATCATTTACTCATTAGCAGGGTTGTAAAAAATATATGTAATCTTGATAACTGCATAATTTACTTTTTTTGTTTCATTTTCATCTTTTGACATCAAAGACTTCTCCTTCTGTCTGTGATAGTTTGGATCATGGAGTAGCTGCAACAGTAGCTAGTTTTGAAGCACTAACTGAGGTATGAAAGAGATCACTTAACTTTAATTGTTATTTTAATAGTTCGTATTGAATTTTATAATGATATCCATGTATGTATTTTAATTATTATTTTGATCATTGTTGTAGGGACTTATGACTCCAGATCACCACATGTGCCTTCGGTGGATGAACATAGTGACTATTTGCTAGCGGTAAGCCAATATTTAATTTTATGTCATTGTATAATTCAATTTTTATGTATATTAGTTATCTCTATCTAAATTTTTTTTTTATTAGGTCAAGCTATAGAAGAGTCTATACAAGAGGACGAGTGAGCGCACTTGGAAGCTTATGGCATCCATTGCATCTCCATCGACGTGACAATCGAAGACAGCTCGGGATTTGTTTTCTTCCCCTAGTGGGAAAGGACTAGATTAGGGATATGGATTGTATACCTATATGGCATTAGTGGACATATTTTTTGTATATTGTATCAATGATACGTTGTACATCCATTTGGCTATGAGGAAGTTAGTTTTACTATATTGAATATATTCAATGTATGACATTATTGGACATATATATTTGACTTCATGCCCTACGAATATATTTTTTTTATGTTTTAGGTATGCAATTCATGTGTTTGGTGTATTGATGTATACTAAATTATGTTTATGTTCATGTCTTTGCTTTGTAAATTTTCCATGCCTTATAGTTATGCTTGTATGTTTATCGATGTATGTTTAACTTGCTGACTATGCTACAAATGCCAGTCACTGTCCTCAATAACAATCAATTCCTTAACTGTAATAATAACAAAAGTAATGAAATGAATGCATAAATTTATAAATATAACATAAGGATTCTTGGGGTACCCTAATGTTGGCAAGAGTTCTTTTATTAATAAGATTACTACGGAATATGTGGATGTGCAACCTTATGCTTTTACAAACAAACTTCTAATTGTCCCCTAACTGACTGATTGTTAATGACAAACACTAGAATACATATTTGCACTCATCCTACTGCTCACCCCGGAGTCATCGGTGTCATTTGAATGACTGTGTGTTCCAAAAAAGGTTGTCAGTAGCATTTATCTGACCATTCAAAGTTGTTGGAACAAACAGTTCGATGCTACGACCGACGGTTTGAAAGATACACAACGATGACCGTTTGAACTGAGGAACACTTTGAGTTCTGACACCGATCGAGAATGTGTTGCCAAATTTAAAAGAAGTTGAATCTCTAAAAACTAAGACATGCATTTGTAGGCCCTAGCAACATGGTCCTGTAGCACCTGACAGATCAATTCTACCTCACACAAGCTCTGAGATATGACCCTGCAAAGATCACTAATTTCATGCTTAAGAGACCTTGAGGGACACTTCGGCCCGGAGTCATCGATGGGGTTCGAATGACTGTGTGTGGTGAACAAGATTTCCCCTAGCGTTTACCCGACCATTTGGAGCTATTGGAACTAACAGTTTGATGCTACGACTGACGGTTTGAAAGATACGCAACGTTGGCCATTTGAACTGAGGAACACTATGAGTTCTGACACCAACTAAGAATGTGTTGCTGAATTTAAACAAATTTGAATCTCTAAAAATTGAGATAGGATTTTTTAGGCCCCAGCAACACGGTCCCGTAGCACCTAACAGATTGATTCTACCTTGCACAAGCTCTGAGATATGACCCCACAAAGATCATTGATTTCATGCTTAAGAGACCTTGAGGGACACTTCAACACAGAGTCGTCGGCAGGGATCGAATGACTATGCATGGGGAATGAGGTTGCCACTAGGGTTTACCTAGCCATTCAGAGTTGTTGGAACTGACGGTTTGATGCTACGACTGATGATTTGAAAGATACACAATGTTGGCCATTTGAACTGAGGAACACTATGAGTTCTGACACTGACCGAGAATGTGTTACCCAATTTAAAAGAAGTTGAATCTCTAAAAATTGAGATAGGCTTTTGTAGACCCTGACAACATAGTTTTGTAGCAACTAATGAATCAATTCTACCTGGCACGAGCTCTGTGATATGACCCCACAAAGATCACCGATTCCATGCTTAAGAGACCTTGAGGGACACTTCAACACGGAGCCGTTGGCGGGGATTGAACAACTATGGGTGTTGAACAAGGTTGCCACTAGCATTTACCCGGCCATTCAGAGTTGTTGGAATAGATGGTTTGATGCTACAACCAATGGTTTGAAAGATACACAATGTTGGCCATTTCAGCTGAGGAACACTTTGAGTTCAGACACCGATCAAGAATGTGTTGCCAAATTTAAACGAAGTTGAATCTCTAAAAACTGAGATAGGATTTTGTAGGCCCTAGCAACATGGTCCTGTAGCAACTAAAGTATTAATTCTACCTCGCATGAGCTCTGAGATATGACCCCACAAAGATCACCGATCCCATGCTTAAGAGACCTTGAGGGACACTTCAGCATGGAGTCATCGGCGGGGATCGAATGACTGTGCATGGTGAACAAGGTTACCACTAGTGTTTACCCGGCCATTCGGAGCTATTGGAACAGACGATTTGATGCTACGACCAATGGTTTGAAAGATACACAACGTTGGCTGTTTCAGCTGAGGAACACTTTGAGTTCTAACACCGACCGAGAATGTGTTGCCAAATTTAAAAGAAATTGAATCTCTGAAAACTAAGACAAAATTTTGTAGTCCCTGGCAACACAATCTTGAGCACTTAATGAATCAATTCTACCTTGCACGAGCTCCGAGATATGACCTCACAAAGATTGTTGATTCCATGCTTAAGAGACCTTGAGGGACACTTCAGCACGGAGTCGTCGGTGGGGATCAAACAACTGTGGGTGCCGAATGAGGTTTCCACTAGTGTTTATTTGGCCATTTGGAGCTGTTGGAACAGACTGTTTGATGGTACGACCAATAGTTTGAAAGATACGCAACGTTGGCCGTTTCAACTGAGGAACACTTTGAGTTCTAACACTGACTGAGAATGTGTTGCCAAATTTAAACGAAGTTGAATCTTCAAAAATTGAGATAGGCTTTTGTAGGCCCTAGCAACATGGTCTTGTAACAACTAAGGGATCAATTCTACCTTGCACAAGCTCTGAGATATGACCCCACAAAGATCATCGATTCCATGCTTAAGAGACCTTGAAGGACACTTCAGCATGAAGTCATTGGCGGGGATCGAACAACTGTGGGTGCCGAATGAGGTTGCCACTAGCATTTACCTAGCCATCCAGAGCTATTGGAATAGACGATTCGATGCTACGACCAATGGTTTGAAAGATATGCAACGCTGGCCATTTCAGCTGAGGAACACTTTGAGTTTTGACACCGACTTAGAATGTGTTGCCAAATTTAAACGAAGTTAAATCTCCAAAAATTGAGATAGGCTTTTGTAGGCCCCAGCAACATGGTCCCATAGCAACTGAAAGATTGATCCTACCTTGCACAAGCTCTGACATATGACCCCACAAAGATCTCTGATTCCATTCTTAAGAGACCTTGAGGGACACTTCAACACGAAGTCGTCGGTGGGGATCAAATGACTGTGGGTGCCAAATGAGGTTTCCACTAGCATTTATCCAGCCATCTAGAGCTGTTGGAATAGATGGTTTGATGCTACGACTGACGGTTTGAAAGATATGCAACATTGGTCATTTCAGCCGATGAACACTTTGAGTTCTGACACCAACCGAGAATGTGTTGCCAAATTTAAACAAAGTTGAATCTCCAAAAATTGAGATAGGCTTTTGTAGGCCTTAGCAACATGGTCTCGTAGAAACTAATGGATTGATTCTACCTCACATGAGCTTCGAGATATGACCCCGCAAAGATCACCAATTCCATGCTTAAGAGAACTTGAGGGACACTTCAGCACAGAGTCATCGGTGGGGATTGAACGACTATGGGTGCCAAACGAGGTTGCCACTAGAGTTTACCAGGCCATTTGGAGCTATTGGAATAGATGCTTTGATGCTATGACTGATACTTTGAAAGATACGCAATGTTGGCCGTTTCAGCTGAGGAACACTTTGAGTTCTGACACTGACTGAGAATGTGTTGCCAAATTTAAATGAAGTTGAATCTCCAAAAACCAAGATAGGATTTTGTAGGCCCTGACAACACGGTCCCATAGCACCTAACAGATTGATTCTACCTCACATGAGCTCTGAGATATGACCCTGCAAAGATCTTTGATTCTATGCTTAAGAGACCTTGAGGGACACTTCAGCATGGAGTCATCGGCGGGGATCAAATGACTGTGGGTGCCGAATGAGGTTGCCACTAGCATTTATCTGGCCATTCGAAGCTATTGGAATAGATAGTTTGATGCTATGACTGATAGTTTGAAAGATACGTAATGTTGGTTGTTTCAGCTAAGGAACACTTTGAGTTTTGACACCGATCGAGAATGTGTTGCCAAATTTAAATGAAGTTGAATCTCCAAAAATTGAGACAGGCTTTTTCATGCCCCAGCAACATAGTCTCGTAGTAACTAATGGATTGATTCTACCTTGTACAAGCTCCGAGATATGAGCCCGCAAAGATCATCAATTCCATGCTTAAGAGACCTTGAGGGACACTTCAGCAGAGAGTCATCGGCGGGGATCGAACGATTGTGCGTGGTGAATGAGGTTGTCACTAGTGTTTACCCAGCCATTCAGAGTTGTTGGAATAGATGGTTTGATGCTATGATTGACGGTTTGAAAGATACACAACGTTGGCCGTTTCAGCTGAGGAACACTTTGCGTTTTGACATTGACCGAGAATGTGTTGCCCAATTTAAAATAAGTTGAATCTCCAAAAAATGAGATAGGCTTTTGTAGGCCTCAGCAACATGATCCCTTAGCAACTAATGGATCCATGCTACCTCTCACAAGCTCTGAGATACAACTTCACAAAGATCGTCAATTCCATGTTTAAGGGACCTTGAGGGACACTTCAGAACGAAGTTGTCAGTGGGGATCGAACGACTGTGGGTGCCAAATGAGGTTGCCACTAGAGTTTACCTAGCCATCTAGAGCTATTGGAAAAGATGGTTCAATGCTATGAATGATGATTGGAAAGATACGCAACGTTGGCCGTTTTAGTTGAGGAACACCTTGAGTTCCGACACCGACCAAGAATGTGTTGCCAAATTTAAATGAAGTTGAATCTTTGAAAACTGAGACAGGCTTTTGTAGGACCTAGCAACATGGTCCTGTAGAAACTAATGGATTGATTCTACCTTGCACGAGCTCCGAGATATGACCCCACAAAGATCACCAATTCCATGCTTAAGAGACCTCAAGGGACACTTCATCACGAAGTCATCGGTGGGGATCGAACAATTGTGGGTGCCAAACAAGGTTGCCACTAGTGTTTACCTAGCCATCCAGAGCTATTAGAATAGATGGTTTAATGCTATGACCGACGGTTGGAAAGATACGCAATGTTGGCCGTTTCAGCTGAGGAACACCTTGAGTTTTGACACCAACCAAGAATGTGTTGCCAAATTTAAAAGAAGTTGAATCTCCAAAAATTGAGATAGGCTTTTGTAGGCCTCAGCAATATGGTCCTATAGCAACTAATAGATCCATGCTACCTCGCATGAGCTCTGAGATATGACCCCGCAAAGATCATCGATTCCATGCTTAAGGGACCTTAAGGGACACTTCAGCACGGAGTTGTCGGCGGGGATCGAACGACTATGGGAGCCGAACAAGGTTTCCACTAGCGTTTACCTGACTATCTGGAGCTATTGGAATAGATGGTTAGATGCTACGAATGATGGTTGGAAAGATATGCAATGTTGGTCGTTTCAGCTGAGGAACACCTTGAGTTCTGACACCGACCGAGAATGTGTTGCCAAATTTAAATGAAGTTGAATATCTGAAAACTAAGATAGGCTTTTGTAGGCCCCAACAACACAGTCTTGTAGCAACTAATAAATTGATTCTACCTCACACGAGCTCTAAGATATGACCCCGCAAAGATCACTGATTCCATGCTTAAGAGACCTTGAGGGACACTTCAACACGGAGTCATCGGCGGGGATTGAACAACTGTGGGTGCCGAATGAGGTTTCCACTAGCGTTTACCCAGCCATCTAAAGCTATTGTAATAGATGGTTTGATGCTATTACCAATGATTGGAAAGATACAAAACGTTGGCCATTTCAGCTGAGGAACACCTTGAGTTCTGACATCGACCGAGAATGTGTTGCCAAATTTAAAAGAAGTTGAATCTCCAAAAATTGAGAAAGACTTTTGTAGGCCCCAAAAACATGGTCCTATAGCAACTAATGGGTCCATGCTACCTCACACGAGCTTTGAGATATGACCTCGCAAAGATCACCGATTCCATGCTTAAGGGACCTTGAGGGACACTTCAGCACAGAGTCTTCGGTGGTGATCGAACGACTATGGGTGCCGAATGAGGTTGCCACTAGTGTTTACTTGGCCATCTGGAGCTATTGGAATAGATGGTTTGATGCTACGAATGACGGTTGGAAAGATATGCAACATTGGCCGTTTCAGCTGAGGAACACCTTGAGTTCTGACACCAACCGAGAATGTGTTGCCAAATTTAAACAAAGTTGAATCTCTTAAAACTGAGACAAGCTTTTATAGGCCTCAGCAACATGGTCTCATAGCAACTAATGGATTGATTCTACCTCGCACGAGCTCTGAGATATGACCCTGGAAAGATTGCTAATTCCATGCTTAAGGGACCTTGAGGGACACTTCAGCATGGAGTCATCTGTGGGGATTGAATGACTATGGGTGCCAAACAAGGTTGCCATGAGTGTTTACCTGGCCATCTAGAGCTATTGGAGTAGATGGTTTGATGCTACGACCGATGGTTGGAAAGATACGCAACGTCGACTGTTTTAGCTGAGGAACACCTTGAGTTCTGACACTGACCGAGAATATGTTGCCAAATTTAAAAGAAGTTGAATCTCCAAAAACTAAGATAGGCTTTTGTAGGCCCCAGCAACATGGTCCCGTAGCAACTAACAGATCCATGCTACCTCATACGAGCTCTGAGATATGACCCTGCAAAAATTGCTGATTTCATGCTTAAGGGACCTTGAGGGACACTTCAACACGGAGTCGTCGACGGTGATCAAATGACTGTGTGTGCCATGTACTTGCATGAGGACATTATATATTATAGAAATACTGCATAGAAGTAGCTGGCAAGCCACTCAAAAAGTAGTAACTGATAGCAAGTGGGATGATGCAGATGCTTTAATAAACCACTATCTTATTTACTCAAGCAACATCTAGTTCATCTGCTCGACTGGGGCATGTTTGGGAACAGAGAGTCTCCATTTAAACTCAAGTCTCTAGAAGTAGTTATATTTGTCAGTCGAGGAGATACACCCATTGGATCTGCAATAACTTCATGCTCACTAGAATTTTCATTACTCTTCAATTGGGATACTCTTTCCAAAATTGCATCTACCCTTTTACCAATTAATGGGTCTATTTTTGGACCTCGAAGGAGTTGGTCACCTAAACGAGAACCCTGAGATGAAGCAGGAACTTCTCTATGAAAGAGATGAGTACCTTGAGAAGCTCTCCACTTGTCAGCTAAATTAAAACCTTGGACCATAGATGGCTGCCCTTTGTTGTAAAATGAGGAGTGAGACTGTCTTGCCAAAGGTGGCAATGAACTTTCATTTCAAGGATAATGCCCAAGTCGCGTAAATGCAAGGCCATTGACGGTTAGTCATTTCTAATAGAAATATTTGTGGTGCTAGAATGAAGTGCATGACCAAATTCTTTGCCTGCTAAGGAACCAATTTGGGAAATTAATGGGTCTATTTGTGGACCTCGAAGGAGTTGGTCACCTAAATGAGAACCTTGAGATGAAGTAGGAACTTCTCTACGAAAGAGACCAGTACCTTGAGAAGCTCTAGACTTGTCAGCTGAATTAAAACCTTGGACCATAGAT
The DNA here is from genome assembly GCA_027943335.1 of Chamaecyparis obtusa. NCBI lineage: Eukaryota > Viridiplantae > Streptophyta > Pinopsida > Cupressales > Cupressaceae > Chamaecyparis > Chamaecyparis obtusa. Next base: position 16,183 of record BSBK01007408.1, on the reverse strand, counting down.
GGCTGCCCTTTGTTGTAAAATAAGGAGTGAGACTGCCTTGCCAAAGGTGGCAATGAACTTACATTTCAAGGATAATGCCCAAGTCCTGTAAATGCAAGGCCATTGAGGAATAGTCAATTCTAATAGAAATATTTGTGGTGCTAGAATGAAGTGCATGACCAAATTCTTTGCCTGCTAAGGAACTAATTTGGGAAATTAATGGGTCTATTTGTGGACCTCGGAGGAGTTGGTCACCTAAATGAGAACCTTGAGATGAAGCAGGAACTTCTCTACGAAAGAGATCGGTACCTTGAGAAGCTCTCCACTTGTCAGCTAAATTAAAACCTTGGACCATAGATGGCTGCCCTTTGTTGTAAAATGAGGAGTGAGACTGCCTTGCCAAAGGTGGCAATGAACTTACATTTCAAGGATAATGCCCAAGTCCCGTAAGTGCAAGGCCATTGAGGAATAGCCATTTCTAATAGAAATATTTGTGGTGCTAGAATGAAGTGCATGACCAAATTCTTTGCCTGCTAAGGAACCAATTTGGGAAATTAATGGGTCTATTTGTGGACCTTGAAGGAGTTGGTCACCTAAATGAGAACCTTGAGATGAAGCAGGAACTTCTCTACGAAAGAGATCAGTACCTTGAGAAACTATCCACTTGTCAACTGAATTAAAACCTTGGACCATAGATGGTTTGCCTTTGTTGTAAAATAAGGAGTGAGACTGCCTTTCCAAAGGTGGCAATGAACTTACATTTCAAGGATAATGCCTAAGTCCTGTAAATGCAAAGCCATTGAGGAATAGTCATTTCTAATAGAAATATTTGCGGTGCTAGAATGAAGTGCATGACCAAATTCTTTGTCTGCTAATGAACCAATTTGGGAAATTAATGGGTCTATTTGTGGACCTCGAAGGAGTTGGTCACCTAAATGAGAACCTTGAGATGAAGCAGGAACTTCTCTATGAAAGAGATGAGTACCTTAAGAAGCTCTCCACTTGTCAGCTGAATTAAAACCTTGGACCATAGATGGCTACCCTTTGTTGTAAAATGAGGAGTGAGACTGTCTTGCCAAAGGTGGCAATGAACTTACATTTCAAGGATAATGCCCAAGTTGCGTAAATGCAAGGCCATTGATGGTTAGTCATTTCTAATAGAAATATTTGTGGTACTAGAATGAAGTGCATGACTAGATTCTTTGCCTGCTAATGAACCAATTTGAGGCTTCATTTCACATTGCTCTGTGGATAATTCCACAACACTTGTTACTTATCTATCTAAATTTTTTGTGTCAGTTTACATGTGCACTGAAGAGATTTTGTCACTACTTGAGCTACTAGCAGATGATGGTGATTAATCGTCATCATCATCTGACATAGGCTCACATGCATATCTTACTTCTTTCCTTTGCCACTTTCCCCTTCCTAGCTCTTCCTCCTTATATGTAACTTCTATCATGGGTCCAAGAAGCTCTTCCCACTCTTTCCCATTAACTATGGGCTTTGTCTCTTCATCCTAAGTAATTGGCATACCTTGGATGGCACCAAGATAACCATTTTCTTCTAAAATGTCCTTTTCTCACATTAATATCTCTATTAAGAAGATTTTCTATATCTTCCTCTGTATATTGAATAGATGTAGCGGCAATCCCATGTTCATCAAGAATATTCCTTGCACCATTGAGTAATATATCATGCAATTCCTTAATAGTTTCATTCTTAATAGAATTCATAACTAGATTTTCCATAGCCAATTTTCTTCTTGATCGTTACAATATTTTCTCCTCAACTGAACATTTTGTAATCAGTTGATATACAATCATAGTTTTCTCTTGGCCAATCCTATGGGCTCGTGATTGAGCCTATAGATCCACAAAAGGGTTGAAATTTGGATCTGGTGGAAGAGTAGTATTAGGAAGAAGTCAATCACTAACATCTCATCTCTATAACAACTAAATTTGGATTCACTAGAAGCATTAGTTCTCAAAAAAAAAATAGTAAAACATACCATATATAATGACTGTGTCGACACTCGATTGCATCATATAATAAGTTGAAATTAGATAATCATAAAACACTTTGTAAAGTACAACGTACATATCATATACAACCACATCAAATGAGTTCAGCATCAAGAAAGAATTTTTTTTTTTCAAAGTCTTGTAATTTCTCTATGGTCATTTTATGCATGAATCCATCATAGGATGGTCAAATGATGGTGAATCAACTTTGGTTCAGTTTCTATGGTGCTGGGAGATGAGACATTGGGCGAGCCCTAGTTTCTAGGGGGTTTTGGGTCTTAAAGTAGATGGTATCAAAGGAGAGAATGAAGTAAAGGATTCTCCAAAGCTGAGAAAAGAAAAGAAAGTGATGTTCAAAAGGAAGAGAATAAGAAAAAGAAGAGGAAGAGAAGTGTAGGAAGTTACAAAAGGTTAATATACAAGGTGTTGAAACAAGTGCATCCCTCCAAGGGAATATCCAGTGATGCCATGGATATCATGGAGAGCTTCATGATTGATATTTTTGATAAGATTACTCCTAAGGTTGCTTCTTTGTTGAAATATAACAAGATTGTGACACTTTCTTCCAGAGAAATTGAGATTGCTGTCAAGTTTGTTCTGCCTCGAGAGCTGGCTCGACATGCTACTTCTGAAGGAAGGAAGGCTGTTACCAAGTTTCCTACTGCTCTGGGTTAGGTTTTGTTGGAAGATTTTAAGTTTTTTGTACGTGGTGTTTATGGAAGGCTTGTTTAGAAGTTGGTTTTGGCTTGGGTTTTGGTAAGGGTAGCACTCGAAGATTGGTCTTAGGGATAGGGATATCTAATGATTTGGATCATCTTTTATTGTTCATTTAAAGGTTAATCAATAACCATTTGAACTTGGAAGTGATTGGAGTGCAATTCATTGATCCATCCCCTTTATGTATTTGTTGTCACTTGGGGATGGATCCAAACCTTGTAACTTAGTATTCTAACATTGGAAATGCAGGAAATAAGAAGAGTTTGCAAGTTGAGAGTGATTGAAGGAGTTTGATGAGTTTGAAGGGTGCATAAGGGTCATCAAATTGGTGCAAGGGTAAAACAATAGACGTTCTAACCTTTGGAGGGGGTATTTTATGCATGAATCCATCATAGGATGGTCAATTGATGGTGAATCAACTTTAGTTTAGTTTCTATGGTGTTGGCAGACAAGACATTGGGTGAGCCCTAGTTTCTAGGGGGTTTTGGGACCAATTTGGGGCTTTTACATCTAGAAGTGTCAAATATTCAAATTGATGGTAGAATCCTCTAATTAGAGTCATCAAGTATTTGGTTGATGGTCCAACCAATTGGCAAGCTTAAACAAACATGAACCAATAACTTGTTTGATATGGTGGATATGGAGTTGCTGAAGGAAACCTAAGGTGTGGAGTCTTAAAGAAGATGATATGAAAGGAGAGAATGAAGTAAGGGATTCTCCAAAGATGAGAAAAGAAAATAAAGTGATGTTCAATCCCACAAAGGATTCAGTAGTCAAAGCAATGAAATCTGAGAATACAAGGTGTTGAAAAAAGTGCATCCCTCCAAGGGAATATGTAGTGATGCCATGGATATCATGGAGAGCTTCATGATTAATATTTTTTATAAGATTTCTCCTAAGGCTACTTCTCTGCTAAAATATAACAAGATCATGAAACTTTCCTCTAGAGAAATTGAGATTGTTGTCAAGTTTGTTCTGCCTCGAGAACTAGCTAGGCATGCTGCTTACGAAGGAAGTAAGGCTGTTATCAAGTTTCCTACTGCTCTGGGTTAGGTTTTGTTGGAATATTTTAGGTTTTTTGTATGTGGTGTTTATGGCAAGATTGTTTAGAAGTTGATTTTGGCTTGGGTAATGCATGAGCAATTTACAGTCCACCCAATTTACAGTGCTATATAAATTTGACATGTTACGATATTTTGTATCTCCATTTAGTCTAATGAACCAATTGGGTCTGCCCTACCCTTGATTGTCTCAAGTATTGCCTCGTGGTCTGACTCACGAACCTTCCAAAGAGTTTTATTTTGTAGTCTTCCCCCATATCTGATTAAGTAGACATTTGATGCAACGATGAGGTTTGAATAATGAAGAATCTTTCTGTCTCCCAATCCTTGAACAACCACAACCTAGGGTTCTTCATAGCATACTGTCTAAGCCATGTACCAGTTACAACCACTGCTCCTATAGGGTATTCTAATTCTTCACCATCGATAACTGAGTGATCTAATTTCTTTTTTGCCTCTACACAATGACACAAATAATAATCTGTCTCTTCTTCATTGTCTTTAGGTGCAATAACAACAAAAACATGGCCTGTAATGATATAAACATAATGAGGACATTAGTTTACTAAATATTTATGATAAAGTACTAAATTTGAGATTATTTGTATGTGGAAAATACCGACCTAGTTGTACTAGATCAGATAAGTGATCAAAGTCAATGGATGATTCCATTTCTATCAGTTGTAGTGATTCATGGGGATGATAGGAGGCAAGTGGACTCAAAATACATGTATACCATTCATCAACCCATTCCTTTGACTCGCACCAATCCCAATCTTCATCTACACATGATGAACAAAAGCATGTCATATGTCATGTGTGGATACTCCATGAACCTGCATTACAACTTCTAAAAGAGTGTAGCTCACTTGATCCTGTCAATGTACAACAATCCTCATATGGTGCAATGTTAATTTCATCCATCAACCAAAAAAATTTATGAACCGTAGACTCACCTTCATTACCTAGACCCATTGTAGCATTACACCACTGCACAATACATCTCGCATCTGACAATGTTGCTTTCTCTTTTTACTTTAATTCTTCACGTGCTAAGGCTCTTTTAATACATGCACCTGCGCCATCGTGCTCTCCCTTTCCATGACCGGCCTCTGTGAAATTCCACATATATTGAATTCCAGTAATCTTATGCATCTTATACAACCAATAAAACATTCATGAATTCTTGAATTGGGATGCACAATTATCTGACCAAATGATATGTCAATGATATTTTATGCCCTTGTTTTCCAAATGACCATAAAATAGTTGAAAGCAACCGTGTACAAACTCTGTAGAATGTGAGTGATCATCGCTGATATAAAAATGATACTCCCTCAATATCTTCCTGTTCTCCTTTGTATTGTCTGGTGCATGCATGAATGCTATATGAACAAATATAGCAACCTGTTGAGAGCTGTAATACTTTGCTTGCACCTAATTCTATGGTTGTAGTGTGTAGCTCTCTGCAAAGTCCACAACTGAAACAACAGTACCAAGTGGGAATGTGTCCTTGCACAACTTGAATTGCATATCTAACCATTGCGCTCTATGTGTATGCCTTGCATACTCATAAATAATTTTTTTACAAAAAATGTCCATGAACTGATACACTGGAATTTTTTCAATTACTAAATCACATCTTTTAGCCTCTTTTCCATCTTTTAGATTGTATGTCACGGTCTTATATTTTCCAAATTTCACTATTTCATTACCGATTGCATGTGTACTCTCCATATGTTGACAAATTGGCAAACATGGCAAACCTTCGCAATCTATGCATGTACCATTCAAGCATGAGAGCTTGTAAAATTGTTGACCATCCACTCTTTCACATAAAATGGTAGATATCAATTCTTTTGAAGATCTAGGTGGGACATTTATGTTACAATCCTGCAAAACATTGTTAGAGTGCAAACCTATACTATATTCCTATAAACTTCAAAATGGTTAGAAAATTCAATATATACCCTGCAACAACAAGTTGTGCGTGTGTGATTTATCTTGACATAAAAAAGTTTACACATTTCAAAATATCTCTGACTAATTTTAATTTGAGGATACGTATGCATAAATTTTGCAAAGAATTGTGTCTGAGTTGAATCCAAAAAATGTTTTGGATGTGGAACACGAATTCGACTACCAATCCTCTTTCTTACAACATCTCTTTGATTAGGAGATGTATGCACCCTAAAATGGTCACCTAGACTTTGGGCCCCCATTCAGCAATTTATCAAATCCCTGAATCAATAATTTCAAATATCAGCATTATCAATTATATCAATTTTCTTGATCAAATCATAATCAATTCAATATTTCTTAAGGTTTGAGCTTTATTTAATTTAAAAGAGAAAAAATAAAAATCTTATTTAATTAAGAGAACATGCTCCATTTTAATTAATTACAAATCTCTTTAATTAAATAATAAAATCACTTTATCCTAAGCCTTTATTTAATTAAAAGGAATTTCCTCCCCTTTTATTTAAATAAAAAATCTCCACTTTTCTTCTTATCCTATGTTGCACAAATAAAGCATTATTCTTATTTTATAAAAAAGGAAAAAACACTTTTTGTCTTATATGGACACAAAAGTCAACTCCTATTTTCCTATTGGAAGATATTTGTGCACAAGGATCAAGCTTCTTTTTTTTCTCCACCTTTGATTAATTATTTTGTCTCGTAATCTCAATGGTCCATTTTCATCTCATTTCTTATAAAAGGAGAGCTCTCTTCCTTATTTATATCTTAAGTTTTTATGCTAATGTTATGCTGTAGGTTTTCTAGGTCATTTGGAGCTCTTTGAAGACATTCTTGCATTCAAGCTTTGAAGACATTGTTGTTGCATTTCATTTAGCTTGTTTTCTTACATCATAGTTGCATAATCATGACATTTTTAGTATAGATTTCTTTTATGCAATAGATTAATCTCACATAGCTTAATATGAGGCTTGGTAATACTTGTATTTTCCTTTCATAGCATAGCTTGCATCTTTCATTCTCATAGATTAGTTTGCATTGCATTTACATTTGATTCTTGGAGATATTGGCATTGTTTCCTTTGTCTTTGATTTGGAATCTCTCATTATGTGGTTGACTAGCAAGGTCATATGCTTCATAGCTCTAACTGAGAGCAAATCCATAATCTTGCAACTCCATGCATAGAGAGCTATGGATCGATTTGTGAAGGCTCATTCTTGAGTTTCCTTGCATGTAAGGATTCATAGAAGTGTGGTCACATTTTCACCATACATTTTTTGGCACCCACCGTGGGGCAACCCACCTCTTGCATGTTGGTTTTGATTATTTTTGGAGCTAACCCTTGTGCAGATTTGTTTGGAGATGGAAAACCTTAGATTTGAAAGATTTGATCATATCTCTCAAACAGCTTGGTTTTTTGGTCTAAAATTTTTTTACAAGTTGGCGACATATCAGAGAAGCTCCAAAAAAAAATTTAGAATTTTTGGAGGTAATTTGTATTTTTTATGATTTTTTCTTTATTTTTCATAAAAAATCAATTTTTGATGTAAATCAGTGTATTTTTTAGAAATTTTTACATTTCTAGAAAGGTCTTGAAATTCTACAAGGGGTCCATTTATTGTGTTTTTAATTTAGAGGTCATATCATAGCTCATTTGGTCAATTTATAAAAAATGGTCTATTTTAGGAAAGTGGCTCTCTAGAGCACAAATGAAGAGATTTTTTTAAAAAATTTACATTTTTGGAAAGCTCTCTATTTTTTAGTAGAGGTCTCTATTTTGCATTTTTATTTTTTTTTTGGCCGAAATCATATCAAAAAATTCAGATCTTGTTGACTAGGTCAGATGCAAAAAAAATAAAATTTTGTGATGGGTATGCACTTATTTTTCATTGTTCAATGCATGATATGAGTTATCATTTAGATTATTTGCTAGCTATTATTGCTCCTAAAAATTAATTTTCAGATCTAACCCTAGGGTTTGCATAAGTTGGATATACATTGCATATCTTGTTTGCTTGTTTTCTTGTCTTGTTTATTTGAAGGTGCTCTTGCTTTCATGAAAAATGCTTAAAAAAAAGTGTTGGACTTGAGGTACTTTGTTCCATCTCTAAAATATTTATATTTTGGGATTAAAATTGAACCTCTCATGTGTTTGGCTTGAGTGTTTACATACTTTCATAGAACATATTTCAATTGATGCTCTTAATGGGAAATGAAAGAACATAGATTTGTTTTTACAAGTTTATGTAAGTGAATGCTTGTGTTTAAACCTTAAGTAATTCTTGGTTCCAATATCAAATATCTCATTGAGTGATTGAGGGCATGGATTCATTCCTTGTTTACATAGGGAGTTAAATGCACCACTTTGTGGACTCACTCTATGTTTGCTTGGAAAGTTAAATATTTCATTGATTCAACTCTTTGTCATTTGTAAGTAGTATTGATAAGCAACTTTAGATTACTTTTGATTGATTTTGTTAGCTAAATTGCATGTTGGACTCGCTTATTTCTAATCACCCCTCATTACCGCCCTTTGGATGCAAGGTCAACATTCATACATAAGGGAGGGGTCTACTTGAAAAGAGCGTTAAGTGTTCCACGAAATTTTTCCCTTTTTATGCTTTCTTGATCTCATTAGTTTTATAAGGTGTGGACTCACTTTGAGTTTGTGTGAGGATTTAAATGTTCCACTTTTGGACTCACTTTTAGTTTGTGTGAGGAGTTAAATGTTTCACTTTTGGACTCACTTTAAATTTGTGTGAGGAGTTAAATGTTCCACTTTTGGACTCACTTTGAGTTTGTGTGAGGAGTTAAATGTTCCACCTTGTGGACTCACTTCACATTCACTTGAAGAGTTAAATGTTCCACTTTTGAACTCACTTCACATTCACTTGAAGAGTTAAATGTTTCACTTTTGGACTCGCTTCACATTCACTTGAAGAGTTAAATGTTTCACTTTTGGACTCACTTCATATTTACTTGAAGAGTTAAGTGTTCCACCTTTAGTGCTTTAAATACTTTTGATAGTGAATTACTTAATTTTATTTTTAGAAGGCCTGCTTGGGGACACACCACCTCAAGGGACGACCTTAACTCCTGTGTTCTGACGGAGTATAAATAGCGGGTGGTGAATCGAAAGACACCTCTCTTGAGAATTGAGTTTGATATCACTCTTGGCTAAGTCTCAAAAAACTTTATACCTTTGAGAAGTGGAGGAGATTTGGGTTACCGTCTCCCCCCGGCTGTGTGATTTCAGATTCTTTTCATCTACAGATTTGGGCCTCACGTACCTTGCGTATATCAAGGACTCCTCTTAGAAATCCATGTGTATCCTTGTAGACAACTTGTTAAGGTGTTGTTGTGTTCTATGTGCCTGCTAAAACATTTTCAAGAACATACACAATTAGAATTTTTAAGGAGTAGAATACTAAGTCACTATCTCTGTTCATGCACAAGGTTGTTTTGTCCCTTGCCTATTGCTTGAAGACTGTTTGCTTGAACTCCCTGGTTTCTATTTTATGTGCTTGATCATCATTGCGAAATCTTTTGAAAGATCTAATTAGAATATTGAAACTGAGTTCCGTCCTACTGTAGTGAGTTCTCCTTAGAAGCTTGGTCTTCCTTGGTCAGTCTAGGTCAGATCTTAGGTGCTGTCATGTTGCTCAACATCTCAATGAATATTATGGTATCAATTGCATAAGATGAATCTTAGTCTTCTTCTTTCTTCTCCATTTCCCATGTTCTTCTGAAGTCTTCTATTTCCATGAGAAATTCTTCTTCCTCTTCCTCTTGATTCTTTTCCTCTTATTATCTAGTCCATTTTCTTCTATTTTATCTCTTCTGTTGCTCCTATGCTTGATTCTTCTTCTTCTAGAACCATGAATCTCAAATATCTAGTTTTGGAACCTTTATTAAGAATAGATGATCTTGAGCTCATTGACATATTCGAAAAGTGTTGTTCCTCCAAAATTCTCATGAGTAACAAATTTATGACAAAAATAAAAGAAAAATTGATTAAATCAGACGCCTTTGCTAGAATCATACTCATGATCTCATCCAAATATTCTTCATCTTCTAAATCTTATCACAATTCTTCTAAACACTATTCACATTCTTCATCTTCCAAATTTTATCATGACTCTTCTAAAAATTATTTGAATTCCTCATTATCCAAGTCCTCTTCCTACACTAAGTCTTCAATTTCCTCTTCTTCACAATCTCATTCTTCTTCTACTTCTTCAAAGAGTCTTACTTCTCTTCACAAGACATACCATAATGAGCAACGTGATAGTCCTTATGATACCTCTTCTACGAAGAGTGACGAACCCACCTATGATGACTTGATGACTATGATGATGGATAATGTAGTGATACCTATGACACCTCTATTCTTAAGAGTCCTCCTAGTTGTGTCCTTGTGCTTACTGGAAATGGGTCCTCATATTGGAAAGATCGTGCTGGTGATCCGTATGATTCAGATTTTGAAAGAAATTTTGATGAGTTTTGTGAACAATACCTTGATTATAATCTAGCTACTACTGTTGAGGAATATAAAATGCACCATGCTGATTTGAAACGTAAATATTATAAGAATCCTTCCTCTAGGAACTCTCATGCTGAAAATAAAGATTGCACTCTCAAGCAAGTTTATGTTAATGCTAAACCTTTGTCTTGTGATGGTTCCCTTCCATCCCCTACTTCATCCAATACCCATACATCTACTAAAGCTTCCGAATGTTTCACAAATCTTTCATTCAACAGAAGTCCTAATGCTTTTCATGAGATTCCCTATAGTTATCCTCAAAGGCTACCTCTTAAAGAAACTCAAGCTAATCTTCACTTGGCTATGAATACTTTCAATAAAGTTAAACCTAAAGAGCCTAAGTCTTCATGTGTTATAATGCCTACTTCAGTTAGTCCTTCACCATCTCTTCCAAAGTCTTCCATACAATCCCAACCTGCTTCCTTGTCCTAGAAGTGGCTCCATGTCAAGAGGACTCTAAAAATGATAAAAAAAAAAACATAAAAAAAGATCAAGATCAAGAACTCTCCATGTCATCCAATCCTGTTCATAATATCTCTCATTCGTTTCATGGTTCTTTCGATCTTTTATGCCCTTCCTCATTCATTCCATCATTTCTTAAATCTTCTCCTAAGCAAGATCGAACTACTACTCACACCATTTAGCTTATTGATAAAAAAAATAACCTTACTACACTTACGCTTTCCAAAGATGATACTTCCATTAAGGTTATTAAAAATGGTGTCATTACTTCCAATGTTAAGCCTATTGAAAATCAAGACAAAAATTATATGCTTATGCTATCCAAAGCTCCTTGTCAAGATCAAAGTCTTCCATCTTCTTGTTCTACCACTCCATGTTCACTTTCACTTTCTACTCTTCCTAAGTCTTTGCAAGCTCTGAACAATCCTATCAAAGAAGTTGCTCCTATTCAAGATGTTCATGATCCTATTGCAAATGCTAATGCTCACTCTAAAGATGTTGACATCCTTGGTTGTCATACACATGCTGATGAACTTATTGATTATCCTTTTGCATCTTCCACTTCCATCCTTGGACCTCTTCCACCGCTGCTAAGGGCTTCACATCTTCCTTCCATCTTGGGTCCTTATGTCCCTTCACTTTCCCCTCCTAACTCTCCTAATTCATCATCCATCTTGGGTCCTTACATCCCTCCATCTCCTATCTTTCCTCAAGATCAACATAGATGCATACCCTTGAATCATTTTCATCCACCCACCCATTTAAACCAGTCATATCCTCCTTTTACTTCTACAAGTCTCAAGTCTTTTGGAAACAACTTGAATGGTCAATACAAGAATCCATAAAAAAAAAGATCACCATGTCTCCTCTAATCGACATGGAGGCATAAAGTCCAAAGACATATCTAAGAAGAAAACTACAAGACAAGTATCGGTTCCAAAATCCATCATTGAAGATATTCTCTCTAAATCATCAAAAAGAAATGAAAAGCCTACGACTATATAGATTCCAAAGTCTCTCTTAAGAAAGTCTTATGTTGAACAACAAGTGAAGTTGACATTCAAGCTTCCAAAGGCTTCCACTTCATCTTCTTCCAAAAATATTCTTCCATTCCATGCGCCTGAACTGCAACCTCTGCTAAACATTCACCATATTCCTTCTCGTATTCCTTCATTCACATTTCCTCCATCCTCTTGCCACCCTTCAAGGTGTGTGTTGACGTTGATCTTGCCTTCCTTTCCATCTACCATTTCACATTCCTTCCATTCATTATCCTTCTACCTTCTATCTTTTTTCCTCATTTGTCTATTCTTCATATCTTCCAACCTCACTTGCTTTACATAAAGCCTTATCATCCATTTTCTCTTCCGTCTTCCTTTCCCTATCAGCATCTTTGAGCATATCAGTTTGGATCCTTGGCATATCATGGTTTATCCTTTCAAGGAGCATTATCTAAAAAGCTTGCCTTCTTTCAAAGAAAAAAAAATTCAAAAAAATTCAAAAATTCAAAATACAAAAATATTAAAAAAATAGAAAAAGTGCCTTGGTGAAAACTTGGAAACAGGCACCTTGGTAGCAAAAATACAAAAAAATTAAAAAATCAAAAAAATCTCCAAGTGGTGAAAACCCGGAAATAGGTGCTACTTGAGGCCTTTGCACTCCTATTTGTTAGAATGCATCCTCGACACTGAACCTTTCTCCATCATGTCTTGACCTTATTTTCCGTAGTCTGGAATTGGTCTTTATCTTTGTCTAGGGGGGATAACTGTTAGCATAGGTCCTTTAGGTGCGTTTGTCTCTTGGGGCATTTCACAACAGGTGTTTTTCAACACCACCCCAGACAGTGTTTTTCAACACTACCCTTGCGTTGAGTGTTTCTTAACACTTATCAGATGTCTTGCCCAACAGTCTAAGTATGATGCAATATTTCTCATTGATAGATGTGATAACCAGAGTCTAACTCTATGACCAACACACACACACTTAGACAATCAACTCGCTTGAGATATGTTGACTTTATTTTTCTTTGTGTGCTGTCTATGAAGATTTCTTTGATGGGTGGTCTCTCCTTGAGAAGTTTTTGATGATGCATAGCTAGAAGACTGAGGGTATGAGAACATGTTTTCTTTCTTTATCTGCTTATGGGTATATTTTGTTAATCCTAACTATCATGAACATTTATGCTGGTCTTACTTGACACTATGGATTGACAAGGTATTATCCTTGACTATTTTGTGAGTGCGTACTTCTAGTTATCCTGACTTTCATGTGTCTTGATACAAGCTTAATCTCTCCATATCAAACTTAGGTAATCTCACTGCATTAGTCATCTTGACCTCCATGTCTTTGATGCCTAAGTGGGATTTCCACATTTCTATCTGATAAAGATCATATTCATATCCACATAGTTATGCTAGTGTGCATTGTATGATCTTACGACGCTACCAATAATGCTCGATGATGATAATTAGATGTCTATAGGTGTTGTGACCTTGCAAGTCAACCACTTTCATAGTAGCTTGCATTCTTAGGTTCATCATAGTTTAGTTTTTGCATCTTGCATATGGAAAGAGCTCTCCTTTTTATCATCTACGGACTAGTTGGTCAACTGTGCTCATTTTCTGATTCTTCTTGATCATATCTTTCATTTCTGGTCTTTCATATCACATCATTTTCTATCCATTTTCAGACTTGAAATCAAAATCTGAGTCGCGTTCCCAAGTTTTCTCATTGTTCTATGCAGTTGACTGACCTTTTGAGGCATAACTCTTCGATCTTTGATGAAATTTCTTCATTTTCATGTCTTTCAAACTTCTAGTCTTTCATTCACCCCTTTCACTTCCTCTCTCTGAGGTTTGACTTAATCTTTATCCTATATCTTTTTCAGTCAAACCTCGTCAACCTAGGGCATATCTTCACTGTTTGATGGTTATCCTATCATGCTCCATCCTTCGATTATGATTTATTGTGACTTGATCAGGTTTATCAATTTGTTATTCTCCTCTATCTGATTTCGATTTCAATTCCAAGGGGGCAGTACCTATCAGCTTTAATCTTTGATTCAACTTTATCATTCAACTCAGCTTGAGATTCTTATTTTTAGACTTGATTATCACCTAGCAGCGACAGTGGTGATTTTGTCTTTCAATTTTTATCTCCTATTTTTCATTACTTGATTATTGCCTAGCAGTGACGGTGATAGTTTTGTCTAAGGCTTGATTTGCACCTAGCAGCGACGGTGTTGGTCTTGTCTTTCAGCTTTGCTTATCTTTGTCCTGATGTGTTCCTAAAATGAACACACATCTGAGTTGTTTTGTGATCCCAAATTGAACTCACATTTCAACTTCATTCTTTGACTGCATGTGATCCCAAATCGATCTCACATTAGTCAAAGAGGGGCAAATGTATGCACCCTAAAATGGTCGCCTAGACTTTGGGCCCCCATTCAGCAATTTATCAAATCCCTGAATCAATATTTTCAAATATTAGCATTTTATCAATTATATCAATTTTCTTGATCAAATCATAATCAATTCAACATTTCCTAAGGTTTGAGCTTTATTTAATTTAAAAGAGAAAAAATAAAAATCTTATTTAATTAAGAGAACATGCTCCCTTTTAATTAATTAAAAATCTCTTTAATTAAATAATAAAATCACTTTATCCTAAGCCTTTATTTAATTAAAAGGAATTTCCTCCCCTTTTATTTAAATAAAAAATCCCCACTTTTCTTCTTATCCTATGTTGCACAAATAAAGCATTATTCTTATTTTATAAAAAGGGAAAAAAACACTTTTTGTCTCATATGGGACACAAAAGTCAACTCCTATTTTCCTATTGGAAGATATTTGTGCACAAGGATCAAGCATCTTTTTTTCTCCACCGTTGATTAATTATTTTGCCTCTTAATCTCAACGGTCCATTTTCATCTCATTTCTTATTAAAAAAGAGCTCTCTTCCTCATTTATATCTTAAGTTTTTATGCTAATGTTATGCTGCAAGTTTTCTAGGTCATTTGGAGCTCTTTGAAGACATTCTTGCATTCAAGCTTTGAAGACATTGTTGTTGCATTTCATTTAGCTTATTTTCTTACATCATAGTTGCATAATCAAGACATTTTTAGTATAGATTTCCTTTATGCAATAGATTAATCTCACATAGCTTAATAGGAGGCTTGGTAATACTTGTATTTTCCTTTCATAGCATAGCTTGCATCTTTCATTCTCATAGATTAGTTTGCATTGCATTGCATTTACATTTGATTTTTGGAGATATTGGCATTGTTTCCTTTGTCTTTGATTTGGAATCTCTCATTGTGTGGTTGACTAGCAAGGTCATATGCTTCATAGCTCTAATTGAGAGAAAATCCATAATCTTGCAACTCCATGCATAGAGAGCTATGGATCGATTTGTGAAGGCTCATTCTTGAGTTTCCTTGCATGTAAGGATTCATAGAAGTGTGGTCACATTTTCACCATACAAGAGATACCCATGTATTATTCTTCCAAAATTCTTCAATCAAGGATTTCAAAGCTTCAACAATTGTTTTATCTTTTCACGGTAGTCTACCGAAAAATGCCCATAACTCATTGCTATTTGGATCTTCCACTCTTTGATGCCTTCCTAGGGCTCTCATTAGAGACTTTCTACTTATTTTCAATGTTTTGCTTATCTTTCTAATGAGTTGAGATTTTTTCATTTGAGTGCTTACTATTGTTGATGTAAGTACATGTCATGTGACATTACTATCTTTCATGCGTGATGTAGAACCCACACTCTCATATGCAGTCATTAGATTCTTTACAATAGATTTTTCACTTGACTCATCTGTCGTTCTTAGCCCAAGAATCTTCATGATGGGCCTAAATTTCAGATTTCTCATCATTTCAACAAATAGTTGACATCTTCTTGTCATGTTTAAATTCTCAAAAAATGATCTCCAAATACAATTAACATTTCTTTGACAAGTACGTTTGGGAATCTTGTTAGGCATTACTTGCAAAATGTTAGTATCAATATCAATCAAATATTTTGGTTTTCTATATTTAATAATTCTAGGAGCATCAAAAACATTATGTGTGAATTGCGTACCATCTTCAGTGCCTTCAACATGAGACAATGTTGTGCCTACACCTTGGGATGTAGATAATGGTGTGCCTTAAACATGAGACGATGTTGTGCCTACACCTTGGGATGTAGATAATGGTGTGCCTTCAACATGATAGAAGAGTGTGCCCACACCTTCGGAAGTAGAAAATGGTGTGCCTTCAACATGATACATTGGTGTGCCTCCACCTTCCGAATTAGACAATGGTGTGCCTTCAACATGATACATTGGTGTGCCTCGAATATTGGATGATGTCCCGCATCTTCATAATTCAATTGTCTCATTGCACACAAGTTTCTCATTCATTGTCTTT
>BSBK01007407.1:55000-195000 GCA_027943335.1 Chamaecyparis obtusa | reverse complement strand
TAGTGAGGTTTGGAGAGTATTTAGTATGCTATATAGCAATTTGATTGTGCAGTTTTTATGACAAACATAAATTAATGAGTAGTGATTTACATAAATCTATTTTTCATGATAATGAATGGTTTACTCAGCATGCATTGTGTATAGGTAATGTTCATAAGGGTGGAGCATGGAAAATTCATGAAAAGTCATTCATGGCATTACTACTACTTGAATACAATTATGTTTACCTAGAGTGTTTCCTCTAAGATCAACATGAGTTAATGAGTAATTCAACCAGTACTCAATGCCTTTAAGTGATGCTCATAGGTGTATCCCAAATGGTCTCTCATCGTAGTACTATAGTGCAAAAATGCTTAACCACAAAGTTTCCTAAAGATTAAGCCTTCTTGTGTTGGACTAACAATATTGAGATGGATGACCCCTTGGGAAGTCTTGACGATTCACCCCTATGAGCACCACTTAGCTGGAAGGAGTGCTAAGTGGAGGATTAGTTGTCATAAGATATGGTTTTACGTGAGCCGCTACTCATGAAATGCAATTTGAATACTTTGACTCCAACAATACATAGTTGAGTCTTAATAGTAAAATCACAATAATATAATTGTTAAAAAAACTATTTTAATATTGACAATTGCATTTAAATTATTTCTTTTAATTATAATAGACTCTCGTTTGTTAAGTTTGAGCTTTCTCTCATCAAATTGCATGCATTACTTTAGAGTATTATGTTTCTACACAATAACATATATACATACATACTTGAATCATTTACCAAGATGAGAGTAAAAATTTATATTTGAAAATTTAAATTAATCCAAAATTTTATTAAATAAATTAAAAGTGAAAAATATGATCAATATTTTTTCGCCATACAAAAGTGTCATCAAGAAAGTCATTGTTTAGGGGTGAAATGGATACTAATGAATCTAACAATATAAACTATGTGAGATGAGTTCATTAATTAACTATTTCAACACTAACACTAGAAATATAAGAGAAATAGGGACTTTCAAATATAACTCTCAATATAACCAAAGTTAGATTAGAAAAACCCAAGAAGATGAAGGGATACTAATGCTAAACCCAAATTAGATCAAGGAAGTACGCAAGAAAGTTCTCTTTCATGCAATGTAGGATTTGATTAAAGATATGTAAATGCAAATGTGAAATTGAATCAACTAATTTAATGAGAAAAGCAAGATAGACCTAGATGCTAAGTTTATGTAATCCGCCCAATTAAGATATGAAAACGGGTCTAGACTAAGAAATGAAATGAATTATAGAGCACTCGCCTTGAAATGTGTAGAGGAATATATCTTTTACCTCTGAAAATTGTAGATATGAACCCGTGATAGAACTTCCAGCTATAGATTCACGATCACAATAGGAAACCTACAAAATGGTGTTTTTCTCAGACCTACAAGAATAGCTTGACCTGGTGCAACATGTTCCGGACACTTTTCAAAAAAATCACCATGTTTCTAGGACACTGTAGAAAATTTGACCAAACCTCTTTGAAAATGTCTCAACAAGTAGTTTCCACATTTCTAGTTGTAATTCTGATATCTAGCTTCTGCACATAGAAAATATTGTTTTGGGGTTTGGGTGGATGGGGCTTTCCTTGGTCAAGTCCTAGATTGAGGACTCAACCTTGAAATTGAGATGTGAATATAATGATAAAGGAAACTATAAAATGTAGTAGGATTGAATATATATCAAATGAAAGGTACAATTACCTTTGTAGATGCAATTGAATTTGATATGTGATAAAGTATGCAGATGTAATAGTCTTGACTCAAAGAAACCAAAATTAAATCAAAGAAGTCAAAACCTCATGTAGAGGAATGTATGTGACATCCCATGATGAAGGATGGAAGGAAGAAGCTTGATGCAAGAAGGAAATATTTGAATTTGATGAATGCTTGAAGATTCTTTCTTTAAATCTCATGAACACGTGTATGCATTATCTTGATTTCTTATAGAATGATGATGTATACAGCTTGATGGTGATGAAAATGAAATGCCCAAGCCTCCTTATATACTCATTTTCAGGATCCAAAATAAAGCAGGCCGACCTGGGAGAAAGAGAAATCAATCGGCAAACCTGAGGTACTTTGGGCCCCATAATTAAATTTCCTCGAGGAAGAGGTTGAACTGGTCAACTTGTTCCAAAATAGGATGATGAAGTTGACCTATTCTAGGTAGAGGTTGACTTGTGGATTGATATCTTCCTAGAGTAGGTTGACCCAATCAACCTATTGCCAAGGGGGTTCCCAGAGAGGGGTCTTTGAGGCCCCAAAGAGGGTACATAAAGAATAAGGGGATGGTGAAACTAGTGGATGATATGGCAAAAAAGGTGATAAAATAGCACCTAAAGGACCATTCCAGAAGATGAGAGACAAACCAAAAACACACGAAGGAGGGATCTTAAAGGTCTCAAACTAAAGAGCCTCCATTTTAAGATGAGACAATCACACTAGAATCCATGCATAGGTCCCAAAATAACTAGCACAGACTAAGAATTAATGCTTAGTGTGAACCAATCCTTAACATGAAGCTCTTTCCATTTTGTTTTTATTTCCTACTATGTAAGTAACTTTTCAACTCTATAGAAGATGGATTCAAGATTGATAGGGAGGCTTCCACAATTGGATGAGTTCCATTGAACATAGTACCAAGGTTATTCCTAGGTCCTTCTAGGGTTAGTCCTCTATAACTCTACTTCCTTGGGAAATTCTTTTCAGTCTCCTCTACCTTGGAAATGAATCTATCACTTTGTGCTATTTCCTAGGCCTCACACCTAGTTACCTAATTATTTCCCATACATTTACCTATCCAATGATCACTTTCATAAGGCTTAGGGCTTGTTAACTAAATGTTTTCCATTGATGTTGATTCAAGTTTGAAGGTTCTTGGAGTCATTTTCCTATTGATTCCAAGGTTTCCTAGTTTTTAGGCCTAATTAGGTATCTCTATTAGGTCTTTACTCAAATACTCCAATAAATCCCACAAAACACCACTAACTTCTACAAATTCTTTATCCCTCAAGGAAAGATCATAGATTTCTAGGTTTTGGGTTCCGAGCTTGTCTTTACACCTATGTATTATTAGGGAAAGAATGTATGCTAATGGAGTCTATCTACTCTCTCAATTTGGAAATCCCGTCAAATGGATTCACCAAAAATTCTTCTCCTTCATGAAGATATTTTGTGCATTTTCCAACAACTCCATGGCCATTTTTGCTCACGAGAAATTGCCAACTACAAGTTTAAACCCTTTGTTCCTCGGTCTCCCCTAACCAAGTTATCACAGAACTCACCTAGGGAAAGACCGTAAAAATAGCTCCTGAGATTTCCAGGACCCATCCAAGTTCCATTATATTCTATAAGGACCCCACTTGACTTTCCCAAAAGGTCGTAAAACTTCCTATTGTGGAAATTTGAGTTGGAGCCATTTTTTTGCACACTTATCCATCTTTAGCCTCTAGGAAAGAACCATTAACAAAAAAACCAGGAAACTAGGAAAATGCCATAGTTTTCTCAATGAGAAATCTATACAAATGATTCTCTCTCTCTCTCTCTCTCTCTCTCTCTCTCTCTCTCTCTCTCTCTCTCTCTCTCTCTCTCTCTCTCTCTTAATTAGGGTTTTTTGATGTTATATATTTTATCCCTTTCATTCTAAAGCATTAAAGGGTTTAGGTCCTTACTCTAGGGAAAAAAGAACTATTTTGACAAACGTTGTCAATGCAGTTTTAAAATTTGTCAATGCGACTTTTGAAGTCATCAATGAAACTTTTTAAAATGTCAATGCAATATTAGTTTTAGCCTTACATATGTTTATTTTAGGCTTCACCTAGACCCTAGACACCTATTCCAACCTATTAACATCACACTACTCACTTGTTAGTAAATTTTACAACTCCAAGTAGACTTGAGACCATGCGAGTCACACTTACAACATTAGAGAGAAATTCAAATTCTAACTCCTAGTTGACCTATTCAAACACACACATTAGGTCCACATGATTCTTTTTGTATTTACATGGCTCTTGTGAATCTTTGAAAACCAAAATGTGAGGAAGGACTACTACCATCCCCTAGGTTCTCCTGCACCATGATCCTCCAAACATAAGGAGCTAAGTCACCACCTAGGATGAAATGAGACTAAGATCTATGCCCACCTTCTTGAAGTCACTTGTAGAGATGTAAGTAGTCTCTTCTTCAAGTAATTCCTTCCACTTAATTATATGTTCCATGTAGATGCCATGCCTGGTATTCTTCTTCACTCTGGAATCCAACACCCTTTCAGCTTGTAGCCTAGGTTTAGGAGGTAGAATCACTTCAGATACTTTTGATTCAAGCTCTGTGATACTTTTTTCTTGCTCTATGAGAGGAACTTTGTACTTAAAAAGGTCAGAAACATTGAAAAAAAGAGAAATAGCTAGGTTCTTTGTGAGGTCTATCTTATATGCATTATTTCCATATTTTGCCAATATATTACAAGGACCGATTCTCCTCATCTACAATTTACTTGGCATGCCTTTCTAAAGCCTAGCCTTGTTCAAATGGACCATAACCAAGTCACCAACCACAAATCAAACTTCTCTATTCTTAGAATCTTCCTTTTCCTTAATCTTTTGGATATTCTCAGTCAGGTTCTTCTCCACATGTTCAGGTACCTCCTTCATGGAATGAGAAAAATCTTGAGCATGTCTACTTATATCTACCATGTCTCACATATCTCAAAGTTCCCAAAAACCTATAGGATGCACCCCATAAACTACTTCAAAGGGACTCTTCTATGTGGTTATGTTGACACTGTCATTATAAGCATATTCAGCTTCATGAATTACCCGATCCCAGGATTTTCCATACTCCTTAGTTAGACATCTCAAAAGGTTTTGAAGTGTTCAGTTAACCATCAGTCTAAGGGTGATAAGTTGAACCAAAAGATAAATTTGTGACCAATTTGTGCCATAGAGTTTTCCAAAAATGACCCACGAATTTAGTATCTCTATCTGACACAATACTTGTTGGAAGTCCATGGATCCTAACCAATCCTCTAAAAAATAAATGGGATATGTGACTGGTATCAAGAGTCACCTTACAAGGTATAAAATGACTCATTTTACTAAATCTATCGACAAATGAATAAACACTGTCATAACGAGTCCTATTCTTGGGTAATCCAACAATGAAGTCCATGTTGATACACTCCCATGGTTAGTTAGAGATTGGTAGTGGTTGATAAAGGCCTACAGTTGATGAAGTGCCCCTAGATTTTTGACATATAATGCATTGATCTACATACTTCCTTACATCCTGATGCATTCTAAGAAATTGATAGAACCTTTGTATTAGTTCTAGGGTTTTATTCAACCCAAAATGACCACTTAAACTCTCATTGTGCTTCTCCTGAATTAATTTTTCCCTCATGGACCCCCTTGGAACACATAACTGGCCCCCTTTAAATCAAATTACATTTTGTAAAGTTTGAAAACTCACTATAGAAGTGATTCTAATGTTCTTGGCATACCTGATATAGAACTACAAATTCTACATCATCTTTGTACAAGTCCTTGAAACTTCCCAGTCCTATCCTCTTAATCTGTATCTCTTAAACTATGAGAAATCTTCTACTCAAAGCATCTAATACCTTAATTATTTGTCCCTTTTTGTTCTTTAAGGTGAAGGTATAAGATTGTAGGTATTCCACCCACTTCACAAGTCTGTGATTCAATTTGTCTTGGGAGTTAAGGAAAATCAAAGCTTTATTATCTGCAAATACTAAAAACTCTTTAGCTAAGAGGTAGTGTCACCATTTCCTAAGGGATTTGGCAAGGGCGTATAGTTCAAGTTCATTAGATGAATATTTTTATTTATCCTCATTCAGCATCTCATTGAAAAATATTATAGGTCTATCTTCTTGGTTCAAAACTACCCCTACTGCTATGTTGCTAGCATCACATTCTAAGGTAAAAATCTTATCAAAATTTGGTAATTTTAACATAGGTTGTGTAGCTACCTCCTTCTTCAACAACTCAAAACCCTTATATTCTTCTCTTGTCCACTTAAACTTACCCTTGAATCCACCTTTGATAGTTTCAAGCATAGGTGCACAAATACCACTAAAATTCCTTATAAATTTCCTATAAAATTGAGCTAATCCATGGAAACTTCTCACCTCGCTAGTTGTCTTGGGAGTGGGCCAACTAAGTATTTCTTCAGCCTTGGATGTATCCATATTAAAGTCACCTTTAGACACCACAAAGCCAAGGTATACAAGTTCCTTCTTCTTGAATTCACATTTCTCCAAATTTATGGTTAATTGTTCATCTTGCAACTTGGTTAGCACAATCTCAATATGACTAAGATGGTATTCCTTAGTTCTACTAAAAATCAAGATATCATATAGATAAAAAAACATAAAATTTACCCATATAGTCCTTGAGAACCTCATTCATGAGCCTCATGAATGTACTAGGAGCATTGGTGAGGCCAAATGACATGACAAGCCATTCATAAATCCCTTATGTGGTTTTGAAATTTTTCTTCCATTCATCCCCTTCCTTATCCTTCTTTGATGATATCCACTTTTGAGGTCTCTTTTGGTAAAATATTGTGCTCTTCCTAGGCAATCCATTAGGCCTCAATCCTAGGAATAGGGAATCTGTATATAATGGTCATCTTGTTTATTTATATTGAATCTATGCATAGTCTCCATGATACTCCCTTCTTGGGTTCCAATACTATTGGGAATGCATAAGTTTTTATTCTCTTCCTAATCAGGCCTTTGTCCAATAGCTCTTGCACTTGTCTATAAACTTCCTTGTTTTGTTCTAGTGTCATCTTATAAGGAGCCTTGTTAGGCAATGATTCCCCTAATAGTAGGTCAATTTGATGGATGATAGATATTTGTGGAGGTAGGGTAGTAGGAGTTCCATCATAGATAATCCCTTTGAACAGATCCAAAATATTCTTCATTACAAAAGGTAGGTCTATCAACTTAACCCTCTTATCATCTTTAAGCTTGACAATGATGGAAAATACAATTCCATGCCCTTATTTAAGAGTTTCTAATAAATTTTTCCCTCTAAACACCAACACATTTTGGCCTACACCCTTCTCTCCTTCATGAGCTAAGGACTAAATTTTATAGGTGACACCATCCTTTTTAAAAGAATAGGAATTCTACTCCTCTTTATGAATAGTCTTTCTGTCAAAATACCATGGTCTTCCCAATAAAAGATATGGAAAGCATCCATGGAAAATACATAACACAACAACTTGTCATTGTATCCATCTATTGTAAACTCCACCCATGCTTGTTCATTCACTAGTACATTTTCCCTCTATTAAGCATTGTGACCCTATATGGAGTTCTATAAGGTATCCTAGTCAATTTAAGTTTAGCAACTACCTCCTCTAAAATAATATTATCAGTAGACCTTAAGTCTATGATTAATTTTCATACCTTAACCAAAATTTTTCATTTGATCTTGAAAACTGATCTTCTTTTCTGAGGTTCCTCCTTTACTGGCTCTGTGATCAAAATTCTTCTCAACATTAAGTTCTCTCCAACCTCTTAGTCCAAATTCACCTTTGGGGGTTTGACACTTGCAGTGTCTTCCTGCACATAAGAATCTTTTTATTTCCTTTGGAAGAAGTCTTTTCAGGACACCTATATGCAGGGTGTCCCAACTGGTGAAAATGATAGAACTTCATGCTAGAAAATTTATTGCCTCTGGCTCCTCCACCAAATATTCCTCTATTATTGTTATTACTAGAACCCCTTCCTATTCTTGGACCATCCCTTGTATTGACCTCACTTTTCTCTGCAAGTCCATATTCACCTTGAGATCTTGATTTCGTGCCTCGGCCACTGAAACTACCTCTATGTCCTTTTCTATCTCTCCCCCTTCATGTATATCTTCCTTTAGTTCTTGATTCTTGTTTCTTTTACCCTTCACTTCCATCTTAAGGGCCAACTGATAGCATTGATGCACTATGGTATGTCTCAAAAGACTCATATCCTCTTGTATACTTCATCTCAAACTAGTGAGATGTCTAGCCACTTTTATGCTTTCATCCTCAGTCACCTTGGACCTTAGAAAAATGTTTTGAAATTCTTCAGTATATGAACTCGCATCAAGTTTGCTCTACCTAAAATTATTCCTTTTCTTGTGAAGTTGAATCTCATAATCTTTAGGAATGTGTGTCTCTTTGATCTTAGACACCATCTCCTTCTAGATAGATATTTGATTCATCCTTTCTTTCTCTCTCTCTGCTTGAATAAACTTTCACCAAGTCAAAGAAGATCCTTTGAGTCTTGATTTGGCTACTCTCACTTTTTGGGCTTCACTTACTCCATCACATTAAAAGTGTTTTTCTAGACCTTCAATCCAATCACCACTAATTAAAGTTCCACCTTACCACTAAAAAAAGGTATACCTTTCAAGGCTTTTCCACTTAGAGAATTAAAGGCTTTAAGAAAAGGTTCTTCCTGAAGGATAGGGTCTAGTTCATGGATTTCATCATCCACTTGCATTTCTTTTCCCTTTCCTTCTTTCTCATCTATCTTTCCACTAACTTCCTCTATCTTAACTTATACCTCATCCAACTTTTGTTCCATCTTCTCTAACCTTTCTTTAAGAAACCTATTTTGTTCCTCTTGGTACTTAACTTTCTTGGCCAATTTTGCATCACCCCAAATCTTGGTGGCTACGATACCAATCTGATAGGGAGGTTTCCAAAATCAGATGCCTTCCATTTAGATCTATACCAAGATCACTCCTAAGACCTTCTAGGGTCACTCATCTTAATCCTTACTTCCTTGGGAAATTATTTTCACTCTCCTATACCTTGGAAGCCAGTCTATCACTTTGTGCTATTTCCTAGGCCTCACACCTATTCATCTAATTATTTCTCATACATTACCCTATCAAATGATCACTTCAAAGAGGCTTAGATATTATTAACTTAATGTCTTCCACTAATCTTGGTTCATGTTTTAAGGTTGTTGGAGTTACTTTCCTATCAATTCTAAGGTTTCCTAGTGTTTAGGCCTAGTAGCTATTTTAGGCCTAATTATGTCTCTATGTTAGGTCTTTACTCAAATAATTCAATAACTCCCACAGAAAACCCTTAACTTATTTGGAAATTATTTATCCCTCAATGAAAGATCAAGGCTTCTCTAGTTTTTGGCTTCCTACCTTGTTCGTACACCTGTGTACTCGTAAGGGAAAAAATGTATACTAACAAAGTCTTTCTACTCTATCAATTCATAAATCCCTTGAAATGGATTCACAAAAAAATATTCTCCTTCATGAATCTCTTTTGTGCATTTTCCAACAACTCCATGGCCATTTTTTCTCATGACCAATCACCACCTACAAGTTTAAACATTTTGTTCCTTGGTCTCCCCCTAACCTATTTATCACAGAACTCGCCTAGGGCAAGACCTTAAAAATAGATCCTAAGCTTTCTAGAAACCATCCAAGTTCCATTTTACTATACAAGGACCCCACTTGACTTTCCCAAAAGGTTGTACAACTTCCTACAATGGAAAGTCAAGTTGGAGCCACTTTTATGCACACTTATCCTGTATAGGCCAATAAACTGGCTTCAACTAAAAGGTTTACCCTACCCTATTCAAATGAAACAAAAATGTAAAATCAAAGAACTGAAACAAAGGAAAAAAAAATTACTAAGTATGTAAAAGGTTACAGTAAGTAATTCAATCCATCTTTAGCCTCTATGAAATCAATGTTAGCAAAAAACCAAAAAACTAAGAAATTGTCATTGTTTTCTCAATGAGAAATCCGTACCTCTCTCTCTCTCTCATAATTAGGGTTTTTTGACCTTATATATGTCCTCCCTTTGTGTCTAAATTCTTCAAGGGTTTAGGTGCTTACTCTAGGGAAAAAAAAACTATTTTGACAAAATTTGTCAATGCAATTTTAAAAGTTGTCAATGCAAATTTCAAAGTTGTCAATGAAAATTTTTTAAATGTCAATGCAATATTGTTTTTAGCCTAACCTATGTTTATCTTAGGCTTCACCAAGACCCTAGACACCTATGCCAGCATAGTAACATCACACTACTCACTTGTACAACTTCAAGTACACTTTAGACCATGTGAGGCACACTTAGAACATTAGAGAGAAATCCCACCTCTAACTACTATTTGACTTATTCAAACAAACATATTACGTCTGCATGACCCTTATTGTATTTACATGGCTCTTTTGAAGCCTGAAAAACCAAAATGTGAGGAAGGTCTACTACCATCCCCTAGTTATTCCTTCACCAAAGATGTTCTCTATAAGAAATGGTGGATGGGAAACCAAATAAGGGTCAAGGTTTTCTTGAGGGAAAACTTTGCTAGACTTTCTATAGATTTGTAAGGAAAAAGGTGACAAAATAGTAGACTAGTGCAGAGGTTGCAATGTGGACATTAATGTTTCCAACAACCACAAGATCTACCTACTACTTTTACCTAATATTACTGGCTCAGATTACAAGGATAATATGAAAGTCCACTCAGATGAGGAAGTTTCCAAGGTAAGTGGGTCATTTCCTTCCCAGTATTTTTAGAATGTTGATTTTGTGGGGAACTGTAAACATTTTTTTGACAAAGATCTTTTGATTCCTAGGGGTGGTGTCTTTGTGTTTAAATCTAAGGAAGGAACTTGTATTAATGTCATTGATAACTCTCTAGACCGTTGTCTATCTAAAATGTAAAACTCTCTAATAGGTAAGTTTGAGCATCATAGGCCTAATATTGTACTTAATAAGAAGTGGGTTTTATCATCTTGGGAACTAAAAGGATTAGTGTAACTATCTCCTCTCTTTCCAAAGGGTGTTTTGGCTTCTCATTTTCTCTGAACTTGAACATTGATTGTGTATTATGGGTGCAAGTTTGTGGCTCTATGGTAAGATTCCTCTCTAAATTTGTAAGTGGAGACCAAGCTTCAACAATGTGGCTCACCTATTGGATGTGGTTCCAACCTATTTTTCTTGGCTTTGGTATTCCTCTGGAGTAATAGGATGAGGAATTTATTAAGTGTATAACTAGTTCTTTTGGTGAATATAAAGGGGTAGACTTCATTAGAAAGTAAAGTCCAACAAGATAACTAAGAGGGGGAGGGGGGTGAATCAGTTATCAGATAAATAAAACTTTGATCACCTTTAATAGATTTTAACGATGTAAGCAATGTAATCAACAACCATAAAAGGATATACATACACAACAACACAATAATACAAGATATGTTGACTAGGGAACCTCTTGATCAAAGAGTAAAGCCCAGTGGGAATGATGCCCATAAAAGATGCACTAATATGAAAATTCCTTGTGAAACGATGGACTCTATTAGGAGTCTTATGAAATACTTTCAGTACATATGAATCTCTATTAGGAGACTTTAAATCCCAGTTAAAAGATTCTAACCCTGTTAGGAGTTATGGAAGATAGAAGGACCCACTGTCCAAATAGATTCAAGAGAAAGATCACTGAACACACTATCCAACTGATCTCAAAAACTTATCACTTCTCCTCTAATTGTGCCAAACCGCACCAACTGCTTCATCAAATCTCAATACCAAATCTATGTACTTCGCATATCCTCTTACAACAAGAATTTCTCAATTCTGCAATTCACGTCCACACAATACTACATTACAATAAGGAAAATAATCCTTCCTTTATACCACACTCAAATAATTACAAATGAGTCAGCATACAAAAAAAAAAAAATCTTCCACATGTTATATAATATTCCACAATTACATAAAACTGTCGGCTTCCAATTAAGATAATTCTTCACTCATGTGACCTCTGACCTTGTTGTCATGCTCATGTCACAATCATCATGTCATAATAATTTGTACAACTTCACATGTTTAGATTCTATCCCAATTAGGAGATATCATCTGATTTCCACAAATTGCTTCTCAGGAACACTCCCTGAATACCGCTTCCACTGATTTACACATAACTATCATGAATAGTTGAATTTTCATATGTTCTCTTAACCACAATCTTAGGAAACATCATAGATTAAGTCCTCAACTTTTCATATCTTGATCTTCAATATCTCTCATGCGCTAATACAAACATTGTTTGCTTCTCTGCTAATCTTCAGTAGATCACTGTGTTGACATCAATGACAATCACAATCATGAATGCAACATCAACTGTTATAGAATGGCTATGAATACTCCCCTATAGGATATATTCAAAATTCATTCCTAACAATCTCCCCCATTGGAATTGATGGCAACATAGATGAAAAAACATCCAAGTTCCATGAATACCAACACTGCAACACTACAACTCTGAAATGTTTTCAAGTTCTCTTCATCAGTCAAATCTTGCTTCATTTTCCTTCTCAATTCATTTAGTTTTCCATTTTATATTTCTTGTATCCTTCTCCCTCAAATTATCTTCAGTAGATGGTTTTTCATGTATCCTTCTCCCCCATTGACATCAATGAAAAATGCTACATTACTATGTCAACAACAACTTCAATGTCAAAAGACACTTTTTATAAAATACATTTCACTAGAGTCCTCATGACTCAGCTCAGAAACACATACTTCCCCATAGAGGAAGTGCCAACATCTAGTCTACAAAAAGATAAGGCTCATATACCACTATACTGATGTAAAAATCTGCATCACTTCTCAAAATTATGCTGGGGCATAACCCCAAGCATACCTCTCAGATACTCAAATGTATATTTAGGAAAAGGCTTTGTAAATATATTTGCAATCTACTATTTTGTACTTATATACTCACATCTGATTTCTTTCTCTACAACTTTCTCTCTCACTACACGATACTTTATTTCTATATGCTTCAAGTCTTAGAATGTAGTATAGGATTCTTAGACATGCTAACTGTACTAGTGTTATCACAGTGTATAACAACATTCTCATCAAATTTTATTCCAATATCCTTCAACATTTGTTTCATCCATATTATATGGTTGCAATTGTTTTCTGCTGCTACATATTATGCTTCTATTGTGCTCTGTGAAATACAGTTTTGTTTCTTTCTTAGCCAAGAAACCAATCTTCCTCCAAGGAAAAATGCTCCACCACTTGTACTCTTTTTGTCATCAACACTGCCTCCCCAATCTGCATATGTACATGCACATAGGGTAAAGTTATCATATTTTTCATACCACAATCCATATTCAATTGTGTATTTCAAGTACCTCAATATCCTTTTTACTATTGCATAATGTGATTCTTTAGGGTCAGCTTGAAATCTTACAATGATTCCAACCGCATGTGATATGTCTAGTCTTGTATGAGTAAAATATTGTAATCCTGGACAATCATAGATATGTACTTCTTTTGTTCAACTACAGGAGTCTCATCTATGCTAGATAACTTGTGTCAAATTACCATAGGTGTGCCAACTGATTTTTTGATAAACAAATTGTTCTTTTTGGATTTAACTCTTTATTTGCCCAAAATCTTCTTAAGAAACAATGTCAATATGAACAGTTGGAAAGTTGTTATCTATTGAACTAACTTTCCTCTGAATTTTAATAGGTACAACTCCTTATGTAATGATATGTAATGAATTTTGTTTGTTCTAAATCCTAATGGGGTATGTTCTTGACCAGAGAATAGAAGAGGTAACCAAACTATCCCTCAGCGAGAAACTAATTCAGACAATGAATTTGATTCTAAACTCTAACCAACTTCAGGATTTCACAATACTTATGAATTCACACCAATGTGAATGCAACAATGAATTCTACTTGAATTAATGAAATGCAGTAAAACAACATGGATGAATCTAATCTAAACAGGCCACATGGCTATTTTCCCAACCCCCAAGTAAGGCTCTGATTATTGTGGATTAGTTGCACTAAAGAGTAGAAACGAGACTCCGTCTATTTTCTAATTTCAATCCAACTTAAGGAAAAAAAACATTCCAACTTACAAAAGCATGTAATAGTAAATAAATGGCACAAAACACATTCCAGATTGACTCTGCAACAAGATGTATTTCACACCAAAAATTAGCCAACCTTTTCATTAAATTTCAAAGTGTTACATATAGGCTTCAAGAATTAAGTCATTATAAAACCCACTAAATCAATTCATATTCTACAAAGTCGGTAGATGATGGCCATTTACCAATTATACAATGTATATCAAAAAGAAAGAGGGTAAATTTATTTTCTCTTTGTTGGCTTCTTCGCCTTCTCCAACTTAGCCTTATGAGCTTTGGTGGCCGCAAGAATCAGAATCATCCTTTTAGAATTTGGAATGTACACATTATTCAATCTTATGAGCCAACGGGAATGATTTTTCTTTATGTGTTTTGTAGCATCCTTTCAGGCTTGCGTCTTCTCCATGGATTTATATATGCATCAACCGAGTTGTTGAAGATCATGTATTCTATAAAGGTGAGACCCAAATAACTCTGCAAGCTTGTCCAAGTAGTCAGAGAATGACTTTTTCATATTGGTTATACCAATCAAACTCTTTCCATCTCCGCTAGCTTGAGACTCGGAGTGAAGACCTGTCAAATATACAAACATTTTATTTTTCTCTTTGGTGACTTCCTCATTAGTCACCTTCATTCCTACCTCTACTTTGATTATCATCTCCATTTTGAATTTGACCCCTTGGAGCCTTTCGATCAGAGGTTCATCCTCTTTCTGCAATATGTTGGCCTTGATTGCATCTTTAGTCTTCATGGCGACCAGCCAATGTAGTAGTACCATGCACTCTTCACATCTCAACCTCTGTATTGTGAGTGTCTGCATATGTCCTTTGAGAGAATCCTTCTTTGCCTCTAACTATAAAAATATATTTCTAAGCTTCTCAATGGCTACCAGACCTTTAGACTTAAGTCATTCAATCCACCTCCTACCAATATGCCTAAAATAACTATCTTCTTGCAATTTGTAAAGTATTGCTTGGTTCTCGGCTACAATAGGATCAAACATTGTTAGAGAATTGGATAGGCTTTCCAAGGAGTGACCAACTACTTAATAAAGTTAGTCATTTCTTTAATCTCTAAATTGAGTCAAGTCTTGGTGACTTTGAGTTCTTTGAGATCTTCCTCAATCAAGACATTACTAGACTTCCACAAGTCTACCTTGGTATCATGGCGAGTGATCCCCATGTCTAAGGACTAGAGTGAAAATTTTGAGGTAGTAAGGTCTTCAATTATGCCATCCTTCAGTGGCTTGGCTATTTCCATCATCAGGTGCCTTGTGTCTGGATCTCAACCAAGAGTTGTTAGATTCCTAGTCTTCTTAGCCTTGCTTATGGCTGAACCTGACTGCATCGCTTGTGAGAACATCTCACCACTGGGAGTGCCTTGCTCAACGCTTTTTCTTTTCCACTCCAGAGTATTCTCGAGCTATTATTCGACACTTGTAAATTTTTTTGTAGAAATAAAATCTTCAACAAATAATTTCTTGATAACAAGAGGGGAAGATTTAGGCTTGGAAGCGAAAGGATTAACTTGTAGAGAAGAAATGCTCTTTTCCTTTTGAGGAGACCCCAAGTGCTAATCTATGGCATTAGTTTTTGAATTGCTAATGTCATCACTATACACACTAAATAGTGCACTTCTCTAAGTCATTACTTCCAAGGGAATCCATGAATGGGAAGCCTTGAGAAAGTGACCTAGAGCTCCCTAGGCATGGAGTCACAAGGATGTTGATGGTGCTCTTAGCTAGAGCTGTTGAAGCATGCAACCTTGCTAGTAAACCATACAATGGGAGATTCCAAGAGACAAGGGCAAGAAAGCCAATATCTTCAAGAATCAATGAAAATGCAATGCAATGCAAGCTATGCTAAGAATGAAGATGCAAGCTAAGCTATGAAAATGAAAGATAGAAGTATTGCAAACCCTTGCTAATTAATCTATGTGAGCTAATCTAGAGCATAAAATAAACTAAGCTAGATGCCATGAAAGAAATGAAACTAAAATGCAAGAAATGATCTCCAAAAGCTCTAATGTCTCCAAGAAATCCTGTAGCATAAGATTAGCATAAAAAGTTGGGATCCTAGAATGCAAAAAGAGCTCTCCTTTTAAAGGAATTGAAAAGGAATGGACCATGGAGATTAAGAGGAAAAAGATTTAATCAAGGGTGGAGCTTGAAAGAGGAGCAATCCATGTGCACAAATCTCCTCCAATGAGAAAATAAGAGTTGACTTTTGTGTCCATATGAGACAAAAAGGCTTTTTCTTCATTTTATAAAATAGGAATAATGTTTTATTTGTGCAACTTAGGATAAGAGGAAAGTGGGGGTTTTTTTATTTAATAAAAGGGGAGGGAATTCCTTTTAAATAAATAAAGACTTTAGGATAAAATGGTTAGCCCATAGAATAATCAAATAAATGATAGAACTAGGATTTGATCAAGGAAATTGATATAATTGAAAAAATGTTGATTTTTGAAAATATTGATTCAGGGATTTGATAAATTGTTGAATGGGGGCCCAAAGTCTAGGTGACCATTTTAGGGTGCATACATTTTCCCCTCTTTGACTAGTGTGAGATTGATTTGGGATCACATGTGGTCAAAAAATGGAATTGAAATGTGAGATCGATTTGGGATCACAAAACAACCCAGATGTGTGTTCGACGGATGGGAACAGATCAAGACAAGTATAAGCATAAGCTAAAAGACAAGACCGACACATGTATAGCTAGGTGATAATCAAGTCTCAAATAAGAGATAAGAATCTCAAGCAAGGTCAATTGATAAGTTGAATCAAGGATTGAAGTTGATAGGTACTACCCCCTTGAAATCGAAATCAAAATTAGGTAGAGGAGAACAACAAATTGATAAACTTGATCAAGTCACTTATAAATCATAATCGAAGGTGAAGAACAATAGGATAACCATCAAGAAATGAAGATATTCCCCAGTTTGACTAGGTTTGACTGAGAAAGATATAGGATAAAAATGAATTCAAAACCTCAGAGAGATGAAGTGAATGAAAATGAATGAAAGACTAGAAGGTTGAAAGAGATGGGGATGAAGAAATGAAGGTGCCCCAACAAAGATCGAAGGATTAGGCCTCAAATGGTCAGCCAACTACATAGAAGAGGGTGAAATGCAATTTTGACTATCAAGATGAACTCAAATTTTGATTTTGATCTAGAAAATGGATCCAGGACGTCGAAATTAGGTAGGGGTACAATTTTTTGCACAATTTTGAGGTGTTTTGAAAATTAGGTCACAAAGTCAAAATGCTATAAAAGGGGATAAAAAGGTCATTTTCAAAATCATTTATCTTTTAGTGATTTGAGAATTTTGAGAGCTTAGAGAGAGAAAATGGCCTAGCAAGCAGTGATTCCAATCCACAGGCATCAATTTGAGCGCGCCCAATTGTACAACCAGCCTCCACAATATGGTGCCTTGGTATGTTTTCAGAAAAACTCACCCTTTTGAGTCAGTTAATGAGAATTTATGTCATTTAAAACATGTTTTTAATATTTTTAAAAAATTTCAAATTTTACTCGTATGAAATTTCATACGATACTTAGAAAGTATCGCACTCTTTGATAATATCTATCATGCAATAGTTCGTGGGTCAAAATAGTACCGCACGTGTATGTAATCTAGTATCACACGATACCAGACAAGATATCATACAATCTTATGTGAACTATCACACTCAAAGATATTATCGTACTGCTATTGAGGAAAGTATCACATGATACTTCATCAAAAAATAGTATCACATAATATAGAAAAATGACATGTTTTAATCTTTTTGAGCAAAATGACATGAGTTCGGACAATGTTTGTTTTTAAGTTGTTTTGTATTGATTTTATACATCCATCATGATATGTGCTGACATCTAGTTTGGGTTAATGGCTTATAGGATAACTTTCCTACGCTCCTCATTAGAGCACCAAGAGTGACTAGGCTATGATGTGTCTGGGATCTTGATGATTCGAGATGGGCTGACCTGAGGGAGATGGGCTTTGGTTACTTGTTGCGAATGCCCCACATTCGAGCTGATCATGGATTACTGACAGCATTGGCTGAGAGGTGGCACAATGAGCATAACACCTTTCACTTGCCCACTGGAGAGGCTAGTATTAGCCTAGAGGATGTCTATCAGATCTTTCAAGTTTTGAGTCATGGAGATCCTGTGAGTATAATCATGTTTATAGATAGTCATAAATGTAAAGTTTCCATATGATAGAAACTGACATGATTGTTTGTTGGCATAGGTGTACTATGATTAGAATTTGACTGAGGGATGCCAAATTATGTAGGCCATGTTCCAAGATGTCACCTTTGTGGATAGACATCTTAGTTGGAATAGGTTGATGGAGGAGTTTGGTGGGGATTTCCTAGTCCCATGCATTGTATGTTCCATAGTAGCACGGGCCCTTATTACTGACAGGAGTCAGAAGGGATTTTCATTGGTCTAGGGCAAGTTGGTAGTAGATCTTATAGCACACCTACAATGGATGGCATGGGGCCCAGCCATCCTAGAAAATATTTACCATGAGCTCCACAAGATCATATATCAGGAGAGAAAGACTTGGGCATCCGGTGCTATCCTAGCACAGGTATGGGTATGGGAGCACATCGTCATTGTGCATCCATGGTTGCATCCTAGGGAGTGGAGATGCCCCTATATATACAGGTATATAGGTTTCATCAGTGAGCCACATAGTGGAGATGTGACTTACTACCGCAGGTTACTGGATGAGCTCACCTCATTTCAACGGAGACCATACAAGGCTTGTGAGTAGTGGGGTGATCGGGAGGAGGACTTGGGTTATATGCTATCCAGCTAGCCACTGGTAGGTTAGCACTTGGATATAGTAGAGCATTTTGTGATCACCTAGGTCTAGAGATAGTTTGAGCGATAGCAAAGGGTGCCTACCAAGACCACTATCTATGCTTGGGTTAGGGATGAGGAGGGATAAGGATTGGACCCAATGCTAGACTACCAAGAGGTAGTACATGATACTATAGTAATATGCAAGGAGCCATGGGACTATCTCCTAGATATGGCAGATGCAAGGGCAGATGCAGCTTATAGGGCAAAGAGTAGGAGATAGCCCTTCCCTAGATTTACTATACCTGATTCTTAGCTGGCAGCACAGGGGGATGATGGAGATGACAGGGATGGAGAGGATGGAGGAGGGAGAGGGAGAGCTAGGGAGATAGGACAAAGCTCTTGATTGGGTGGTTGGGAATAGTCATAGGGACAAGGTTCTATGAATGAGGGGGATGATGCGGTGAGGCCATCTCACCACTGGGTGGATGCTGGGTAGGATCAGCCTATAGGGGGAGGATATCAGGGTGAGGATTGAGGTTCTAGAGATAGAGATGTAGTAGCTACGGATTACTATAGCCATGAGAGAGTAGTAGCTGACTGATCTGAGAGCTGAGCTTGAGTGGCAAAAGAGGGAGGCACAGGCTGATGCAGCAGAGATCTAGCGAGAGGTAGCATGAGCTACATATTATCATGGACTCTACATATAGGTAGTACCTAAGGGTCAGAGAGTGCCACTATACTCTCAAAGAGTAGGCATGTCAGACATGGTACCTGATAGAGTGGTGGCACCACCTCCACCACCGCCACCAGCTCCTCATGACGAGCTGAGTTAGTCCTAAGTTTAGGTTTAGGATGATAGATGTATAGAGACATACCTTGGGACATTATCTAGATTTTGGATCCCACATTGTATTTTGTATCATGACATTCATCATATATATGAGATTACTAGATTTGTGATATATCTTGTGTACTTGTTCCACTTGTGATGGATGTTTGAGTTTTTATATTGTCTTGTCATATTGCTCAAAATGTATGATATATATGCTCATGTATTATCTCTCTCATAGATGTATGTGTAGTTCTCATGTTTATGATATAGACTCATGTTTCTAAAAATGATCTCTTTAGGATATAGATATGATGATAAGATTAACCCCTTGTGATGACAGGAACATGATGTGATGTGAAAGACAAGGATTGAAAGACATGATCGAGAAAAGGAAACGTGAGCGTAGTTGACCAATAGGTCCACAAAAGATGAAAAGGAGAGCTCTCTCCATATGCAGGATGCAGAACTAAACTACCATGAACCTAAAAATGCAAGCTACTATGAAAAGTGGTTTACTTGCAAGGTCACCAAGCTTTTAGACTCCAACATTCATCATCGAGCGTTATTGGTAGCATTGCAAGATCATACAATACACACTAGTATGACTATGTGAATCTGAATATGATCTATATCAGATAGGTATGTGGGAATCCCACCTAGGCATCAAAGACATAT
This sequence comes from Chamaecyparis obtusa, assembly GCA_027943335.1. Classification (NCBI taxonomy): domain Eukaryota; kingdom Viridiplantae; phylum Streptophyta; class Pinopsida; order Cupressales; family Cupressaceae; genus Chamaecyparis; species Chamaecyparis obtusa. The sequence goes on along the minus strand of BSBK01007407.1, from coordinate 174,696 downwards.
AAGTCAAGATGACTAGTGCAGTGAGATTTCCTAAGTTTGGTATAGCAAGATTATACTCGCATCGAGACACGAGGAAAGTCAAGATGACTATAAGGATGTGCTTGCAAAAATAGTCAAGGATACTATCTTGTAGACCCAATGTCAAGTGGAACAAGCATAAATGCTAATGATAGTTAGAAACAACAAAATATACCCACAAGAAAAAAAAGAAATAAAACATGTCCATGTGCCCCCAGTCTTCTATTTCAGCATCATCAAAAACTATTAGGGAGAGTACACTCATCAAAGAAATCATCATAGATAGCACACAAAGAAATAAAGTCAAACAAGTCTTAGTGAGTTGAGTGTTTAAGTGCGTGTGTGTAGGTCATAGAGTCAAACTTTGAGTATCACATCTGCTAGTGGAAAATATCATATCATGCTAGACTGTGGGTAAGATATTTGATAAGTGTTGAGAAACACTTGACGCTAGGGTAGTGTTGAAAAGCACAATTGGGGTGGTGTTGATAAACACCATTTGCAAGATGTCCTAAAGACCAACGCATCCTAGAGACCAAGCCTAATATAGTTATGCCCCCTAGACAAAGACAAAGACCAATTCAAACCAAGGCAACAAGGTTAAGGCATGATGGAGAAAGGCTAAGTATCGAGGACGCGTGCTAAGAAACAAGGGTGCAAAGGCCTCAAGTAGTGCTTGTTTCTAGGTTTTCGCCACTTGGAGATTTTTTTATTTTTCAATTTTTTGTATTTTTGCTACCAAGGTGCCTATTTCCAGGTTTTCACCAAGGCACTTTTTCTATTTTTTTGAATTTTTTGTATTTTTTTATTTTTTTGTATTTTTTCAGGACTTTATATGCTTTTTAGGATTTTTTTTAGCATCATATATGAATTTTTTTGGAGTTTTTTCAGGATCAATAAATATGTACAAAGGATGCCCCCAGATAGAATAGGCATCATGGATAGAACTTCTTTAGGTGCAAAACATTGATAGGATCAGGGATTTGTTCTCCCTCTGGATCAAATAGTAAATAAGCATATGTACCAAAAGTAGTAGTAATAATGTATGGTCCAAGCCAATTATGTTCGAATTTCCCTTTTTGCTCTCTATGTTGTTGGTTCTTAGGGTTTAATCATAGGACAAGATCCCCCACTTGAAATTATCTAGGGTGAACCTTCTTGTTGAATGCTTTGGACATATGCTTTTGGTAGACTCTCATGTGATCAAAGGATGCTTTACGCTTTTCATTTAGAAGTTCTAGTTCTTGGAGTCTCATGGTGCGGTAGTCTTCATCTGTCACTAGACCTTTAAGGGAAACTCTAAGTGAAGGAATCTCCACCTCTAAAGGTAACATTGCTTCAACACCATAAGTGAGGGAAAAAGGAGTAGCCCTAGTTGGAGTATGAATACTCATTCTATAGGCCCATAAGGCTAGATTTATCTGTAGATGCCAATCTCTACCATTCTTGTGAACTATTCTATGGAGAATCTTAAGAATGGTCTTATTCGAAGCCTCTGCTTGTCCATTTCCTTGCGGGAAGTAAATGGAGGAACAATGTTGTTTTTATCTTGAATTTCTTGTAGAGATGTTTAAGGTCCTTATTTTTAAACTGACCTCCACTGTCAGTGATTATTTCAGAAGGCACTCCATACCGACAGATCATATGGTTCAAAATAAACAAATAAATTGTCTTGCCTGAGGCAACAGAAAGTGGGACAACTTCTACCCATTTGGTAAAATAATTAGTAGCAATAATGATGAATTTGTGTCCACCTAATGAGTTGGGATGAATCTACCCAACAAGGTCAAAGGCTTAGCACTAAAATGGCCAATAAGAAATAGAAGGAATAAGCTCCCTGCCTGGAGCATGTATCAGGTTACCATGTTTCTGACACTTTTCACAAGATTTAGCAAAAGCTATTACATCTGTCTGCATGGTAGGCCAATAATACCCAGCCATAAGAAACCTTCGAGCCATGGTGAGACCATTGGAATGTCCTCCACAAATGCCCTCGTGAATGTCAGCTAACACTCAAACTAACTCATCCTTTTCCAAGCACCTAAGAAGTGTCCCATCTAAACCCCTCCTATACAGATCACCAAAGATAAGGGTGTGGCGAGAGGCATTTTGGGTTAAGTTTCTTCATTCAGAATGGTTGAAGGTTTCGAGAATAATGCCATCATGGAGGTAGGGGTAAATGGCATTGTAGTGGGATGACTCGTGGCCAACAAGGGTACAAACAACTTGGCTTTCTTAGGAGTCATAGATAGGATAGCGTAGCTCTTCCACCAAGAATTTGAATCTAGACTCATGTTGTTCTAGCTAAAGAAGTGAAGCCAATGTAGCCATAGCATTAGCTACTTTATTCTCTACTCTAGGGATTTGTTGAAATGTAACAAAGGTGAAATATCATCTCAGTGAATCAACCATTTTCTTGTAGGGTACCAATTTTTCATCCTTTGTTTGGTATTCTTCATTAACTTGGTTGACTATCAATTGTAAATCCCCATAGATATGCAACTTTATGATTCTCCACTCTATAGCCATTTTTAATCTATTTTTCAAAGCCTCATATTCAAAAATGTTATTTTTCCATGGGAATAATAGTTTGTAGGACTTAGGGATTGTGTACCCATGAGGAGAAACAAATAACACTCCTGCTCCTGAACCATTTTGCATGAAAGAGCCATCAAAGAACATCTTCCATGTTCTTGCAGTCATGTACATTATGTGCTCATCTGAAAATTCAACTTGAATTGGCACTTTATCTCGAATTGGGAAGTCAGCTAATTGGTCGACAATGGCTTGTCCTTTTATATCCTTACGCTCAACATACTCTATGTCAAATTTTGATAAGACCATCATCCACTTAGAAAGTCTACCTATGAGAGCAACCTTACCAAGAAAATATTTGAGAGGATCAATCTTTGCAATGAGGTGTATTGTATGCACAAGCATGTAATGTCACAACTTTTGGGAAGCAAACACCACCGCAAGGCAAGATTTTTCAATACTAGTGTAGTTGACCTCATATGACACAAGAGTACAACTTATGTAGTATATAGCCCTTTCTTTTCCAGTATCATCAAGTTGAGCCAATAATGCCTCCAGGTTAGATTCTATTTCTAAAATAGACAATATGAGTGGTTTTCCTAGGATAGGAGGAATTAAGATCTGAGGATTGGCCAAGTATTGTTTGATTTGGTCCATGCTTTGCTGACAGTCCTCATTCCAGACACATTTAACCCCTTTGTGCAATGTCTTATTAAAGGGTTGAGCTTTATCAGCCAGTTGTGAAATAAACCTCCTAATTGATTGAAGGTGCCCTTGAAGACTTCTCATTTAGCTGATGTTTTCGGGAGGTGGCATATCCAAGATTTCTTGAACTTTCTCTAGGTCCACCTCTATTCCTTTAGCTAAAATGATAAATCCTAGGAGTTTTCCAGAGGTGACTCCAAATACACACTTTTAGGGATTTAATCTTAATTGAAATTGTTCCATATGATCTAGAATGACTTCCAAATCACCTAAGTGTGTATCCCTTTTTTTAGATTTTGCCAAGGTGTCATTCACATAATCTTCCATATTCTTATGCATCATGTCATGGAAGATAGTAGTCATAGCTCTTTGGTAAGTATCTCTTGTATTCTTTAATCCAAATGGCATGACATTCTAGCAATAGGCTCCCCATGCATAAGTGAATGCAGTCTTTTCCTGGTCTTCAGTAGCTATTTTGATTTGATTATACCCAAAAAAACCATCCATCAAAGAATAGATCTCATAAACCACTTTCATGTCCACTATCATGTCTATGTTTGGAAGTGGGAAATCATCCTTTGGGCATGCTTTATTAAGATCTCTAAAATCTATGCAGACATGAATGGACTTGTCATGTTTTGAAACTAGTACTATATTAGATATCCATTCGGCATAATCAATGGCTCTTATAAATCCTGCACTAAGGAGTTTTTCTAGTTCAACTTTGATGAGAAGAGCTATGTGAGGATGCATTTTCCTCAACTTCTATTTTACTAGTTTGATACATAGAGCTATGGACAAGAGATGCATAATGAGATTAGTGTCCAACCCTAGCATGTCTGAGTAAGTCCAAGCAAAATTAATCTTCTTGGTCTATAGGAACTTGGTATATGCTTCTTTTTCCTATGTTGATAGAGATTGCGCTAAATGCACTATTTGTGGAGTCTCTTGTGTATTCAAATTAACTGGCTAAGTAGGCTCAACAAGCACTAAAGATCTATCCTAAAAATAACTTGGGAGATGATCAAGTAGCTCATCCTTAGGTGCCTCAGAGAGGTCCCTCAGATACGTCCTTTATTTTTACTTTTTTAGGTTCTGACACCGCCACATAGTGGTTTTCACCATCATAACTCTTATTCTTTTTTTCTTTTCTTTTCATTTTGTGACTAAGGTACTTGACATCTAGTTATGTCATGCTTGTAGTTGGTTCACTAGTGGGAGAGGCTACAAGTTCAAGAGCATTTAGGTAACATGCTATCTCATAGTCATTTTGGAAAGTTAGGAGCTAAGGCTCTTGATAGAACTGAGACCAATCAATGAGGTGAGAATTGGCAAGGGGTAGGTCAATGATGGATTCAATGTTGTGTATGTGAATGGCATCATCTCTGGTGATTGCAAAGTTAGAATTCATCAAGTATCCCTCTAAGGTACCCAAATCAAGATTTATCCTACCAAGCGAAGCATCGTCCACTAAAGTGATTTGCAAATTCGAATCCACTAATCCTACACTAGACTCTTTAGCTACCTTAGGTTAGGAACCATACATATGGACAACATCAATGTCCATGTCAACTATAGAACAATCAGAGAGAGATTCCCATTCATACTCATGTGAGTCCGTATCTGAATCCCGACTAGGATGTTTACACCAAGCATATTTTTTAGGCCTTGAGGTAGAGGCTTTGATGTCACCAAGGGTAACACCTTCTTGAATGCCATTTTTGTATTGATGTTCTTAAATAGGATTCTCAACATGATCCTCAACAACGGACTCTTCTTATTCTAGGTCTGAAATTGTTGGATTGCTAACTGGAGTATCTGAATCTCCCCAAAGGAGATTGGTGGAAGGGATCCAATCTTCACACCTATCTTGTTCATTTTGCAAATTGGGTATGTAGTTTGATTCATCATCACTATCCATCACAACAAGGATACGAGTAGTTTTCTTATTTTGGCTTTCAAAACCTAGGCCAACCATTGTCTTAGATCTATGGACAAAAAGAGAATGATCAAGTGGTTCAGCTCTAGCATCTAATCTATGACTGAGAGGACCATGACCTAGATAGCCCATATTTGTGACAAGAGTGTACCCTCTTCCATAGACCTTAGGAGAGGGAGAGAAGTTCTCATTATGCATGTATTTGTCTTCTCTATAGATCCATTCCTTGATAGCTACCTCTTCTTTTTCATCCTAGATGGGCACTAAGGACTCTACAAATGTATCAAATAGAGTCATTACTGAAGATGAAGGACGCATCTCTTGTGAAGGTTTACCATAGGACCTAGGTGAGACTAGCAGTTTTGTAAAGGAGACAATTTGATAACCCCCCATACCAAGGTCTATGGCTTTAAACTTATTCTGGCATTGTGCTAAAGTGACATCAAAATCCTCTACTTCTCTATTGAGAGGAACATGAGTTCCTGCTAAAATTGCATTTATAGATAATGTGCTATCCCTAGGTATACAGACTTCTACTCCATTATAGGGGAACTTAACACATTGGTGGTAGGTGGACAACACTACTTGCATGTCATGGATCCATGATCTACCAAGTAGGATATTATATGCTAAAGGACCAGCATCAATAATTTGGAACAAAATGTCCTTTTCAATGGTGCCAATCCTGACAGGAAGGATGACCAATCCATTGGAGCTTCTCTCTATCTCATCATAGGCTTTAATGGTGATTTTCTTCTAGGTATCAATAACTTTCTTAGAATAACCTAGTATCTTCAACAAACTCAAGGAACAAATGTTGAGCCCAGCACCCCCATCAATCAACACACACTTGTCACAGGTCTTGTGGATCATGACTTCAATATGAAGGGAAAGATTATGTAGATGGCTCAAGGATTTGTCATCTTCTTCTGAGAATGTGAGGTAATGAGGGCTGGCAAGGTGGTTAACCATGTTTTGGAATTTTTCAACATCTATGTTGTTAGGAACATTGGTTGTATGCAAAGCATCCTCAAGGACACACTTATGTCTTGGAGACAATTCCAGGAGTTCAAAAGTTAAGATTTGAGCTAGCGTTCTTTATAACTATTCAACAAGATTGTAGCTCATTTTAGGATTGACTACTGACTTGGTGGTGACATTCTTGGATGTCACTTTCTTGGGTTTGCTGGACTGGTTGGAACTAAGACCTCTAATAACCACAGGACCTTGACTTTGGCTTCTAGTGACAATGTTAAGAGCTTGGGATGATCTTCTTAAGTGAGGACCTCTAAGCACCACCATAGGTTCTTCATAAAATATAGGAGGAGAGCCCACATCATAACCATAAGGGTCTTTGTCTCTCATCATGTTGACACTTTCTTTGACAATCTCAAGCATATTGACCACATTTTCTGCACATGTGTAGGTATAGTTGATTGCAGCCTTGCCATTCTTGGGTTGAGAGGTTTCCCCCTTTTCATATTTAGGAAAAGGTTCCTTGAATGCCTTATGGTCTACATTGGTATTCAACCCATTAATCTAAAGCTTGCCACTTTCAATAAGATCCTGAATAAGGTGTTTAAGTTTCCAGTAATGTTTGATGTCATGTCCAATGCCATTGTGGAATTTGTAGAAAGATTTTTCATTCCACCAATGTAGCTTAACATCAGGTATGCATAAATTTTCTAGATCTTGTGGTTGTGCAAGGTTATTGGCAATAAGCATCTTGAAAACATCCTCATAGGAGTCACCCAGTTTAGAAAATTGTTGCAACTTTTTCTTAGGCTTTTCTTGATACTTTGGTTTATGCTCTTGTTGGTTAGAGGATGTGTTGAGCTTCATAGCTTGGACTGCACTAGACAAATGGAGGACTCCTTGAGCCTTGGGTTGGGAAGAGTCCACAACTCTGTCATTGACTACTTGCTTATTCTTGTTCCAGTGTGAGTGTTTTCCTTTGTCCTTATTAGCATTGTTACTATTCTGACCATTGTTGTTATTGCTATGTTTGGTCAAAATGCCTTGTTCTTTCAAGAAATCCTCAATTCGACATGTGGTTTCAACCATAGTATCGAAGGGATCAAAGACCATCTTCCAAACCTCATAACACATTTTAGGCACCAAATTACTAACAATGATGTCAATCCTTTCATGCTCAGGAATAGTCCTAGAATAGCAGGAGCACAATCATCTCCACCTTTGCAAGAAGGTAACAAAGGATTCCCCTTGGTTCTATTTCAAATTGCATAAGTCTAACATGGTGACTGATCTTGACAAGTTGTATGCAAAATGTTGAACAAATTTGTGGACAAGTTCCTTGAAAGTTTTGACGGGAGAGGTTATGTTGGTAAACCACTCCATGGCTTGGTCCTTGAGGCTCCTTGGAAATAATCTCATAAGATAGGAGTCATCTTGGTGAAACTCAAAACTCATGATGTAGAACTGACGCACATGATCATGTGGGTCACCATTGCCATCATACTTGTCATACTAGGGGATTTCAACTTTCCTAGGAAAATCTATCATACTTACACTTTTGTCGAAAGGATTGGGACAAATAGAATCAAGTGAAAAGGAACTTTTAGGTGCCAACACCTTTTCCATCATTTTTTTGAGTTTCTTGATTTCCTCTTCTTGAGAGGGTCCTTGTTTCTTGATTCTCCTATCCACATCAAAGTTGTAAGGGACTCTAGCACCCTTGTCAATCAAGCTCTCTAGGAGCCTATCTTTGTTTTGATTAAGGTACTTCTCCACATATTATTGGAATAGTGGCTCTTGTTACATTCTCATAAAATCTTGATCATCAAAACTTGCACTACTTCCTCCATGTTGAGAGCCATGATGAGCTTGTTGGGAGGGTTGTCTAGAGTTCCTAGGATGTGTTCATCTCCTATGTTGTTAAATCATCCTTCCTCTAGGACTAGGAGATCTTGAAGGGGTCCTTGACTGCCTTCTACTTCTTGGGGTTCTTGAGGGAGTAGAGGGTGGAGAGTTGTTTCCACTGTTAGTACCCCTATTACTGAATTGGTTGTTGAGTTGTTGGGCCAAAAGCCTATCTTGTTCCTCTTGGAATGCTTTTCTTCTCAACTCTAGCAAGGCCTTTTGCTCTTCCTCTAGGTGTCTAAACCTTTCTTTTTTAGCGGCTTGTTCATCCAAAAAGGCTTTCTTTTCATGCTCAATTCTCTTAAGCCTTTCATTTGCATATCTTGAGGTTGTTTTGAGTGGCAGGTCAGACCTTGAGTGTTTGAACAAGTTGTTAGTGAATGCAGCATTCACATGAGCATCACTAGATTTTTTGTTTTGGTCTTCATGTTGTGACCATGCATCTTGTTGATCTTGCCTATAATGTCTTTCAACTCTTTGATGGGTGTCTAAATATCTTGAGTTAATAGGGGGTGATTCAGGTTGATTGTCATCACCAAACAACATGTTATCCCTATGTCTTTGAAAAATGTCATCAAGAGTTTGATCCATCACTTCTCTTTGTTTTGTAGTCATGGTGTAGCTCATGTCCATATTTTATTGAGAAGATGGTAAAGAGGTACTCAACTCACTAGGATTGCTCTTTGGGTCAAACCAAGCTTCAAACTCACTCCTAGGTGATTGATCAAAGATGGGTTTCTTTCCCTTTCACTTTTGACAAGTTTGGACTAAGGGTAACTGTTTGAAGACAACTTGAGGTCATTTTCCTTGACTAACTTGGTACCTTGTCATAATCTACATGAAACAAAAAGACCCTTGGTGATAAGATGATGTTATGAAAAGTCAATACCAAACTAGGATAGTAAAAGTGTTCAATTATCCAAAAAGAGATGGTAAGATAGAAAGCTACAAAAGGTGTAAACCAACACTACCACAGACATGTATAATAAAAGGATGAGTATCCTAACACATATGGACTAGGAGGATGGATTTACCAAAATAATTGAAATTGAAATTGAATTTTTGATGGAAGTGAGTTGCACAAAAGAGTACTGAAACTCTCCAATCATGTTACCAAAGAATCTAAAGGTGTACTTTTTCAACAAGGGTAATTCCTAACTTATCGATGCCAAGAAAGACTACTTCATAAAAATAGAGAACACTAATTCAAGGGGTCTAAAAATAGGAACACAAGGTACAAACAGGTTTCTAGCAGTGGAGTAAGTCACCTACTAAAATCTGGTCGACTAAGGAAAGACTAAAAATTACATAAACCAGATAGGCAGCAAAAAAACTCTGTGCAAGAGTTTCTAGGCTAATAGTACGATAATTTCTGAGCAGGCAATATTTCACAGTAAGCAATGTGATAGTTTCTAGGCTACCTATGAGATACTTTCTAGGCAAACAGTGCGATAGTCTTCCAATGACAAACTATTGCACGATAATTTTTAGTGCAATGTGCGATACAGTTTTAGGATCGTATGACTCTTGACCAATGAGTGTTAAAAATCTTAGTTTTAAGGTCAATTTGGTCAAAATTTTAGTTTGAAGGTTGGATTTTTTGATTTCAAGCATAGTGACAGCAGTAAATAGACAGGTTTGCAAATAGTAGGTGATCAAACATGTCATAAAACACTTGAACAAGGGCAAAAGCAACCTTGCCAAGACAAGCAATTTTGATATCAAAGCAATAAAATCCTATGAATGCTACCATGATGTTTGATGTTTGAGAATGTTTGTACGGGTAGATCATAGTGAGAACACTTTAAGAACTTACTAGCCTAAAAAGATAATGGCTCAATACTTAACAACTTGGCCCACACTTGATGCTCCATTCCCTCACACAAAGTGGTTGCCCACAATAGATATTGGCTTTGTGGTGGAAGTGCCAATGACACAACCAAAGGAACACAGATGGTGAGTAATCTTGGGGTGATCCGGGTCAGTCCACTAGGATCAATCCTTGCACCAAGAAGCTAAGTGGAAAAATAGGGTGACTTCTATCTATGGTTCTTAGTAAGGGCTTCCATTCGTAATACCCCTCTTGCTCCCCAAATGGACTCCTTACCTTGTGGCAAGTAACGAACCTTGCAGCCACAAGAGTACCTGAAGAATTATTGCTCAATATTTTCCTCATGGTCACAATCCCACAAGTACTCACATCAATAAAAGACAAGTACTATGTCTACCAAGGTTTTGTGTCCTTGATAGCCTTGAGTTTATAGTGGGTCGGAATAGTCGGTGAGAAGCTTGTCCCCACTTGGGTCGTTCCTCTTGATTGCTCAAGAGTAGGCCCACTAAAGGATTCTAAAAGCTAAACAAAGAGTGGATCATCCTTTGAGTGTCAGGATTTTTGTTTCACCTCAAGGGTGAAGAGCATAATCTCCTAGCTCAAAAATTTCTCCTAAACACACCAAGCAAAGGTTCAGTTACCCTCTTGCTTTCAAAATCTAAAGATGGGTCAAGATTTTTTGGTTCACCACAAGGGTGAGGAGCATACTTCTCCTACCACCCAAAGATTCCTATAGCAACATATTAAGTGCCTAATAAATTAAACAACTAGTATATCCCACACTCAAAAGAAATCAATTAAACAAGCACTTGATTATTTTTTATGCTTTGGGCAGCCCTGCAAAAACCATTAGTAGCCCTTGTGCATTTGGAGCTTTGACATGCATTCTTTTAAGAAAATAATTTCAAGCAATAGCAGCACCTACAAGCACAACTTGTTAGCCCTACAAGGGTTAGCACATCAAAACCAAATGAAATCTACAAATAGATCCCTATTCTACAATAGCAACTCAAAAATCCAAATCAAAGTAAGTAAATCTCGCAAAGAAATGACAAAAATTGCTCACTGCTAGGCCTGGGCAATATTTTTGTTAGAGGAAGAGTCGTATGATATTTCACTTTGTACTGGTGTGATACTTTATCTCTGCATGATAATTCCTGATACCTGCATGCGATAGAGAACATAGCAACAATGTGATACAATCTGCCAAAGCATATGATATTTTAACTAGTAAAATATCTCACTGGTATGTAAGAAACTATCGTACGACACTGGAAAACTATCACACGATAATTCTGTTAGAAAAAACTAGAGAGAAAATGTTCACGAAACAACAAGCAAATATTGATGAAAAAATGATGAAAATGCATAAAATGAAGGACAAAACAAGAATGTTCTGCCCCATGGTGGGTGCAAAAAATGTACACACTAAATAGTGCACTTCTCTAAGTCATTACTTCCAAGGGAATCCTTGAATGGTAAACCTTGAGAAAGTGACCTAGAGCTCCCTAGGCATGGAGTCACAAGGATGTTAATGGTGCTCTCAACTAGAGCTATTGAAGCATGCAACCTTTCTAGTAAACCGCACAATGGGAGATTCAAAGAGACAAGGGCAAGAAAGCCAATATCTTCAAGAATCAATGAAAATGCAATGTAATGCAAGCTATGCTAAGAATGAAGATGCAAGCTAATCTATGAAAATGAAAGATAGAAGTATTGTAAACCCTTGCTAATTAATCTATGCGAGCTAATCTAGAGCATAAAATAAACTAAGCTAGATGCCATGAAAGCTATGATGCAAGAAATGAAACTAAAATGCAAGAAATGATCTCCAAAAGCTCCAAAGTCTCCAAGAAATCCTATAGCATAAGATTAGCATAAAAATTTGGGATCCTAGAATGAGAAAAGAGCTCTCCTTTTAAAGGAATTGAAAAGGAATGAACCATGGAGATTAAGAGGCAAAAGATTTAATCAAGGGTGGAGCTTGAAAGAGGAGCAATCCATGTGCAAAAATCTCTACCAATGAGAAAATAAGAGTTGACTTTTGTGTCCATATGAGACAAAAAGGCCTTTTCTTATTTTTATAAATTAGGAATAATGCTTTATTTGTGCAACTTAGGATAAGAGGAAAGTGGGGGCTTTTTTATTTAATAAAAGGGGAGGGAATTTCTTTTAAATAAATAAAAAATTTAGAATAAAATGGTTAGCCCATAGAACAATCAAATAAATGATAGAACTAGGATTTGATCAAGCAAATTGATATAATTGAAAAAATGTTGATTTTTGAAAATATTGATTCAGGGATTTGATAAATTGTTGAATGGGGGCCCAAAGTTTAGGCGACCATTTTAGGGTGAATACAATCACCAACCTTAATAATGCTAGGAGCCTCTTGAGTAGGTGTGTCACCTTGTATCTCAATGGTTCCCTCTTGTGTTTACTGCTCTGGTTTCGTGGCCCCAACAGTTTCTTCTGTTGGCTTGTCAGATTTCTCAACTTCAGCTTCTTCATTCAAACCACTGACTGGAGATGAACCTGCTCCACAAGTCTTCTCAATTGGAATCTCCTTTTTGGGTTGTTCATCATCTCCACCTATAGGTTGACCTAGTCCTTTGGCTATAGATGATGTTGGAAAAGATGAGGACGCAAGAGCACTCACTAGCTCGAATGTTGCAACTTGTTGAGGATTAGGCTTGCTAGATCTCTTTCTCCTTCCCATCATCCAATGAACCCACTTATCAGTTCTCTCAATGACTTTAGCTATTAAGGTCTCCAAATCTTTTATAGCTTGACCTTGAATAGGTTTTGAGCTCATAGGATAGGGCTTGATCTGATCTCTATATGTGTCAATGTACATGTGTTCTCCATTATCAACAATACCTTCAACATTAATGTTGACACTGAACAACTTGATTTGTTCAATAGTCAACCTAGAGTAAAATATTTCTTGACTCTCTAGCTCATGCTTGTAATTCGCCTAATAATCTTCAATTTTGGGGATGTGCCTGACCACAATGCCAATCTGTAGATTATTTTTGGCATAGCTAACTAGATCAAATTGATGCCTCAATACTTCATACACTTCTGGCTTATATCTATTCTCGAATGCCTTCATCACATTCTTAGCATCTGATCTTGATGCATAGCTGTACACTCCAATGGTGACAGGGAATTCGTAGCCTTTATTCTTAATACTGGCACTAATCAGATTCACTTGCAACATCTATCAGATCACCTCTATGAGCACAATCATGTCATCAGGGTACCTTGGCAGCTTCATGGGGAAATCATCAAAACCTATAAGATGAAGGTATGAGAAACTCACAAATTGAATGAAGAAACTCCCAAATTGGGTGATGAATTCCATGCCCTCTAGAGAGAATCTCCACTCTAGGCATCCTTGTATTTCTCAGCACAACATCATTGTAAATGAGTCATTAACTCTAATGAACTCAGCATAGCTATTTTGTAATTTCAAATGAGGGAAGAAATCATAAATTTTCACATCATCTAAATATTCCTTGAGCCTAGGGAGTCCTGGCCATACTTGCAATGTAGCTAAAACATAGATCAAACAAGAAGACATCTAAAATTTGTTTTGGTACTTGGTGAGACTCAAGACATTGGATAGATTTTCACTTACCACTTGAGCTGAGTCTATATAATCATGCTCAACACATATTACCTGGACCAAGAAGAAGTATTGCTCTATGAAATTCAATGTGTCACTTTCACCTTTCATCCTGTTAAGGAGCACTAGGATGTCAATGATCTCAACCTTCAGATCTATCCTAAAAAGTGTCATTGGCACTTTTCCCTTTATGCTTCTGGCCTTCCAAAACCACAGGTTCATGATCTCTTTCCTGCACCTCATCTTCTTCTCATTATATTCTAAAATTGTGATCGAGAAGTTCATATTTGAAAATGTCGCTCGCTCTTGGATACAAAGACTATTCTGCACGGACTCTTTGTCGATGGAGATGAGTACTATGTCATTTGGCAACAAAATTTGTTTCATATCCAGGTTGAATCTAGTTATACATTCATGGATTAGTTCAGGAGCTTGTACTACAATAGTAAATCCAACAGCTTCGACCAAACTACTACCTTTGAGCTTTTGTGTCATGTAGTGTAGATTTTTTTCATTCAATCTTCTGTCTAGATTGCCCAAATTGTAGAATTTGAGGGATGCATCTATCAAATTATGTCATTCAGATGTAATCCCATTCATCCCATCGTAGCCCATGAATCTAGCGGCCATAGCTTCTAATTCTTCATTTGATTTACTGTTAAGAAGCTTTAGAGTATGTCGTAAGATGATTTATGAAATCATGGGAAATTAAAGGCATATGAAAAAGATGTGAAAAAATGGTAATTTTCGCTTGATCATTTGAGTCTTTTATAAACATCATGTTTCCTTACCGTTACTTTCCATATCTCACACCACATGAGTGAGAGATTTTTCAAAAATATCTGTTAAAGTTCTAACGTTAAGATTTGAATTAAATGCACCTTATTAACAGCCTTAGGAAACCACTTTTACCCATTTGGAGTAGCTATAATAGTAACTTTATTGATGTAGTAAAATTTTACCTCTCCCCTTCCCTTAATTGGTGCCGTTGTCAAAAAACTCACTTTGAAGGTAGAAACCAGACTATGGAGAAGTTGGGAAGTGATTTTCTGAAACTCTACAATTGACCCGTTTCTTTAGCAATTCTCTTTAGATATCAAAGTGGGCTATCTTCATCATAAAATATGATTCAATCCCTATGATTTCTTATGCTTATTTCTTTACAAGTTGTCACTTCTTGGAAACTGACCTTCTCAGGTCATTTTCCAATAAGGGAGAAGCTGAAAACTGATTCTCCGAAAAAGGTTTCTTACTCACTTTCTCATATTTTGAGACCATTTTATCCACTACAGGGACTTAATCTTATTTCCTCAAAATCTATACAATTGGATTTTGGGAATCTCTTATACACTTTCTACTGTCCTTTGGAAAACAACTTCTGCGGGAAAAACTGAGAAGTTCATTATAGATTCTCCACCAAGCTACTTTTCTAGACCCAACTCATTCTTAACCTAAGAATATTGATCTCCAGGCCTTGTCTGTGTGCTTGATGATTCACATGTTCTATTCCCACAAAAAATTACCTTCATGGGTTGAAAACCACCAAGGAAAAGGCAATTTTTAATTTTCTGACAAAGGGGGAAAATGTTATTTAGAGCTTCGCATCCATATGAATACCATCGATCAGAATTGAAAGAAATAAAGTTTTTATCGAATTAGAAACTATAACTTACCCATTCCTAGGATGAAATTAGAAAACCAACCCATCTTAAAATTCAAAAGAAGCATGAGGCGGTTATCCGATAAAGACCGCCTATCCTAGGGAAAATCTAGACTAGACTTTAGTTTATTATCTCAAAACTCATGACTCAATCTAACACAAGCTATTCACTTTTGTTTTAAAGTGTGAAGAACAAAAGTGGGGCAATAGCTGGCTCTATTTGGGGATTTGGATATGATCATAGCTAAGCAAGGAATCTAAATCTCTAGTTTCACAAAGTTAAATGGAAAGGTGGCTCACAACAAAACTAAAGCAAAGGAAGGAAATAGGAAAGGAAAGACAAAATGAGGGAACCTAAACTAAGGAAAATAGAAATAGGAACTAAACGTAAATATCATACAATATAGGGGTTACCTGCTTTCAATTTGCAACTTGATATAATTTCTAATCTTGACCATTATAGGTCAAGGGTAGTACCTCACCACTTGGATACACCAATTTGAAAGAATTTCTGTCAAAGGCCTGATGGATAATGAATGGTCCTTTCCAGAGTGTCTCAAATTTACCATGCATTCCTTTAGGCACCCCTCATTTATCCCATAGCAGTACTGAATCTCCAACCATGAACTTTCTTGGTCTGGTTTTCTTGTCAAAGAGATTCTTTACCTGCATCTGATGTTCTGTGATGTGATCAACAATCTTCTCTTGTTCTTCTTCAAGTTTATTCAGATACAAAATTCATTTTTCCAACCCATCCTTATAGATGCCATCTTCTACCACTATTCTCAACTTGTTAGTAGCCAATTTTAGAGGTAGGGGAAGGCTTGCCTCAACTCCGTATACCAGCTCAAAAGGTGAAATACCAATCACCCTCTTTGGAGTTACTCTGTCAGTCGAGAGTGCTTCATGAATTTTCTTGTGCCAAGTCCTCTAGTTATTTGATACAAGTTTTCTCACTATATTTACCAGTTTCTTATTACTTGATTCAGCTTGACCATTCCCTTCTGGGGAATAGTCAAATGAATGACTAGCAGTTATGTCGTACTCAAAATAGAATTTAGTAATTTCAGCTAAAGAAAAGTAAGCTGCATTATCCATGACTAGTTTAATAGGCACACCAAATCTTACCATGGTGTTCTCCTTGATGAATTCACACACTACTTTAGAATTAGTTCTCTTTGTGGCCTTTGCCTCTACCCATTTTGTAAAATAATCAGTTGCAGTGATTATATAGGTGTGACTAGTGCTTGATGTATGATTGATGGGCCTGATAAAATCAAGGCCCCATTGCTGAAAGGGACCTTCTATTATTACTGGTCTGAGAGGAAGGGCTGTTAGTTGAGATCAGCCTATGAACATCTTACATTTTTCACACTTGGCCACCCAATGATACGTGTCCTTGAATATTTCTGGCCAATAATAGTATTGCTTCAAAATCTTAAATGCAGTTACAGAAGATGAGAAATGCCCATCACAAGCTTCGTCATGGAATGTTTTTAACAATCTCTCATGTTGTTGCTTGTCAACACACCTAAGAAAATTTACATCTACAGATGTTTTATATAATGTACATTCCCAAATGACATACTTAGTAGCCTTCAATCTCATGTCTCTCCTTTGTTTAGTTGTCAATCATTTAGGACATAAACCATAAGTCAGGAAATATACAATGTCTTCAAACCATGGGTCTTGTAAACTTACTTCCAAAACTAATTGTTCTATTTTAGGCTAATCATCTCCTTCACTTTATGCCATAGCTTTGCAAAATGCATTTTCTCGTACTAGTTTTGTTGGCTTAATCTCTATGTCATATTCTTGTGTTTTGGCTACCCAAGCTCCTCTATTATTACATCCTACATCTTTTTGGGTTAATATACTCTTTACTGCAATGTTAGGAACAAATACGATGGAGTGAGAATGTAAGATATAAAATCTAAAGTTCTTCAAGGATTTCACCACTGAGAAGGTGTGCTTCTCAGTCTGAGAATATCTTAGCTCATGATTTTTCAATGGGATGCTCATAAAGGAAATAGGATCCTGAACTCCTATATTTTCGTGCATAAGAATACATGACAATGTATGTTCATATGTGTAACAATAATTCATGAAATCCTTCTTATAATCTGGGTGGCATAAGACAGGGGCACTGGCTATAGCATCCTTTATATCTTGGAAGGCTCTTTTACCAGGGTCATTCCATTTGAAATTCTGATTACCTTTTATCATGTCTACAATACACTTGGTGATCTCTAAAAAATTAGGGATGAATCTTCTAAGGAAATTTACCTAACCAAAGAATGACTTCACTCTGATTTTACTTATAGGTAAACTTAGCCTTTGAACGGCTTTGACTCACTCTAAGTCGATCTTGATACCTTCTTGTGATACAATATGACCCAGTAGTTTTCCTTTGGTAACACAAAAAACTAACTTCTTAGGATTTAAAGAGATCCCATGTTCTATACACCTTCGCAACACTCTTTCTAAATCCTTAACATGATTGCTTCTTTTCTTAGAGAACACAGTTAAGTCATCCAAATATATGACAATGATCTTATCTTTCATATCATAAAAATACAAATCCATACCTCATTGGAATGTAGCACCAGCGTTGATAAGGCCAAACGACATTTTGTGGTATGAAAATGTGCCCTAGGGAGTGGTAAATGCGGTCTTGTGTTGATCTTTCAATTCTACTTTGACTTGGTTGTATCCAGAAAATCCATCGAGCATAGACATCATTTCAGCTCCTACAAATGTCTGTAACAAATGATCCATGTTGGGAAGTGCATAATTGTCTTTTAAGGAAGCTTGATTTAAATTTATGAAGTCTATGCATGTCCTTATTTCTCCATTCTTTTTCCTCACAGGGACAATGTTTTCTATCCATGTAGAGTGGTGGATATGGTAAATAATCTTGGCTTTGAGCATTTTGTCAACTTCTCTAATGATAGCATCTGCCACTTTTGGATTGTAATTTCTTTGTTTCTATTTGAATGGGGCAACATCAGGTTTTAGGGGAATTTGATGCTTTAAATTTCCTCCCATAAAGATTTTTAAATCCTCATAGCTCTAGGGAAAGACGTCTTGGTATTCTAGAAAAAGCCTTCTAGCTTTTTCTTTCTCTTCAAGTGTGCAACACTTCCCTATGTTTATCATTCTAGGATTTGACTCATTCCCAATGTTCATCCCTTTATATTATCCAGTTGTTAGACCTTTCTCTATCCTTTTCCTCTTAACATAAGTATCATGATGATTGAACAATTTCTCTAATGATATAAGATATGGGGGAGTGACATTACCTTGTAATTGAGTAACACCTAGTTCATCTTTCTTCCGCTTCTTGGGATGATCTTGTGAGAGATCGTTAGGCTTTTCTTCAGGGGGGCTATCATTACCTTCAAGGAAGAGTTGTAGGCATTTTTCATCATCGAATACTTGCAAATCATCTACGTTATTAGGTATTGATGGCCTGTACATCACCTCTACTTGGTACTTCTTCTCTTTAAATTTTGGATGAGGTAGTAGTAAGGAAGTGGAGACTACTAGTGAATCTACCTTGGAATTTAATTCTCTAGGGACATATTCAATTGCAAAGGCATCCAATCCTTCAATCTCATCCCATACTCTATTTCTATAACTCTTCAACTTCTGATTTTTGACAGAGTATTGACCTTTGATCTGGTGCACAATCAACTCAACATCACCTCAAGCTTTTAGAACTCTCACACCCTTTTCATTCACAGCAATTATCCCGAGTAACAATGCCTCATACTCAGTCGTATTATTGGTATTTGCAAACTCCAATTTGAAAGCCATTGACTTAGGTTCACCTGTAGGTGGAATTAATAAAACTCTAACACTAGAACTAGAGGAAGAAAAACTACCATCGAATTCTAGTGTCCAAACTTTTGGAGTCTTATCCTTCTCAGAGGCCTCAACTTATTCTTGTTCACTTTTAGGTTTATCAACAACACCCTAGGTAAACATCATATAGTTACCGAACTCCAATTCTTGTTATAGGATTTGAGCTTTTGGATCATCAGATTTCAGAACTGTGAACTTTGACTTCTCCTTGGGTTCTAGTCTGACCTTCTTATTTCCCATGGGAATTACCACCCGAGACCAATCCAATTTAATCTCCCTGCCTAAATCTTTGCAATAACTTCTACTGAGAAATAACCCATAACTTGCTGGTATATCTGCAACAAGGATTGTCAGTAGCATCTTCTTTTCAGGATGGCCAACTAGAGCTACTTGGGCATCTTTGATTTGGCCAAGCAGAGGGACTTTCTTAGCATCCATAGAATAGCATCTACAATGGACCTTTGTCATGGTGAGGCCTAAGGCTTTGGCCATAGGGGAAGGCATCACATTATCATAGGCACCTAAATCTATGATACAATTGCTAAGTTTACAACCATTGATATACAAGGAGACATAAAATGGTTTGGGTTTTTGACCCGGGAAGGTAGCTAGCATAGTGGTTTCCCCTTGTTCAAATAGTTTCGCTAGTGAGGAATCATCTTCATTGGAAGAGGTGACATTATGATTCAGTTTAATACTATCTCCTTTTAAGTAATCTATGAATCTTTTCAATTCAGTAGGATTTGACCTTAAATAATCTATGGAAGAAATTTGGATCTTAGAATTTTTACAGAACTGGATAAAATCAAAGGAATCATTTTCCTTACCCGACTGTGAGATTTTCATTCCCTGACTACTTTCTTTTGTACCTGAAGTAGATGCATCATTGGTTCCCATTGAAGGAATGACAACAGGAGTTTTGTCTTTTTGGCTTTGAGTTAGGACTACACAGGTGGTGCCATCTATGGTAGCATAACACTCTCCTTTCTTCTCAAAATTAGATTCATACTCAAAAAATAAATTTATAGAGTCGTCATGCGAGCATGAATCTGGTTCATTGTTTGGTGTTGGTGTGTCTAACTCATTAGTAGATAATAACTACATCATGCAGGCTATTTTAGGATAGCTCTCACCATTATGGTCTATAGTTTGATGAAATACACACATATTTCCTTTCTTAGGGGGAGCCTCAATTGCAAGCCTCTTTTGCGGAGTAGGTAATTATAGTGTCTTGCTATCAGTATTCCTACTATTCTAATCTTGAAATGGTTTTTGGTATGGATTGTTGAACTTAGGGAGTTTCCTTTTGTGATGATTTCATTGGATATTTTCTACATAATCTCATTAGTCGATGTAGTACCACTTGAACTAGCACCTATCTACATTTCTCTTTTCCATCTACGAGAAGAAATCATGTCATCTTCTAACTCAATGGTTGTCTTCTAAGCAGTGTCCAAATATGTAGGTCATTCTCTTCTCAAATCATAATTTATATCTAGTGGCATGGCACTCATAAATAATATCTTCAGATTTGTAGGATTGGGTCTATCAGCCGTGGGGATTCTATTAGCAATCTTATTGAATTTATTAATGAAGTCCCTCATACTTATAGGGGCTTATTTCTTGATAGAGGTCAATTGCATCAACAATGCATGTTCATCTTCAACGGTTATGAATCTAGCTACAAAATTTATCCTCATAGTATCCCAATAGCATCATCTAAGTTATAAAACTAGTCAGCCACTACTTTGACTAGAGTTTCAACAAATAATATAACAACAACATCTTCATAACCAACTCCTAGAATATGAGTTTATGCAAAGAAGGCTTTAATGTGTTCATCCGCAGTAAATTTTCCATCTCCCGAGAACTTAGGAAAGTTCTTTCTAGATCCTGAAGGGAGTGGGTGATATGTTGTGGACTACAACAGGCCAGTTGTAGTGGCCCATGGAGCTGCCATGACTGTAGGTGTAGGATGTTGAGGAATATTAATAACAAGAGGAGCAACTACTCTGTGTAAAGTTAATACCTGACACGCTGTAGGTAATGAAGTTTGTGTCTTGGGAGGTGAAGGTGGTCTACTCCTACTTTTTTGTCACCTTTCTGACAAAGTAAGTCTATTATGGGAAAGCTGAGCTCAGTGAGCCTTTCAAATGTAGGGTCTTTTCCACCTTTCCCCTTGGTACTTCTGAGGAATCTTCTTTTATCTAGAGCTCCGAATTAGTTTTTTTACCTAGCTTCACACTTGGCTCCACATTGATTTCTTCATTGAATTTCTCTTTCAAGTGCTTCTTCTCTCACTTCTTCTTGTTCAAGCACTTGATTCATGCTCCTCTAATGCTTTGTATTTCTTCTGTATCTCCAAGAGAAATTATTTAGGGATGAGACTATGTCTTCTTGATCATCTTGAAAACTGAGATTGGGTTGAAGCACAGGGAACATGTTATCATGAGGTAACACCATTTTTTCTCATGACAAATATTGTGGTCTAGTGACTATTTCTCTCCCCAGCAGAGTCACCAAAAATCTGTTGGTAAACAAATTGTTCTTTTTGGATTTAACTCTTTATTTTCCCAAAATCTTCTTAAGAAACAATGTGAATATGAACAGTTGGAAAGTTGTTATCTATTCAACTAACTTTCCTTTGAATTTTAATATGTAGAGCTCCCTTATGTAATGATATGTAATGAATTTTGTTTTTTCTAAATCCTAATGGGGTATGTTCTTGACCAGAGAATAGAAGAGGTAACCAAACTAGCCCTCGATGAGAAACTAATCTAGGAAATGAATTTGATTCTAAACTCTAACCAACTTTGAGATTTCATAATACTTATGAATTTGCACCAGTGGGAATGCAACAATGAATTCTACTTGAATTAATGAAATGCAGTAAAACAACATGGATGAATCTAATCTAAATAGGACACATGAGTATTTTCCCAACCCACAAGTAATGCTCTGATTACTATGGATTAGTTGCACTAAAAAGTAGAAATAGAACTTCGTCTATTTTCTAATTTCAATCCAACTTAAGGAAAAAAAATATTCCAACTTACTGAAGCATGGAACAGTAACTAAATGGCACAAAATACATTCCAGATTGACTCCACAACAAGATGTATTTCACACCAAAAATTAGCCAACCTTTTCATTAATTTTCAATCTGTTACATATAGGCTTCAAGAATTAAGCTATTACAAAACCTACTGAATGGATTCATATTCTACAAATTTGGTAGATGACAAGTGTCTATTTATCAATTATACAATGTATATCGAAAAGAAAGGGGGTAAAGTTATTTTCTCTTCATTGGCTTTTTTGCCTTCTCCAACTTAGCTTTATGAGCTTTGGCAGTTGCAAGAAACATAATCATCCTTTCATAATCTGGAATGTACATGTTATTCAATCTTATGAGCCAGTGGGCATGATCTTTCTTTATTCATTTTGCAGTATCCTTTTGGGGTTGCATCTTCTCCATGGCTTTATATATGCATCCTTTGAGTTGTTGAAGATCAGGTATTCTATCAAGGTGAGACCCAAATAACTCTGCAAGCTGGTCCAAGTCATTGGAGAATGACTTTTGCATATTGGTTATACCAATCAGACTCTTTCCATCTCCTCTAGCTTGAGACTCAAAGTGAAGACCTGTCAAATATAAAAATATTTGACTTTTCTCTTTGGTGACTTCCTCATCGGTCACCTTCATTCCTACCTCTACTTTGATTATCATCTCCATTTTGAATTCTACCCCTTGGAGTCATTTGATTAGAGGTTCATCCCCTTTCTACAATATGTTGGCCTTGATTGCATCTTTAGTCTTCATCACGACAAGCCAATGTAGTACCATGCACTCTTCACATCTCAACCTCTCTGCTATGAGTGTCTACATATGTCCTTTGAGAGAATCCTTCTCCACCTCTAACTGTAAAAAGACATTTCCAAGTTGCTCAATGGCTACTAGACCTTCAATCTTAAGTCATTCAATCCACCTCCTACCAATGTGCCCAAAATGTCTATCTTCTTGCAATTTTGCAAGTATTGCTTGGTTCTCAGCTATAGTAGGATCAAACGTTGTTAGAGAACTCGGTAGGTTTGCCACATGAGTGACCAATTTCTTAATGAAGTTAGTCATTTCTTTAATCCCTACCTTGAGTTGAGTCTTGGTGACTTTGAGTTCTTCAAGCTCTTCCTTGATCAAGATGTTACTAGACTTCCACAAGTCTACCTTGGTATCATGGCGGGAAAGCTCCATGTCTAAGGACTAGAGTACAAAGTTTGACATATTAAGGTCTTCAATTTTTCCATCCTTTAGTGGCTTGGCTATTTCCATTGTCAAGTGCCATGAGTCTAGATCTTAACCAAGAGTGGTTAGATTCCTAGTCTTCTTAGCCTTGTTTGCGGCTGCACTTGACTACATCGCTTGCGAGAACAACCCACCACTTGGAGCACCTTGCTCAACCCCTTTTATTTTCCGCTCCAGAGTATTCTTGAGCCATGATTCTACACTTGTAACTTTTGTTGCAGAAGTCAAATATTCAACAAATAATTTCCTAATAATAGGAGGGGAAGATTTTGGCTTGGAAGCGAAAGGATTAACCTGTGGAGAAGAAATGCTCTTTTCCTTTTGAGGAGACCCCAAGTGCTCATCTATCTCATCAATTTTTGAACTACTACTATCATCACCAACCTCAACAATGGTAGGAGCCTTTTGAGTAGGAGTGTCACCTTGTATCTCAATGGTTCCCCCTTATGTTTTCTGCTCTAGTTTCGTGGCCCCAACAATTTCTTGAGTTGGCTTGTCGGATTTCTCAACTTCAGCTTCTTCATTTGAATCGCTGACTAGAGATGAACTGCTCCACAAGTCTTCTCAATTGGAATATCCTTTTTGGTTGGTTCATCATCTCCACCTACTAGTTGATCTAGTCCTTTGGCTATAGATGACATTGGCAAAGAGGAGGATGTAGGAGCACTCGTCGGCTTGACTGCAGGAGATTGTTGAGGATTAGGCTTTTTTGATCTCTTTCTCCTTCCCATCATCCACTGAACCTACTTATCAGTTCTCTTAATGACTTTAGCCATTAAGGTCTCCAAATATTCTATAGCTTGACCTTGAACTAGTTCTAAGCTCACAAGATAGGGCTTAGATCTGATCTTTATATGTGTCATTGTATATGTTCTCTCCATCATCAACAATACCTTCAACATTAATGTTGACACCGAACAACTTGATTTCTTCAATAGTCAACCTGGAGTAAAATATTTCTCAACTCCCTAGCTCATCCTTGCAATTTGCCCAATAATCTTTGATTTCAGGGATGTGCCTGACCATGATGCCAATCTGTAGATGGTTTTTGGCATAGCTTACTGGATCAAATTGAGGCCTCAATACTTCATACACTTCTGGCTTATATCTATTCTCGAACGCCTTCATCATGTTCTTAGCATTTGAACTTGATGCATAGTTGTACACTCCAATGGTGACAAAGAATTTGTATCCTTCCTTCTTAATTCCCACATTGATAAGATTCACTTGCAACATCTTCTAGATTACCTCTATGAGCACAATCATGTCATCGGGGTACCATGGGAGCTTCATGGGGAAATCATCAAAACCTACAAGATGAAGGTATGATAAACTAGAAAATTGAATGAAGAAACTCCCAAATTGGGTGATGAATTCAATGGCCTCTAGAGAGAATCTCCACTTTGGGCATCCTTGAAGTTCTTTGCACAACCTCATTGTAAATGAGTCATTAACTCTAATGAACTCGGCATAGCTATTTTGTAATTTCAAATGAGGGAAGAAATCATAAATTTTCACATCATCTGAATATTTCTCTAGCCTAGGGAATCCTGGCCATACTTGCAATGTAGCCAAAACATAGATCAAATAAGAAGACATATAAAAAAAATTATGGTACTTGGCAAGACTCAAGGCATTAGATAGATTTTCACTTACCACTTGAGCCCAGTCTATATAATGGTACTGAGCACGTATTACCTAGACCAAGAAGAAGTAGTGCTCTATGAAATTCAATGTGTCACTTTCACCTTTTATCTATTGACAAGTTGGCTATACTGGTGTATATGACTTGCTATAGTGTTTTCATTATGGAAACAAAGTCATATAGTGTTTTGGAGTAAGCGCACTTGATGAGAAGATCAGAGATTGGCTAAGTGTTGAAGAGTGGATAATGTACAGAGTATAGAGTACCTAAAGCTCAGAGCATCAACACACATGCGTACGACCGAGTTATGGTATGCACCCTAGAAGATAAGTTGGTTAGAGTATATTCATGCTTAGTTTATGAGTGCATGATGAGATATAAAAGTTTGAAAAAGTTACAAACAGTTGAAGTTACACAGCCAGTGTGTGCCAGAGAAGAATAGAGTAAGCAGCCGACTGTTGGAATTTTGATTTGTGGTTATATTATTATGTTTTAAAGGCCATGCACCTATTGTAATTAGGTTTCTAACATGTAATTATGTTTATTTGTAAACACAATTGAGCCAATTCAATTGAAAGTGTTGTATGTAATCGGTTAAAGGGTCGATCTAGTTATTTGTTTTGTATGCGCATATAAATATAAGATGTGCCCATTGTAATTAATAGAAGAGTTGTTATAGAGTTGAGATAAGCAGAGTAGAAGTATGTGAAGATTTGATAATATGTATTAGATCTTTGAAAGAGGTCAAAGAATCAGTGCATCAAAGGAAATGATCAAACAAGCAATGTCATAGTGATAGTTCATCCAGTAGATATAGTATGTATCTAAGATCAAAATGTTGTAGCCTTCACCAGTTAAGAAGTGAGCTCTAGGATAGTGAGTCCACACCCCTAATAGGGTTTATTGTAAAAGACTCCTAACAGGGTCCAACCCTTGACAAGGTCTACTATACTAAACATATTGTAAAGCAAATCCTAACAGGGTTAAGGATCTTCTAACAAGGATCATAAAACACTAGTACCAAATATCAGTGGGGTTTCAATTCCCACTAGGGCTTTTACCTATTTGGGTTTCCCCGTAACCATATTGGTGTTATGTGTTGATTTCATATTTCATATTTATGTGGATTTTCATTTCAATATTTAAGTATTCAAGTTCAGTTTAAGATTAAGTAATAAGATAAATTACAGTGAACACTGATTCACCCCCCCTCCCCCCCCCCCCCCCACCCCTCTTAGTGTTCCCATTCCTAACAATTGGTACCAAAGCTCTAGTCCATGGAAAAGAAGTTTAACCACTTGAGGAGATCATGGACAAAGAAGAAATGAAACATCTAAAAAGAAATCTTGAAGCTGCTCTTGAAGACCTGGATAGATCTAAAAAAGAAATTGAAGAACTTAAAGAAAAAGTCAGTGATGCATAAGTAGTCATCAAAAGGCTAAGAAAAGATTTGAAAGAATGCTCTACCAATGATTTATAGATTATGATCAAAAAGCTCAGTGAAGTAAATTCATCTCTAAAAGAACAAATTGAAGAATTAGATGATAAGCTGACCAACAATTAGGAAATCTATGATGAACAGATCAAAGATAACCTTCAACTAAATGAAGAATTGAGGCAAGAAAACATGGAAATCTTGGAGCTAAGGAACAAAAAAGAAAGCTTGGAATCTGAATTGAAAGTGGCAAAGAATCACATTGATAAATTGCACACCAATTCTAATTTGGTAGAATCTCAGTTGTATCCAAGAAGAGTTAAAGGAGATACTAGCTGCATTGGATACAATGAAGCACAAAATCAGATCAACAACATGTGAGCAAGAAGGAAAGCACTAGAAGACACCTCAGATGCTAAGGAGACTGGAAATTAGACTAAAGATCATGTTGAACCATCCAAGAATGAGCGCAAGCTAGTAGATCGAACCTGTTATGCATTTAACAAGCATGGACATATAGAAAGAAATTGTACAGAGGTATGACCTTTCAATGGTTACTGTTATTCATGCAATAAATTTGGTCATAGAGCTATGAATTGTAAGACAAGTCAAAAAAACAAGACTCATCACAATCAGAGAAATCATAATCAACCAATTGTAAGAAGTTCTTAGAATATTACATGTCAGATATGTAGCTATAATGGTCACTCTACGAGACAATGTAAAATGGTAACCCATGTCAATGTGCTGAGGAATATAAGGCCTCCATTCATTTGTCACTCTTGTAACAAGGCTAAACACATCTCAAAGTTTTGTAGATCAAGGATGCAAGGTCAGGAAAGCCCTAAAAAGCTCGAAGAACCAGTATTGGATACCGAAGGAGAAGTCAAGTTTGTGAAAGCTTCGGAGGATACGAGCTTGATTTGGTTAGAGGTGAAGAAGGATAAGGTTGATGAGAATGTATTGGATTCATCCATAGTGGATGTACCCTCTACATATGGATGAATGGCCCTCAAGGTCATAGCGAGAGATAATTTAACTCTAGACCCCTGCGTGGCCGCTATACTCATCCTTAGAGTATGCACCTTTGGAGACTGGTGAAACCTATGTGCAAGAGTGCACAAGATGATTGTTTGCAGAACGAATGTTAGAAAATTTTTAGTGATAGTCCGGTTTACACGGCAAGCATTAATAGCATAATTCCTACTTTAAAGTACACAAAAGTTTGAAGATCTCTCATTGCATTTGAATTTAGAGCGATTGGAGAGTAGAAGAGCCCTATCATTTGATTGTGAAGGATTGTAGAATGATTCATCAGTGATTTGCAATGAAATTGATCAGTTGTGGAAACCCTAGTTCATCATGTCGATTTAGAAGTCTTTAAAAGATCATTTGGAAAGTGATATACAAGTGATGGCTACTCACATTGTATTTGATGTGGCAAAGAAGAAGAGATATGTGTTTAAGAGACATCCATTTAAATCCACACTAGATGACCTAGAAGGGTCATTCAACCACATGTCTATGGGCATTATGCATGTTGAAGACATTAGGGCATACATATATTGTAAGAAAGAACTAGTAGGATTGGATAGAATAAGAGCACACATGGAAACAATGTTAAAACCTAATAAAACCTCCATGGATGAGTATGTACAGTGGAATAATCATCCTATAGTTGAATATGTGACTACATATGAGTTCTATGAGTCTAAATGGATAAAGATTCTATTTAGCAAGATTCATGATGACCTATTTTGGATAGGTGAAGTGCTGATCAGGATTACAGGTGACCTAATTTATGAGATGACAAGCCTCTCAAAGATAGGCATCATTCTTCCAGTGGGAAAGGATGTAAGAAAACTTGTTGAGAAAATTTGCAAGTCAAGAAGTGATAGGCATGGAAGGACTATAGAGCCTATTTGGCAAGATGACATCAAATTGATGTCCATGATACTGGCATATAGGTTGCAACACACCAACAGGATGAATAGTGTGTCTGTGGCCACAATTCTTGTAGTAATAAGACTTGTGAAAGAAAATGGAGAGTTTAATCAATGTGAGATCTTGCATGCATAGGTAATAGACAACATTAAGGCCAGCAAGCATGACAAGACCAAGATATTTAGGTTTGGGTCCCTAATTATCTATATGTACTTCCATATTGTTGGAAAAGTTTTTGATTTGTATCTAGACAAATCTATCCCCACAATGACACAAATATCTCTTAAGGCATGTACTGAGAGTATATTGAAGGACTACATGACACTAGAGTTGAATAAATTTAGATTCAAGATGCAGATGAGATACAGAATTCCAAAGAAGATAGTTGAAAAATACAAGGATACTATTTGTTTCATGGTTGAGATAGACACAACATGCATGGAGGTAGTTGAGCCAAGGACAAAATGGATTCATCGACTTGGATATGAGGTTGAAGAACCAATCTTAGAAGCTTATGCTCAAGTTCTATTGTCAGCAGCTAAGGACACCAATGAACCTAGATGGGGAACTTATGAAGAGAAAACAAGAGAAGTAGATATTGTATTGAACAACGCAACAACAAAAAGAAAAGTTTCCAAGGTTACTTTAGAGATCTTAAGAATCCATGGTGTATCACAAGAAGACTTAGACAAAGCAAGGGAAGAGAATATTGCTTTGGAAATAGAGAGCGCAACAACAACAATGACAAAATCTAAGGATCCAAAGTTGAAGAAGGTAAAAATTGAGGAATCTGATGTTTAGAAGGGTAAAACTTATATTACTCCTTCTATGCCCAAGCACATCATTGACCTTAATACTCCTCCTAAGTATAAGGCAATTCCTAAGAGGAAGAAAGAGATTAGCACTGGCCATCCATCCTTGCGAATAACAAGAAATAGGAGGAACACTCAAGCACCTCTAGAAGTAAGCTTCAAACCTAGTCTTAGTGTGTTAAGTGCAAGAATCATTGATGAAGGTAGAATTGATCAAGTAGGAAAGTTATATGACAAATACATTGAGATTGATAAATCAGAGATACATGGAATGATTGTCAAACACATGTTGAAGTTTAAGAAGACAGTCCTAGAACTCAAGACTACAATTCTTGATAATGTGTGGAACATCTTGGAGTTCCAAAAAAGACAAGCCATTGAAGAAAATCTGAGAATAAGAGAAAATATCTTAGATGAGAGTTTTCTAGTATGTTATCTAGAGGATAAATCTTTGTTACTATTTCTAGTAAAACCACATCTTAGAACCAAGTCAAGGACCCTCCACATAATGGACAAGAACTATGAATTGGTTGCAAAGGAAATAGAGAAAACCTTTGAGAAGGTCTTCATGAATAGGAACATGTATCTAGGTACTGCACCCATATATCAAGGACCCACAAAGGATGCAAAAGAGTTAGAAACCATAAATGTTCCATCTACAGGTCCACAGGATTCAGCGCATGCAGTTGATGCATCCAAAATGGCAGATAAGTCTGCTCCAATGTTAGAGACAATCACGGATGACTCAATTGTTATTGATAATATAAAAGTCACTATGGAGGCCACAGACATGGATTTGGACAAGTTTGAAGAAGCATTTGTAAGCACACAAGAGGTTGAAACTCTTTGTAGTAACACTCCTCCCAATCAACAAGAAGAAGTATTGATTGAGGATATAATTGATGAAAAATAAATAGAAAAAGAAGAAATAAAAGGAAATGATCAATCTATTGAAATGCTAATTGAAGTAAAGCAAGAAGTAGAGGACAAAAATCCTATCACTCCACAATCTTCAGCAACATTGTTGTCAAGTTTGACACCTGACACAACCAGTTTGGATTCATGGGGAGAAGAAGACCTGATCAAGATCAGTGTCTTAGCAATGGAGAAAGCCAAAGGGAAACAAAAATGAGAGGCCCACTATTTTTTGAATCAATCAACATATTAAATAGTCTATTGCCTTTAGACAAGAAAGTGTCTAAGGTACATTTAGTTGATGATGTTAGCAACATCCTCGTAGTCTTCAAAACAAATTTTTCTACCTTGGAAGAGTCAGCATCTCAATTTTTAGAAGAAAAGTATCATAAGAAGAGACTGAGTGATCTGGTCAATAACTTTGAACTTGACCTATGTTCTCTAAAAGCTGGTCAAGCATCTTTGAAGGAGTTTGTAGTAAATGGGAGGAAGATCATTGTAGATTGTATGGATCAAGACAAGTTAACTAATGACCACTTCAAGAATATACAAGAGGTAGAAGATATGATAGAAAAAGTAAAGAAATCAATGGAAGACCCATCCACTGATATAAATATGTGGAATAATGTCTATCAAGGACAAATTGACAAGATTGAGAAGGCAGAAAAGGAGATATCAAAGATAAGGGCTAGGAAGACTCAGCTTAGAAATGCTCTTGCACCCTCACTAGATATACTTAATTTGAATATCAAGGAGATTGATGCCACCATGGTGACATATGATCATGGTCCCAACATGGATTTGGAGATGATGGAGAAGCTACAGTATGCTCTATGTGCCCATCTCCAAATTGTTAATTCATTGATTACATTTTGGAAGAAGGACATCCAAAACTTGTAGATAGCATATCTGGATGTTCTCTCATAGTAAGTATTTGTAGATATAGTATTGAAGCACCTTTTTCATTAATCAAAGGGGGAGTATATATATAATATGGGTTATAGATATGTATAAGGGAGATATAAGACAAAAAAAATTTGTATTAAGGGATAGTTAGCAACTTTTCCATATTCCTTTGTTGCCATCAATGACAAAGGGGGAGATTGTTGGAAAGTTGGCTATACTGGTGTATATGACTTGATATAGTTTTTTCATTATGGAAAAAAAGTCATATAGTGTTTTGGAGTTAGCGCACTTGATGAGAAGATCAGAAATTGGCTAAGTGTTGAAGACTGGACAGTGTACAGATTACCTGAAGCTCAGAGCATTAGCGCACATGCGTATGACTGAGTTATGGTATGCACCCTAGAAGATGAGTTGGTTAGAGTATATTAATTCTTAGTCTATGAGCTCATGATCAAATATGTAAGTATGACAAAGTTATAGATAGTTGAAGTTACACAGCCAGTGTGTGCTAGAGAAGAACAAAGTAAGCAACTGACTGTTGGCATTTTGATTTGCAGTTATATTCTTATGTTGTAAAGGCTATATGCCTATTGTAATTAGGTTGCTGACATGTAATTTATTTTTTTTGTAAACACACTTGAGCCAATTCAATTGGAAGTGTTGTATGTAATTGGTTAAAGGGCCGATTTGGTTATTTGTTTTGTATGCACATATAAATATAAGATGCACCCACTATAATTAACAAAAGAGTTGTTATAGAGTTGAGATAAGCAGAGTAGAAGTATGAGAAGATTTGATAATATGTATTAGATCTTTGAAAGAGGTCAAAGAATAAATGCATTAAAGGAAATGATCGGACAAGCAGTGTCATAGTGATAGTTCATCTAGCAGATATAGTGTGTATTTGAGATTAGAAGGTTGTAGCCTTCACCAGTTGAGTAGTGAGCTCTAGGATAGTGAGTCCAGACCCCTAATAGGGTTTACTATAAAAGACTCCTAATAGGGTTTGACCCTTGACAAGGTCTACTGTACTAAACATATTGTAAAGAAACTCCTAACAGGGTTAAGGATCTTCTAACAAGGATCATAAAACACTAGTACAAAATATTAGTGGGTGTCAATTCCCACCGGGGTTTTTACCTATTTGGGTTTCCCCATAACCATATTGGTGTTATGTGTTGATTTCATGTTTCATGTTTATGTGGATGTTTATTTCATTATTTAAGTATTCAATTTTAGTTTAAGATTAAGTTAAAAGATAAATTACAGTGAACATTGATTCACCCCCCCCCCCCCCTCTCAGTGTTCCCATTCCTAAGATTATCATGTGAAGGAGCACTAGGATGTCGATGATCTTAGCCTTCAGATCTATCCCAAAAAGTGTCTTTGGCACTTTTCCCTTTATGCTTCTGGCCTTTAGAAACCATGAGTTTGTGATCTCTTTCCTCCACCTCATCTTCTTCTCATTATATTTTGAAATTGTGATCGAGAAGTTCATATTGGAAAATTCTACTCACTCTGGGATACGGAGACTATTTTGCATAGACTCTCTATTGATGAAGATGAGTACTATGTCATCTGGCAGAAAAATCTATTTTGTATCTAGGTTGAATCTAGTTATACATTCTTAGATTAGTTCAACAGCTTGTACTACAACAAGAAATCCAGTAGCTTCGACCAAACCACTACCTTTGAGCTTCTGTGTCATGGGGTAAATTTTTTTGGATTCAATCTTCTATGTAGATTTCCCAGATTGTATAATCTAAGGGATGTATCTATCAAATTATGCCATTCAGATGTAATCCCGTTCAACTCATCGAAACCCATTAATCTAGTGGCCATAGCTTCTGAATTCTGCTTTTGATTTACTATTAAGAAGCTTTGGAGTATGTCATAAGATGATTTGTGAAATCATGGGAAATCAAAGGCATATGAAAAATATGTGAACAAATGGTAATTTTTGCTTGATCATTTGAGTCTATTATAAACAGCCTACTTCTTTACCATTACTTTCCATATCTCATGCCACATGAGTGAGAGATTTTTCAAAAATATCTGTTAAAGTTCTAACATTAAGATTTGAATTAAATGAACGTTATTAATGGCCTTAGGAAACCACTTTTACGCATTTGGAGTAGCTGTAATGGTAACTTTATTGATGTAGCAAAATTTTACTTTTGTGCTTCCCTTAATTAGTGCCTTTGTCAAAAAACTTACTTCGAAGGTAGAAACCTGACTGTGGAGAAGTTGGGAAGTGATTTTCTAAAACTCTGCAACTGACCCATTTCTTTAGCAATTCTCTTTAGATATCAAAGCAGTCTATCTTCATCATAACAGATCATTCAATCCTCTTGATTTATTATGCTTATTTCTTCACAAGTTGTCACTTCTCAGAAATCAACCTTTGCAGGTGATTTTTCAATAAGGGAGAAGCTAAAAACTGATTCTCTTGAAAAGGTCTCTTACTCACTTTCTGTTAGAAATAGTCCAAAGAGATAATTGAGAGGGGGGGGGGGGGGGGTGAATCAATTATCTACAAGTTTTAATTCTTTATCCAATTAAGTATGCTTAAACATAAAGCATAAATATAATGAAAGAACACTTGAACACAACACCAATATTTTGGTTACGGGGAAACCCAAATAGGGAAAAACCCTAGTGGGACTTGATACCCACTAATATTATGTACTAGTGTATAATGATCCTTGCTAGAAGATCCTTTACCCTGTTAGGAGTAGCTTTACAATATATTAAGTACAATAGACCTAGTTAAGGGTCAAACCCTATTAGGAATCTTTTACAATTGTCCCTATTAGGGGAGAGGATGCACTATCTAAGAGCTCATTGCTCAAATGGGTGAAGGCTACAACCTTCTGAATAATAGATATACACTATATCTAAATCTTGGTGAACTACACTTTGACCTACTATCTAGATCAATTCCAATGAATAGAACAAGTACTTTACTTGGTCACATAGACCTTCTTCTAATGGCT
Organism: Chamaecyparis obtusa; assembly: GCA_027943335.1. Taxonomy (NCBI): domain Eukaryota; kingdom Viridiplantae; phylum Streptophyta; class Pinopsida; order Cupressales; family Cupressaceae; genus Chamaecyparis; species Chamaecyparis obtusa. Next base: position 140,674 of record BSBK01007407.1, on the reverse strand, counting down.
CAATAATTTGCACACTCTTCTCTGCTCTCCTTAATCAACCATGAACCACACTCAAGCAATCACAAATGACTGCATATAAATATATTTTCTCCAAATGATATAATCAAGTTGGCCTCTTGTAACCACCTTGAAATCATATTAGAGAAACCATAATAAACTCCAACAAACATTCTGTCAGCTCTATTATGTACTTAGCTCATTCTGGGACCTGTCTAATAGAATAATTGTAGATGCACGCTACACATTGTCGGCACAACCAAAACAACTAAAAATTTCTTTGTAAGCTGAATTCACTTATGTGCTCTTAACCGAACATCAATAACACTTCTCCAAGCTTAACTCCAAGGGCACATACCCTCAAGATAGGCGCAACTCAAGAACCAATAAAATCTCTGTCAGCTATTCTAAACAAACATAGGAAACTACTACTGGCAAATATTGACTACATAACTTCACTTGAGTTCATCATCAGACTATGTGTTCATAAATGAAACATCAATAACATGTCTTCAACATATATGCAAGCACGCAAGGCTCCATGATAACTATACGAACAACCATACATAGAACACTATATGTTACTCTATCAGGAACACTGCTGACACCAGCTACAATATAACTATATGTACTAACAGTCAACCTCTGCGCCCATGATATCATGTTGATATCATGTCCATGCTACATATACTAAAATCTTATTGCATAAGACTTCCATGCATGCTACTTTCCATATGTTGTCATCAATGACAAACATATAGTCAGTACTGGCTTGCTGGCAAATCTCTAACAATCTCCCCCTTTGGCATTGATGGCAACATGTGGAATGAAAAACCACCATCAACCCAAATGATTATTTATTTTATAACATTCTCCATTTCCTCTTCAAAACTCCACCAAAGATGAATCCTCCAGCTGCTGTAATATTATCTAATATTATCCATTTCCTCAACTTTACTACTGTCATAACTGAATGTTGCTCCCCCTTAGTATATTACTCCTCTTTTACTTGTATTTTTCATGACTCTATATATACTCCCCCTTTGACATCAATGGAAAAGGGTGCCATTCATTTTAAGCACCAGTACTACTCCTGAGGTAGAGTAGTCAACCTTCCACCAGTCCTAGAGGACTGATGCCTTTCCTTCTTTTTCTAAGAAGAATTAGGGAAGGGAATGACTCCCAAATTCTCCCTGAGATACTCAAAATTATCCTTAGGCAAGGGCTTTGTGAATATATCTGCCAACTATTCTTTTGTACTAACATAGTCCAACTTGACTTCTTTCTCTACCACTTTCTCTCTTAGGAAGTGATACTTGATCTCAATGTGCTTTGTCTTTGCATGCATCATAGGGTTCTTTGACATATTGATAGTGCTAGTGCTATCATAGTGAATAACAATAGGATAATCAATCTGAATTCCAAAATCTTTTATCATTTGCTTGATCCACACAATTGTAGAACAATTCAAAGCTACTGCAACATACTCCGCTTCTACTATTGACTGAGAAATACAATTTTGTTTCTTTCTTGTCCAAGTGACAAGTCTATTACCAAGAAACACTGGTCCACATGAAGTACTCTTTATGTCATCAACACATCCTACCCAATCTGCATCAGTGTACACATGAAGCTCAACATTTTCTGAATTAGGATACCATAGACCATAATCTATAGTGCCCTACAAGTATCTAAATATTCTCTTTACTGCCATGAGGTGACTTTGTTTAGGTTCTGTTGCAAATCTTCCAACTATGCCAACTACATTTGAAATATCAGGTCTAGTCTGAGTAAGATAAATGAGTTTACCAATCATAGATTTATACAATGTTATATCTACTACTGGTGAGTCATCTTCTTTTGTAAGCTAGCATCTAGTGATCATAGGAGTTCCTACTGGCTTGAAATCATCCATCTTGAATTTCTTCAGTATCTCTTTCACATAGTTTGATTGACTAATGAAAATCCCTTTTTCTATCTGCTACACATTTAGTCCCAAAAATGACTTGATAGGACTAATCATACTCATCTCAAACTCATTCTGCATTTCTTTGGCAAATTCAACATTGAGTTTGTCATTACCTCCAAAGATAATGTCATCAGAAAATATAGCTACAAGTAATAAACCTTCAGATGTCTCTCTAATGAAAAGATTACAATTTGCTACTCCTTTCTTGAATCCAATCTTTGTTAAGTATCCATCTAGTCTCTCATACCATACTCTAGGGGCTTTCTTAAGTCCATAGAGGGCCTTCTTCAATCTGCATACCATATCAGGTCTATCTGATAAGGTGAATCCTTCAAGCTGCTCAATCTATACTTCTTTTAAGTCTCCATTCAAGAATGCTGATTTGACATCCATCTGATAAACTTTGAAGTTTTTAACTATAGCATAGGCTAAAAACAACTTAATAGCTTCTAATCTACTCATAGGTGCAAATGTGTCTGAATAATCAATGCCTTCTCTTTGCGCATATCCTTTACATACAAATCTTGCTTTATTTCTTACTACTGTACCATCTTCATTCATCTTGTTTCTAAATATCCACTTTGTTCCAATCACATTTTTATCACTCGGTCTTGGAACCAGTTCCCAAGTGTCATTCTTGATAATCTGATCAAGTTCTTCTTTCATAGCATCATGCCAATCTGACTCCTTACAAGCATCTTCAACACTTAAATGTTCAATCTGAGATAGTACACATACCACATCATTGCTAGCTAAGTTCTTTTCTTGTGATCTTGTTAAGACTTTTCCGCTCTGATCTCCAATGATGTCTGCCTTGGAATGATTTCTTGATGTAAACTTTGGAACTCTAGGTGATGTTGATTCATCAGCCTTAGGATAATTTTCTTCACTTGTCTCAAGGTCATTGATTAACACATCAATATTGTCAAACATCTCTTCAATAACTATCTCACTATTAGAGGGTCTAGGTTCTTCTTCAATCATGCGTGAGTAATCATGATACCTTTCTTGAATCATAAAATTTTCATCAATCTTTACATGAGAACTTTCAATGATCTTTTTCAATCTTAAATTGAAACATCTATAAGCTTTACTTTTAGTAGAGTAACCAAGGAAAATACCTTCATCACTTCTTGCATCAAACTTGCTACTACTTCATCCCTCTTCATGTAACACTTTCTATTGTACACTAAGTTTGCACCCTTGTTTCAAGCTCTTGTAATTTTTATAACCTAGTATAACATGGGAATCATCTCCAGGTGTGGGACCTATGGTAACTGAGATGAGACCTCTAGGTTCTAGGCTGGTTCCTCTTGGATAATCACCTTAATTTTCTTCTAGACATGAAAAGTAAACTTTTGAGGGAAAGGGATAGAAGGAATGCTTGAAAGGGAAATGACTTGAAAGAAAACTACCTATCCCTTTCCCTCAAAAGTTTACTTTTCATGTGTAGAAGAAAATTAAGGTGATTATCCAAGAGGAACTAGCCTAGAACCTGGAGGTCTCATCTCAGTTAGCATAGGTCCCACACCTGGAAATGATTCCCATGTTATACTAGGTTATCAAGACTACAAGAGCTTGAAGAAAGGGTGCAAACTTAGTGTATAACATTTCTGGCATGCTCGATGGGACCAAGAGGTCATAGTTTTCATAGTTCTTCCTAGTTCTGATATGCTTCTAGTAGGTTATAGACCTTTGAGAGGTCATTGCTTTGCATATTTGGTGACTCTGAGTTCACATCCACTAGTTTCAAGGAGACCTTGTACCTAAAATGGACTACCATCATTCTTTCCATGAAGACATCCCTTCATTCCATGGAGGTCAACTTTATCAGAATAGTGGTACTTCTAATTTCATACAGGACTACCCAGTTGCAGTAATGGAGCAGCATACACCTCATGTTTACCCCCCACCCACCCAACTTCCAGTATCATGGCAGCATCAATACACATATTAGAAACCTCAAGAAGAGATTCTTTCCTTGAAAGAGCATGCTTATCATGCCCAAATCCAACAACAACAAACTTTGGCTCAGCAGGATCGAGGTTATAGGAGGTACCCAGTAGAGCAATACAAGAGGAATGAGGCCAAGCTCACTGAAGGGTTGGAAGTACAAAAGAAGTTTTATCAAGAGGTGTTGGAAACATAGAAAAGGAATATGTGGACACAAGCAAAGGATTAGTTTGATGCTAGATGGAAGCAGTGTGAAGAAATCATTGTAGGATAGCAAAAAAGTCAGGTAGCCCTTACAAGTAATCTAGCAATGCTGAACAAAGTTTACAAGGAAAACCTGATTAAGGTTAGTGCTGCTATAGCTGTAAAAGAGGAGAGTATAAAATGTTTTTGGGAGCTTTTAGAGCTCAGAGTTCACATTTTGTAAAGAAGAAAGTCTCTTTCTTAGAAGGCTATCTGTGGCATTTTTCTGCCCTCTGGTTTTCTATATTCTATAATCTCCCATTGATGATTCAGATATTGCAAAGGTATTTTGTGACAATTCTTCATGTCCCTATGCTTCCTTGCCTGAATTATCTCTTATTGAATTGAATTATATGTATGTTTTGAGTGATATCTCAAGGTTACCGATCCCTCTCTCTTTCTACAATTATTGTGTGTTATTGTGGATGATTTGATGTGAATGCTTTTGTGGGTATACCTCAACCCCTTAACAATCTTGTCTCATTCCTATGCCGAGTTGCAGAGGTGAATATTTGTCTACAGGTTGTAGATTGTGTCTAAAATTTTAGGAATACTATTGTTCATGAAAGCTCTCTCTCTTTCCCTGAATAGTCTCTTTTCTATTGCAGACCCTTCTATGAAATATTTATGTAGGCCTATTTAGTGAGTTGTGATCTCCTAGACCCGAGTTGTTCATTATTTCCATCCTCTATACTGAGATTCAAACCCTTCATTTCGGTGTATCACCTAGTAGGTAGTTTTCTTTCAAGTCATTTCCCTTTCAAGCATTCCTTCTATCCCTTTCCCTCAAAAGTTTACTTTTCATGTCTAGAAGCAAATTAAGGTGATTATCGAAGAGGAACCAGCCTAGAACCTAGAGGTCTCATCTCAATTAGCATAGGTCCCACACCTAGAGATGATTCTGATGTTATACTAGGTTATCAAGACTACAAGAGCTTGAAACAAGGGTGAAAACTTAGTGTATAAAATTTTCTTCCAAAGATTCTGAAGTATTTTATTGTGGGAACATTACCAAACCATAGCTCATAAGGTTTTTTGTCAATGTCAAGCCTTAATTGAATTCTATTGATGGTATAGATTGATGTATTGACCGTATCTCTCCAATAGGTGTGTTCAAATTTTCCTTCTATCATAATGGTATGCACTATATCAAGAATGATCCTATTCCTTCTCTTTGCAATTCGATTCTAGTGAGGTGTTCTAGGTGAACTTAACTATCTCTTTATGCCATGTTCTTCGCAGTACTCATAAAATCTGTCAGAGATGAATTCTTCTCCTCTATCCAATCTCAAACATTTTATCTTTAATCCAGATTCATTCTCAACCTTAGCTTTGAATATTTTAAACTTATCAAATGCTTCTAAATTATCTTTTAAGAATGCAACCCACATCATCCTAGTATAAGAATCAAAAAACAAAAAGAAAATCCTTTCACCATAGTATGATCTTGTTTGAGTTGGACACATAGGTATGTATGAATCAAATCCAACTTAATCTCTACTAAATTTTGCTTGCTCCTAAATGAATTTATCACATGCTTCCCCATCACACATTCCCTACATATAGTATCAACTAGATTTTCCATGCTAGGAAGATCTCTTACTACCTTTACATTGCTTATCTTCACTATGTTATTGAAATTGATATGACATAGTCTTTTATGCCATAACCAATTGTCATCAACTTTAGCAACAAAACAACTTGTTTCTAAATTGAGTTGAAAAACATTACCTCTTGCCTTTGTTCCTAATGCAATCATAACACCATCTTTGTTGTTAATGATGCATTTTTCATCTTTGAACTCAAACTGATAGCCTTTACCAAGTAACTGTCCAACATTGAGAAGGTTATGTTTCAAACCATCAACATAAAGAACATCATCAGTACTATTCTTTGCATCCAAAGTGATGGCTCCTCTACCAACTATAGGTTTAGGAGTGTTGTCTCCAAATCTGACCATACCTCCATTGTATTTGTCCAAATGAAAAAACCTTCCGTTGTCACCTGTCATGTGATGTGAGCAACCACTATCTGTAATCCAATCTGTCCTTATGTTAGCTTGTGAAATCAATGCTAGCTCTTGATTCTCTTTCTTGTCTACATGTATTGTCTTATTATTCATTTTATCTACAATAGAAATGAATCCAATTTATTCTTCACCTGATTCTTCATCTAAAATTCCATCTCTAGCACAGTAGCATTCCTTAGAGTACTTAGGCTTGTAATCCTTTTTGAACTTCCTAGCTCTAGTGGGACACTTAGATGAAAAGTGACCAATCTTATTACATGAAAAGAACTTAAATGGTAATTGACCTTCATATTTTCCTTTTCCTTCCTTTTCTCTTTTGGAAATCATAGCAATAAAATCATCTAGTGTTTTATCTTCATCATCATCATCAAAATTACCAGAAGTGTTTGCAAATTTCTTACCATGAACTGTTACTTTGAAAGTTGTTTCACTCTTTGGTTCTATCTTCAATCTTGAAATCTCAAAAGCTGAGATCTTGCTGATCAAGGTCTCTCTCTTGAAATTTGATGTAAGCTACATGGTCTCATCAAGGATGTTGATCTTTCTTTCATATTCTAGAGTAAGAGTAGTCATCAACTTATCCATAATGTCCTCCTCTAAAATCTCTCCACCATTGTTCCTAATTCCAGCAACTACTTCATTAATCATCTGATTATAATCTCTGATGTTTTCTTCAGGCAACATCTCTAATGCATTGTATCTTTTCTTCCATGTCTTTCTACATGCATCCTTTTCTTGTTTGTCTCCTTCAAATGTGTCTTCTAGGTGCTTCCATATTTTATGGGTTGTATCTATCTTTTTTTACTTTTGAAAATTCACCATTAGATAGGGCGCTAATAAGGGATTATTTAGCAATAGCATTATGATGAAACAATTCATTTTGAATGTCAGTAGTATCATCTTTTCCAAGGTCTTCTAAGGTAGGAATCTTGGCTGCTTTGATGGTTACATTAAAAACTTCAAAATCAATCCACTGCAAATGGGTTACCATCTTGTTCTTCCAATCAAGATAATTCTCTCCATCAAACTTAGGACTTTCTTTCCTGAAGTATGCCATCTAATCAACCTCAAGCTATTAAAATTTCTCTCTGAGGCACTTGGCTCTAATACCAATTGTTACGAATAGTCCCAAGAGATAACTGAGAGGGGGGGGGGGTGAATCAGTTATCTACAAGTTTCAATTCTTTATCCAATTAAGTATACTTAAACATAAAGCATAAACATAATGAAAGAACACTTGAACACAACACCAATATTTTGGTTACTAGGAAACCCAAATAGGTAAAATCCCTAGTGGGACTTGATACCCGCTAATATTTTGTACTAGTGTATAATGATCCTTGCTAGAAGATCCTTTACTCTGTTAGGAGTAGCTTTACAATATATTAAGTATAGTAGACTTAGTTAAGGGTCAGACCCTATTAGGATTCTTTTACAATTGTCCATTTTAGGGGAGAGGACACATTGTCTGAGAGCTCACTGCTCAAATGGGCGAAGACTACAACCTTCTGAATAATAGATATACATAATATATTGATCTTGGTGAACTGTGCTTTGACCTACTATCTGGATCAGTTCCAATGAATAGCACAAGTACTTTACTTGGTCACATATACCTTTTTATAATGGCTCAACAATTCACACACTCTGCTCTACTCTCCTTAATCAACCATGAACCACACTCAAGCAATCACAAATGACTGCCTATAAATATCTTTCCTCTAAATGATATAATAAAGTTATCATGTTAGAACCACCTTGAAATCATATTAGAGAAACCATAATAAACTCCAACAAACATTCTATCAGCTCTATTATGCATGCAACTCATTCTGGGACCTGTCTAATAGAATAATTGTAGACAGACGCTACACACTATTGGCTCTACCAAAACAATAGGAACTTTCTCTATAACCTAAATTAACTTATGTTCTCTTAACTAAACATCAATAACACTTCTCCAAGCTTAACTCCAAGGGTGCATACCCTCAAGATAGGCACAACTCAAGAACCAATAAAATCTTTGTCAGCTCTTCTGAACAAATACAGGAAACTGCTACCGGTGAATAGCAACTACATAACTTCACTTGCATTCATCATCAGGCTATGTGTTCATAAATAAAACATCACTAACATGTCTTCATTATAAATCCAAGTGCTCAAGGCTCTATGATAACTGTACGGACAACCATACACAGAACACTATCTGTTACTCTGTCAAGAACACTGTTGACACTAGCTGCAATATAATTGTCCGTACTAATAGTTAACCTCTGTGCCCATGATATAATTTTGATATCATGTCCATGCTACATATACTGAAAGCTTACTACATAAGACTTCCACACATGCTACTTTCCATATGTTGTCATCAATGACAAACATACAGTCAGTACTGGCCTGCTGGTAAATCTCCAACACTTTCTCATATTTTGAGACCATTTTATCAACTATAGGGACTCAATATTATTTCCTCAAAATCTAGACATTTGGCTTTCAGGAATCTCTAATACACTTTCTACTATCCTTCAGAAAACAACTTCTCTAGGAAAAACTCCGCAAGTGGAGAAGTTAATTACAACTTCTCTGCCAAGCTACTTTTCTCAACCCAACTCATTCTTAACTCAAGAATCTTGATCTCTAGGCCTTTTCTATGTGCTTGATGATTCCTATGTTCTCTTCCCATGGAAAATTACCTTCATGGGTTGAAACCCACCAAGGAGAAGGTGATTTTCAATTTTCTGACAAAGGGGAAAAATGTTATTTAGAGCTTCACATCCATATGAATACCATCGATCAGAACTGAAAGAAATAAAGTCTTTATCGAATTAGGAACTATAAATTACCCATTCCTAGGATGAAATTAGAAAACCAACCTAGCTTAAAATTTGAAAGAAGCATGAGGGGTTTATTTGATAAAGACCACCTATCCTAGGGAAAATCTAGACTTACACTTCAATTTATTATCTCAAAACTCATGACTCAATCTAACACAAGGCATTCACTTTTGTTTTAAAGTGTGAAGAACAAAATTGGGGCAAAATGACTTACAGTTCTCCATTCCAAATCTCTTCAATAAGTCATTCAAGTACATTTTTTGGCATAAGAAGATACCATCACTGTTAAGTGTAATCTACAATCCTAAAAAGTATTTCATCTCACCAATCATACTCATTTCAAATTCAGTCTTCATTTCATCTCCAAATTTATCACTAGCTTTATCCTCTCCTCCAAAGATAATATCATCGACAAAAATAACTGCAACCAACAAACCATTTTAAATTTCTTTCATATATAAGTTACTCTTTGTTGTGCCTTTAGTAAATCCTAATTTTATCAAATACTTATCCTATCTTGCATACCAAGTTCTAGGTGCCTGTTTCAGTCCATATAAATCTTTGTTTAGTTTACATACCATGTCTCCTTCATGAGTTAAGGGAAAACCTCCAGGTTGCTCAATGTAAACTTCTTCTAACTCTCCATTCAGAAATGCTGACTTCACATTAATTTGATATAATTTAAATTTCTTATAGGCTACATAAGAAAAAAATAGTCTTACTACTTCAATTCTTGCTACAGGTGCAAAAGTTTCTTCATAGTTAATTCCTTCTGTTAGCGGTTTTTCTTGTATCCCTCAACTCTAAAAGAGAAACATGAAGACCAGACCGGGGGATTTTTGTCCAGCAACACAAATCTACTTGTTCATACAAACTGAGGGGCAAGAAAAGACTAATTAATGAGGATTTGATCCTCCTTCTGCTTCGAGTTCCACACACTCAGGCGGGTGCACCTAAAACATGATAAGATCTGCATACATATAACTCACTAGCTAAAACCCTTTATGCAGTCATGAAAATCGGTGGATAATTCTTAGACTTATAAAACATGGGAGTCCAACTCAACCAGTCTTATACAGGATCCCACCTGTATGATCTGCTAAGAACTAGAAAAATGGCCAATGTGATAACAAGGATAAACTCCTTCTCTTCAAACCCAGAGGCTCAGGCAGGCTAACCTAATGATTCACTCTTCAAGGAATTGACAAATGAATTGTACTTTTTGAATACAATCAAACATGAATGTGCATAACAATATGAAAGTAAAATGATTTGTAATTAATGCTTGATGATGAAAACTGTAGGACAAGCAAAAGACTAGTGCCTTATCTATTGGGCATCAGAGTCAAACAACCATGCATTCCCAGAAAAACTTAACTCCAAACTCAAAGAAACCAAGTGAAGTGCCTTACAAATCACTCTTCTCATTCCAGTTCCTAGACATCAAATTCACGTATAAATCTTAAATTCTCAAAGCCTGCACTCAAGATTGACTCTCTCCTTGAAAGAAACTTGAAAACAAGATCACAGCTACCTTATAAATAGTGCATCAAAATGCCTTACAAACTGATACACAAGAACTAAGACCAAATACACGAAGACATTAACCAGAACTGAATAGGGATTCCATTGTTTTTCTATTAAAATTCCTCTGGTTCAACATATTTACATGACAAAGAAACACAGAGAAAATAAGAAAAAGGACCTGAATACTGCCTAACAGCATAAATTTTCAACATCTGTGTTACAATGAGAAAAATCTAAGATATAGCAATTGAGAGTCCATTCCCAAAACCAACTAACATCTGTCCCTCTTGCATAAAAATATCTTCAACATTCCTCATCTCTCTGCAACTGATTCCCAAGCTAATCCACATTCTGCAAAAACTTCCAATCTTCTAGCTTGACCACATTTCCATTGTCATCATATACCGGGGGAAAATACTTGCTGTAATCTTTATCAAACATGGCTAACCTAGCCTTTATTTGGTTTGACTTTCCTTTGAAAAACTTTGACGCTGCACTTATTAGGCCAATCCTTTCAAATACATCAGTCACTACTTTTGGGATATCAGGCCTATGTTCTTGTAAACTGTCAAGCTTATCAAACAACAAATTCCTCTCAGACCAATTACTATAGAGTGGCTCCAAGGTGGCTAAATAGTCATTCACCTTTTGATTGGTCTGATGTAATAAGCTGACTGATTTATGAACTACATCCATCTTGTCCTTTATTTTGTCTTGCCTGTACTGCACTATTTTGGCTATAGTGTCCAGGGATGCATCCAATTTTACCTTTTCCAAGTCTTCGGCAGGTCCCTCAGGTGCCTCCAAATTTATCTGAACAGGTACCTCAACTTGCAGAGGAGGAGGAATTATTTTTGAGGCTTCCTCAAGGTTGACCTTTATTTCTACCAGCTCATCTTCCAATTGTTTTATTTTCATCATTTTCAAATCTCTGTCCTTGGCTACCATGCTTGAGCTTTCAAACAATTTGGCATATCTTTCTGACAGTTGAGCTATCTTGGCTTCATTCAGATTAGCCCAATGAGTTACTGCCTTGGAGACTTCAAGGTCTGTTGTATTTTATATAGTCCATATAATTTTATTCCCCTCCATCTTATCCTCTATACTCAATAGAGATGGCTTTTGGGTTTTGGGGGCCATAGACCACATTGCAACAGCTTGGGACTTAGGGTCATAGCCACTTCCTCTTATCATGTCACCAATGTGAACCTCATATGATAGGCTACCCTCTGGTTGCTTTCTCAATTGATCAATGAGGAATGTAGAAGTCAGATCCCATCCTGGGGTTAACAACATTCCACTTGATTTAACCAATTCTCTGGCTTCATCCACTGTTATAGGATCAAGGCTAGGATCATATGAAGCAAGAGCTCTCAAAGTTTGTTCACTTGGCTCCATACCTTCAGGTAGAGCTTTCTTTACTTCTTGCTTCTTGTTCCAAATGAGAAAACTCTTGAACTCATCAGTCTTAATGAATTGATCATCACTCAAGAATTCTTCTTGATAGACCTCTCTGATATCCTTCTCCAACCATAAGGACTTTTCTCTGCTTTCTTGCTCAATGGCTATTTTCTTGCCTGCTCTTATTTCTTTCCTCAATTGATGATGATATGGCCTATCACCTGGTACAAGAGTAGATGCTCTGTCAATTTCCCTTCTTTTTTTCTCACGCCTTGAAGGTTCACCTTCCTCAAGCCTCTGTTTCTTCAATGGTGGCTCTGAGATGTCCTTTATTTCTGGTTGATCTTGAGTGATATCAACAACTGGTGGTCCCTCAACCTATGGAGGACTATCTTCTTCTTGTGACTCATCAGTAAATTCTTCCTCATCAGAAGATGAATAATCTTTCTTTTTCTTCTTCTCTGGCTTATTCTGATCAATCAAGCCTTCCAATTGATTTGCCAAGGTATCATATTTTTCAATCATCCCATCAATCTTCTTCAAATAAGGAAGATCAGGGAAAAAACCCTCAAAAGGAATCTGAGATGCTTTCAATTGGTTGGACAAATCTACTAAATCAAAGAATCTGTACCATCTCCTCTTAACCTCATCTTCATCCAAAATGTTTCTAATCACATCTTCTTCATCTAAACCCTCATGCTCCTTGATCACACCAATGTTTTGGATGTAAGTCATCCTGGCAATCTTGATGAAGTCCTCAGGATCTATGTGCCTACAAGCACCAGTAACCATTTTGAATTGTTGTAGCCATGCACTAATCTGAGGAAAAGCCCTCTTTCCTATCAGGAAGTCACCTACCCTGAACTGCCTGGGTGTGAACGTACCCTTTCTGTGAGGGGCCAGAAGCTCTTTATCTGTACACATCAATTGCCAAACAAATTCCAAACAAACCAATCTTAGAGGCACATAATTTGGTAATAAATGTGGGGGTTGGGGAAAACCATAAACTCTGATAATTGTGGAATTATCTCCTAAGTAGAAGTCACCCCAATTATGATTTCCATCCCACTTATCCACATATTGCAGTGGTCTTAAAAGCCTAAGGACTCTAGGAGATAGCCTGGTGACATTTATGCCTAGCATCCTGATAATTGGAAAGACAATAAAATTTTGAAAAACACAAAAATCTGCTTCATTGGAGGTAGAATTCCATATCCTCACCCACAACTGCACTGGATTGTGCTGATCCTTGAAAGTCAACCTTGGTTTTAACATGTTTACATCAAAACTATTGATGTTAAAAAACAGAATCAAATGCATTAATAAAGAATAATGCATGAACTCAATAGGACTTTTACTTTCTTTGACAGACATCAGCCCTTGATGCATCCTATCAATCACATACTGAATGTAATCATAGTCAGTGTTTACCAAGGGATTTTGAATATCCAAGATAATCATCAGCAAGTCAGCTGGTAAAAATTCTGCATTCCCATCAATTCCCAAAACTCTACATAATGCATAGCAAGTATATCTCATATAATGATGGAGGGATTTGAACTGGTATGGGGCATTCATGTTAGCAGGAAGGGGGGCTATGTATTTATCCTGTTTTGGCATATGTTTAACCAACTGGTCTTTTACTGACCCTATATTGCTTCTGTATCTTGCCTTTTCTTTGTTCAAATCAATCTCAGATGAAAAGGATGTGTATAGACCAAAAGCTTTCATAAAAGATCCCCTATCAAGAGTAACTAAGGGTGATTGGTCTTCTTTTCTAATTGTCCTTGAGATAGGGTCATAACTTCTGGCTAGGGCAACAATTAAATCAATATCTAGGAAAACATTAGGGACAACCATTTTTCCCAATCCTAACACCCAACCATTACAGACAGGAACATGCTTATTTTTATTGCTGTAAAAGAAGTTGAAAATAGTGTAACCTGAGAATTCCAGAGTGATTGGTTCTCTACACCATTCCAAAAGATCTTCAAACACGTCATCAATAGCCCTCTTGTTCTGACTGGAGCCCGGCAACAGTTTCAAGAATTCATCTGAAAAATTTGGCTTATTCCTATCCTCACCAGTTTTGGACTTGGCCTCACTACTAGAAGACGCTGCACTCTTCTCAGGTTGACTCATCCTTGCTACAGAAGCACCTTCAATTCTCTGTATCTCAAATGCTTTATGCTCAAAAATTCTCTAGACAAACATAAACTCTGAGACTGAACAAATAAACAATGAGCTTCAACTTATTTATCGATATGAATCCAAGGTGTAAAAATACCATAGTTAATGCAAATCTCCTTAATGGATCCCATATTCAATTTTATGTACCCTCAGATTTCAAATTTCGAGCTCGCCATGTCTAGATGTTGACAGATAGATTAAACAACTTGAAAACAAGGTGAAGAGGCAATGATCATGATTCTGTACTTTAAAACTATTTGCGTCATGCAATCTTTGTTCTTGAAGCTGATTTGATGGCTTACTGGTTTCATGTCCAGATCAACAAAGTACTTTATCTATGTGGCAATGGTTCTTTTTCTTTTCCCTTTATGACCTTTTCCATCTGAGCCCATTTAGCGAACCGGCGACTATTGGATTCTCTTGGTCGCTGAATATAATGCTAACCCTAGCTAGCAACCAGAGAACTGGTGACCACTGGCTTCGCTGGTTCTCTGAATCCCTGTTTAATCCTGGTTCAAATTTGGAGAACTAGCGACTACTAGCTTCGTGGGTTCTCGGAATCCTATCCTTAACCACCCATGCATTTCATGAATCAGCAAACAAAGGGCTCCCACTTACACAGTTAACTGCAATTACCATTTGGCGAACTAGCGAACAAAACCATCTCCCATTCTCTTAATATTATGACTGATGGTCAATTTTCTTGGAGATCTAGCGAACAAAGGGTTTGCGCATTTACTTAAAGATATACTTAACCGCTTGATTATCTAGAGAACTGGTGAACCCCTTTAATCTCTGATTCGCTAAATCTTTCCTTAATCATCACTTTATACTAGGATTCCAGATTGACCGTTGATCTTCATCAATCGATGGCTATCACTAGTTCTCTGAATAACAAAACCCTTAACCATTTAATTCCGAGAATCAGCGAACAAAGAGCATTCGCTAGTTCTCCAAATACTCCATATCATTGAAAAATTTATTTAGAGAATAAGCGACTGAAACCTTAAAACTTATCATCCATTGATTCGCTTATTCGCCAGATTGTTTTAACCTTTATCCTTTTATTAAGAGAACTGGCGACCACTAGCTTCGTTGATTCGCTAAATTGTTTAGCATGTCACCAACTTATTCTGAGAATAAGCGAATGTGAGAAAACTTATCTCCGCTGAAATCTTTTGGGCAAACCATCAGAACCGCCAAATTAGAGGATAGCACTATAAGTATTTAGTCGCTCATTCGCCAGATCAAATATGCAGGACCCACAGATATTTTGAGATTAAAACAGGGCCATTGATCATGTAAACAATCCACAGTATTCGCTAATTCTCTAGTTGACACGACCCTTGACCACCAGATTCTGAGAATAAGCGAACAAAGTGTTCGCTGAATCGCTAGATTGTTTCACAAGACTGCCAAAGATTGCGAGAACTGGAGATAACCCTCATTCGCTAGTTCTCAGAAAGGAAAATGAAACCGCCGAAGCACTTGGAGACTTAGCGAACAAAGTAATCAAAAAGTTTGGCTTTAATGCATTCGCCAATTCGCTGGATGTTTGGGATAACCGCTGGAAGATCTAGAGAACTGGCGACTGATATTAATAGTGAACATGAACATGACTCATTCGCTGAATCGCCAGATTGTTTTAAAATTTGATAAGACACTTCCTGATTCGGCGAACACTTGGGGAAAATAAGCACATGCACAAATAGTGACTTAAGTGACTTAAAGGAAACCAAGAAAAAGAAACAAGAGGACCACATGAAGTTTAGAAACGAGATGGAAACATTTGGAAAGACAAGACCTAGGGTAAGGGTTTTTCTGAACATGTCAAAAACCATTTTCACGACACTTTACAAACCCTAGTCCAGGAATAACACTCGCATGGAGACTTAAACCAGGAATTGGACACAAACCTTGAAAATTTTTTAGGATACCCAACAGTGGCTCTATCTGAGGATGCTTGATTGTAAGATCATAGCAAGAAACCATGAATCTCTGGGAGGCAGACCACAAAACCTGAACCTAAAACAAGAAGCAAACACACCTATACATATAATACAAGCCTACTGTGCATGGAAAAAGAATTTTCAACTGAAGAAAAATTTCAAAAATTGTCCATGCACTGGCAATTCTTTCTTTTCACCATCCATACCTTGCAAAAAATAAGAATCTTTGCCATGAATCTGACAAACAATGAAGGGACCCATCCATAAAGACTCAAATTTTTTATGCTTCCCTTTGTCTTCATATCTAGCATTCCACTGAAGAACCATGTCACCAGGATGAAATTTTCTCATAGTAGCCCTTTTATCAAAAAGATATTTCATTTTTTGCTGTAGTTTTATGTTATTTTTTTGCCCTTCCCTTCTTATCTCATCCAACTCAATCAGCTGAACCATCCTATCTTGCAGTGGGTTACTGATTTCAATATCTTCCTCTTGCATAAACTTGTAGATGGGAAGGAGATTATTAATTGGCAATCTTGTCTTTGCACCATATACCATTTCAAAGGGGGACTTCCCTGTGGCTTTTTTCTCAGAAATTCTATCAGCCCATAGTGCTAACTTTAACTTCTCATGCCAACCTCTTTTATTCTTTTCCAAGGTCTTCTTCAAGATTTGCAAAATGCTCTTATTGCTAGACTCAGCTTGTCCATTGGCCTGTGGGTGATATGGTCTTGAATAAGACAAGATAATTCCCATTTCATCACAAAAATTAGTAATTTCTTGAGACCTAAAATTTATTGCATTGTCTACAACCAATTTGATTGGGACACCAAATCTTGTGATTATGTTGTTCATCAGGAAATCAATTACCACAACACTTGTTGCTCCTCTAGTGGGAACAACTTCTATCCACTTGGTAAAGTAATCAGTAGCCACCAAAATGTGACTATGTCTTCCACTGGACTTTTCAGAGAACTCTCCAATAAAATCCATACCCCACATTGCAAAAGGGGCTTTTGCAACAACTGGATTTAATAACAATGCACCTGAAAATTTTAGTTTCTTTGAGAACCTTTGACAGGGTTCACACTTTCTAACATAAGAGTGAGTGTCTTTAAACAATACAGGCCAATAATATCCTGCCCTCAAAATTTTATGAGCTGTTGACCGAGCAGAATAATGCCCTCCACACATTCCAGAATGCATTTCTTTTAGCACCTTCTCTGATTGGTGTTCATCCAAACAAAAGAGTAAAATGCCATCATTGTCTTTCCAGTACAAATCACCTTGAATGAGAACATATCTTTGAGCCTGTAATCTCAAGCTTCTTCTCTGATTATCATTCAATTCAGGTGGACATTTAGCATTTTTAATAAAATAAACAACATCCTTGTACCAGGGTTGCATCTCAATACTAGTAACTGTATCAATATTAGCAGCAACATTGTTTATCTGGAATAGGTCCATGTTTTCCTCAGTCATTAACTTGGCAAGTCCCAATCCTCTTACCAATTTAGTAATATGAATCTCAAGGTCAAACTCTTGAATCCTGTTTATCCATTTACATCTCTTCCCTGTGACTTCGCTCTGTATCAAGATATCCTTTACTGCAGCATGGGGTACATAAGCATTAACCTTTGCACAAACCAAATACGGTCTGAAAGCCTTGACTGCTTTCACAAGTGCATAAGCTTGCTTTTCCATTATTTCATAATTTAATTCAGCAGATTGCAAAGATTTTCTAAAAAAAGCTATAGGATGTTCATATCCTTCTTGATCTTTCTGCAGAAGGACAGCTGCAATAGTATGAAAAGATGCAAAAGAAAATAGAGAAAAAGGTTTTAAATAGTTAGGTGATACCAAAACAGGAGCTTCTTGAATTATTTGTTTAATTTTTTCAAAATCCTGCTGAGCTTCCAAGTTCCATTCAAATTTCATTCCCTTTTTAAGGAACTTAACTATTGGCTTGACCAACTCTGCAAAGTTAGCAATAAATCTTCTCAAAAAATTTATCTGCCCCAAAAATGATTGCACACCCTTTATATTCTTTGGTGGAGGGACCTTTTTGATGGCCTCCACTCTTTCAGGATCAATCCTGACTCCTTTTGATACTATGTGTCCCAGTAACTTTCCTTCTGTCACTGCAAATTGACATTTCCTGGGATTCAAGGACACACCAAACTCTAAGGCCTTGAGAAAAATCTTTTCTAAATGAGAACAATGATCATCAGCCCTTTTGGAAAAAGGAGTGAGATCATCTTGATATACTACCATTAAGACATTGATCATTTCTTTGAAAGCAACATCCATGGCTCTCTGAAAAGTTGCCCCAGCATTTTTTAGACCAAAAGGCATGCGAACATATACATAAGTTCCCCAAGGAGTTGTAAAGGCTGTCTTGAATTGCTTTGATTCTTTGACTAGCACTTGGTTATACCCTGAGAAACCATCCATCATTGACAGGAGTTCACATCCAGTCACCCTATGCAGCATGGCCTCCATATTAGGCAATCCATAATTATCTTTGAGTGATGCCACATTTAGGTTCCTAAAATCAACACAAAGTCGGATGTCACCATTCTTCTTCCTCACTGGTACAAGGTTTGAAACCCAAGTTGAGTGCCTAATTGGTTCAATAATACCAGCATCCCTTAGTTTTGTCAACTCAACTTGCATTTTGGTGGCCAGTAAAGGATTAATGGGTCTCTGCTTTTGTCTAAAGGGTGTGGTTTCCTCCTTTAGAGGAACTTCATGCTGGAATAAATCAGCCCTATAAGCTTTGAGGTCATCATATGACCAAGCAAACACATGTTTGTACCTTTTCAAAAGTCTAATCAAGTTGCCTCTGATCTCCCTATTCAGTTTCTTTCCAATGTATACCATTTGTGGGGAATTTTCTGATCCTAGGTTTATCTCCTCTAAGTCTTCCAATTTTGTATTAGACTTTTGGGACAGAAAACCATCATTTATTTTAAACATTCCCTCCAGCTCTACTAGTCCTTTGGGTATATGATTAGAAGGTAATTGGACTATTTCATTTCCCATGATGCATTCTTTTCCTTCAATACATTCCTGTACCTCATTGAAATCTATTTGTTGACCATCATATTGATCCAGGCCTTGAAGGAATCTAAGGATATCAAGATCATCCTCAAAAACTTGCCAATTGTACACATTGTCAGGAACTGCAGGCCTAGTTTTAGTTTCCAACATGGAAACACCAGAGAGGGTGATATCATTGTTTTTCAAAGAAACATTAGCAAGAAAATTTGCCATGATGTTATTTAACCTCTCTACCCAGAGCAAATTAAAAGCTTCAAAAAATTCTAATCTATCCCAGACAGCATGCTTATACAACTTGAGTTTCTCATCCTTGGAGGCATATTGGGATCTTACTTGGGCTACAATCAATTGGGAATCACCGTGGACTGTTAAACATTTAATACCATGCTTTATGGCTACATCTAATCCCAAGATCAGGGCCTCATATTCAGCAGTATTATTTGTACAACTGAAAGTCAACAAAAAGGAATACTTGAAAGTATTACCTGATGGGGAAATGAAAACAACACCAGCTCCTGATCCTTCTTTGGAGCATCCACCATCAAAAAACATTTTCCACAAGCTATCTTGTTGCATCATCAACTCATCCACAATTGGGTCTATGTTTTTCAACTGAGGTATCACTTCTTCAATCACAAAATTGTTCATGTCAATATCTACAAAACAATTAAGGGCTTCCGGAGAAACCATTTCCACCATAACTGAGGAACGGGGCTCCCTGTACAACTTTACTTCAGTCCCATTCACTGGAATAGTGGCATAAGATAAATCTAGTTCCAGCTTTCCACCCACTACTGCAGCCCATTGTCTTGACAATAACATGCCATAGTGAGGCTCTATATCCACAACAACTACATCCATTTTGTATGTAGCCTCTGGGAATACAGCAATTTTTACCTCAATTCCAATCAAAGTCCCCACAACAGGCACTGCCCTATTATCCATTGCATAACACCTGCCATTAGAAGTGTCAACTTGCAATCCTAATTCTTTCATTACATGATATGGCATCACAGTTGTGGCAGCACCAGAGTCTATCATACAATTTTTTAGCAATAAATCATTCACAATCAGAGTGACATAAAATGGATTGATGGAAGAAGGTTCTTGTGTTACAATTGTCCCAACACATACATTTGAGATGGGAATAGGATTTTTTATAGAACTCCCTTCCTCTTGTTTGGTAGGCGCAAATCTCTACTCATTTATAAGAGCCAAGGCTGCTGTCTTGTGCTCTTCTATTTTTAACATTTCAAGCAGAGGGATGGACACTTTCATCTGAGACAAGGCATGTCTCATATCAAATGTAGGGGAATCAGCAGGAGAATCAGATTGTTCCTTTGTCCTACCAGTTTTCTTTTTCATCTTGTCAACACTAACTTCCTCCCCTTTCTTCTTTTCACCCATAAGTTCTTGATCCTTGCCATCTATAACATTGGGTTTTGGGAAACCCTTATCTTGAGGACTACCTTTGATGAATACTGATCTAGGAATTCCCTGTTCATTATCCACTTTTCTGTTCCTCAAATTGTATGAGGATCTTGCTTGTGTTATGGTAGCCACAGTTAAGCTTTTGATTTCCTCTTCACTGGGCTTCCTCCATTGCTTCTCATCTGATCTAGATCCTACCATATGAGTTTTATAATCATTGTTATCAAATTCTTCAGGATCAGATTGAGTAAATATTTGTTGCTCATAATCAGAGAAAATCTTTCTCTTATGATCAACATCTGGGCAGCTTGCTTCATCATCTGAGGACACAAAATCCTCTATTGGATCTATAGTAAACATGTTAATGGCAGGCTTTTCAGATTCTTCATAATCTCCTGCACATGAGTTATCAGCCTCTTCTCCTAAGGCTTGGGCCACATCACACTGGAAGGGTGAATGAGGCATATTACAAGCTACACACCAAGGAGTGTTTTCTACATTGTGTGTAGTATTTTTCTTTAAGGGATCTGGGGTATCTCTCCCTTTTTGTACTTCATTGCTGTCGAGAACAGGTCTCCCATCCTTCCAATTAGTTTTGTAAGGTATGTCTCTCAAATTAGGGGCCTTGTCCTGCCTTTGATAAGGGGGTCTTGCATCTTGAAAGTTTCTACCACCTTTATCAAATCTTGTTGGGAACTCCTTGTTAGCACCCGGTCCTTTATCCATCCTATCCTCCTCTTTAAAAGGCCTTGCATGTTGTGGTCTGGTCTCTTTCCACAATTTACCCTCATCCCTCTTGTACATTTGGCCACATGCCTTTCGGTTACTCTCAATATTTATGGCCAATTTAAATGCATCCCTAAGGGTGCGGGGATTTTTATCTCTTAGGAGATAAGACATTTTACCATCCATGGAATTGAAATAAGTTGTCATGCAAACTGCATCATCCAACCTCAATACCTGGAACAATTTGTACATAGCCTTTTGAAACCGGCTATTGAACTCTGACATGCTCTCATTATAATTTTTCTTGATATTATTGAATTCATTGAGCATATAACTAGAATTCACATGTTCAGCATACTGCTCTTTAAAACTCCTGACAAATTCATCCCATGAAGCAATACTGTTCTCAGGTAACCCTCTGTACCAATCCCTAGCATCTTCAATCAATGATTGAACAAAAAGTTTCATAATGACATCTTCATGTTCAATCTCATAGTCATTAACTTTATCTGTGAAAAACTTCAAATGCTCTTCACAAGTAATAACATTATTCCGAGTGAATAATGGGATCTTCTTCCTGATTTCATTAGGAATAGCATTAGGTTGGCCAGGAATACCATCAAAAAACAAAGGCCTATATCTATCCAAATGAACTGGTCATCTTTGGATAGTTGGCTGATTCAGAGGGGTAATTGTAACATTTTGACAGGGTATAGTTCCCACTGTACCCTGAGAAACCAAGGGAACTTGACTAGGAAATTGTCCAGATGGATATTGTCCAGAGTGAAAGGCTTGAGTATTTGGAATTGAAATGTTAAGCTGACTGGATGAAGTTGTTCCTATGGTAATAGGGATATAACTACTAGCAGATGTATTCATGTTAGCATGTAGAAAGGCAATCTTCCTCTTCATTTCATCTGCAGCAACCTCTAACTCAAGTTTCTCGAGTTGCATAGCCAAATCCTCCTTTGCTTTCCTAGCTCTGTCTAAATCTGTACTAGCTTGAGTAGGCACATCAGGAATGGGCACAACCTTCCTCGGTTCATTTATAACAACACCCACCACCTTTTATTTTCCCTTATCAGGGATTTTCGTGGGGGCAATTTTAATCTCTTTGTTTTTTTTTTAATTTCAGAGGGATTCAATTGTCTTAAAACATGGCCTGTTCCCTCAAATTCACTTTGTTGGGGCCTGGTATCCTGAGCTTGCTTTCTCAAAGCTTGCATATCACCAAACAAGTCTTTATCCAAACCTTGTACATCCTGGTTTAGATCACTAACATGGGTCTCATTTCTCTTGGTTCTCTTGAGGAGTTCTTCCCTTTCCAGAAGTAATTCACGAAGCTGTTGTTCCCTTACCTTCGTTCTATTAGCAATTTCTGCTAATTGTTCACGTTCCTTTTCTCTCAAGGCAATCACTTCCTCTCTTAACTTCTCAGAATCATATGAAGCTGTTTCAGCAGTAGAGGTTTCATCGGGTTGTTCAAGGGTTTCTCTAGCAGGGAAAAAACCTACTTCTGTGACTACTTCTTTCTGCATATAGACCTCTGGTGTGACCCTTTTGACATGCTCAGGATCGTCAGAAGACGAAGAAGTTTCATGAGGAAGTGGAACACGAAATCTTTCTCGAGAAGGAGCCTGGGAACTAGAATTATTTTGGCCTCTCCTAGACCATTGCTTTCTGCTTGGTGTGTGGAGTTCATCACCTATTTTATCTTCTGGATGATCCTTATAGTAAGACCTAGTGTTCCTTGGTCGACTCATGGTAAATGACAACAATTTTACAAAATTTTGCAACTATTAGCAACTGGTAACACAGATTTCTTTAGAGTCGCCACCCACTACTCAAGCGGGAATCAAAAGTTATTTTTACTGGTCTACAAACATACAATAGACAAGATTTGCACTAACCTATTGCAGGCTATCAAAATAAGTCCCCAGCAGAGTCACCAATTTTGTTAGCAGTTTTTCTTGTATCCCTCAACTCTAAAAGAGAAACATGAAGACCAGACCCGGGGATTTTTGTCCAGCAACACAAATCTACTTGTTCATTCAAATTGAGGGGCAAGAAAAGACTAATTAATGAGGATTTGATCCTCCTTCTGCTTAGAGTTCCACACACTCAGGCGGGTGCACCTAAAACATGATAAGATCTGCATACATATAACTCACTAGCTAAAACCCTTTATGCAGACATGAAAATCAGTGGATAATTCTTAGACTTATAAAACATGGGAGTCCAACTCAACCAGTCTTATACAGGATCCCACCTATATGATCTACTAAGAACTAGAAAAATGGCCAATGTGATAACAAGGATAAACTCCTTCTTCTCTTCAAACCCGGAGGCTCAGGCAGGCTAACCTAATGATTCACTCTTCAAGGAATCGACAAATGAATTGTACTTTTTGAATACAATCAAACATGAATGTGCATAACAATATGAAAGTAAAATGATTTGTAATTAATGCTTGATGATGAAAACTATAGGACAAGCAAAAGACTAGTGCCTTATCTATTGGGCATCAGAGTCAAACAACCATGCATTCCCAGAAAAACTTAACTCCAAACTCAAAGAAACCAAGTGAAGTGCCTTACAAATCACTCTTCTCATTCCAGTTCCTAGACATCAAATTCACGTATAAATCTTAAATTCTCAAAGCCTGCACTCAAGATTGACTCTCTCCTTGAAAGAAACTTGAAAACAAGATCACAGCTACCTTATAACTAGTGCATCAAAATGCCTTACAAACTGATACACAAGAACTAAGACCAAATACACGAAGACATTAACCAGAACTGAATAGGGATTCCATTGTTTTTCTATTAAAATTCCTCTGGTTCAACATATTTACATGACAAAGAAATACAG
Source organism: Chamaecyparis obtusa (assembly GCA_027943335.1). Taxonomy (NCBI): domain Eukaryota; kingdom Viridiplantae; phylum Streptophyta; class Pinopsida; order Cupressales; family Cupressaceae; genus Chamaecyparis; species Chamaecyparis obtusa. The sequence goes on along the minus strand of BSBK01007407.1, from coordinate 116,488 downwards.
AGAAAATAAGAAAAAGGACCTGAATACTGCCTAACAGCATAAATTTTCAACATCTGTGTTACAATGAGAAAAATCCAAGATATAGCAATTGAGAGTCCATTCCCAAAACCAACTGACAGCTATCCCTCTTGCATAAAAATATCTTCAACATTCCTCATCTCTCTGCAACTGATTCCCAAGCTGATCCACATTCTGCAAAAACTTCCAATCTTCCAGCTTGACCACATTTCCATTGTCATCATATACCGGGGGCAAATACTTGCTGTAATCTTTATCAAACATGGCTAACCTAGCCTTTATTTGGTTTGACTTTCCTTTGAAAAACTTTGACACTGCACTTATTAGGCCAATCCTTTCAAATACATCAGTCACTACTTTTGGGATATCAGGCCTGTGTTCTTGTAAACTGTCAAGCTTATCAAACAACAAATTCCTCCCAGACCAAATACTATAGAGTGGCTCCAAGGTGGCTAAATAGTCATTCACCTTTTGATTGGTCTGATGTAATAAGCTGACTGATTTATGAACTGCATCCATCTTGTCCTTTATTTTGTCTTTCCTGTACTGCACTATTTTGGCTATAGTGTCCAGGGATGCATCCAATTTTACCTTTTCCAAGTCTTCAGCAGGACCCTCAGGTGCCTCCAAATTTATCTGAACAGGTACCTCAACTTGCAGAGGATGAGGAGGAATTATTTTTGAGGCTTCCTCAAGTTTGACCTTTATTTCTGCCAGCTCATCTTCCAATTGTTTTATTTTCATCATTTTCAAATCTCTGTCCTTGGCTACCATGCTCTAGCTTTCAAACAATTTGGCATATCTTTCTGACAGCTGAGCTGTCTTGGCTTCATTCAGATTAGCCCAATGAGTTACTGCCTTCGAGACTTCAAGGTCTATTGTATTTTGTACAGTCCATATAATTTTCTTCCCCTCCATCTTGTCCTCTATACTCAATAGAGATGGCTTTTGGGTTTTGGGGGCCATAGACCACATTGCAACAGCTTGGGACTTAGGGTCATAGCCACTTCCTCTTATCATGTCACCAATGTGAACCTCATATGATAGGCTACCCTCTGGTTGCTTTCTCAATTGATCAATGAGGAATGCAGAAGTCAGATCCCATCCTGGGGTTAACAACATTTCACTTGATTTAACCAATTCTCTGGCTTCGTCCACTGTTATAGGATCAAGGTTAGGATCATATGAAGCAAGAGCTCTCAAAGTTTCTTCACTTGGCTCCATACCTTCAGGCAGAGCTTTCTTTACTTCTTGCTGCTTGTTCCAAATGAGAAAACTCTTGAACTCATCAATCTTAATGAATTGATCATCACTCAAGAATTCTTCTTGATAGACCTCTCTGATATCCTTCTCCAACCATAAGGACTTTTCTCTGCTTTCTTTCTCAATGGCTATTTTCTTGCCTGCTCTTATTGCTTTCCTTAATTGATGATGATATGGCCTATCACCTGGTACAACAGCAGATGCTTTGTCAATTTCCCTTCTTTGTTTCTCACGCCTTGAAGGTTCACCTTCCTCAAGCCTCTGTTTCTTCAATGGTGGCTGTGAGATGTCCTTTATTTCTGGTTGATCTTGAGTGAGATCAACAACTGGTGGTCCCTCAACCTGTGGAGGACTATCTTCTTCTTGTGACTCATCAGTAAATTCTTCCTCATCAGAAGATGAATAATCTTTCTTTTTCTTCTTCTCTGGCTTATTCTGATCAATCAAGCCTTCCAATTGATTTGCCAAGGTATCATATTTTTCAATCATCCCATCAATCTTCTTCAAATAAGGAAGATCGGGGAAAAAACCCTCAAAAGGAATCTGAGATGCTTTCAATTGGTTGGACAAATCTACTAAATCAAAGAATCTGTACCATCTCCTCTTAACCTCATCTTCATCCAAAATGTTTCTAATCACATCTTCTTCATCTAAACCCTCATGCTCCTTGATCACACCAATGTTTGGGATGTAAGTCATCCTGGCAATCTTGATGAAGTCCTCAGGATCTATGTGCCTACAAGCACCAGTAACCATTTTGAATTGTTGTAGACATGCACTAATCTGAGGAAAAGCCCTCTTTCCTATCAGGAAGTCACCTACCCTGAACTGCCTAGGTGTGAACGTACCCTTTCTGTGAGGGGCCAGAAGCTCTTTATCTGTACACATCAATTGCCAAAAAAATTCCAAACAAACCAATCTCGGAGGCACATACTTTGGTAATAAATGTGGGGGTTGGGGACAACCATAAACTCTGATAATTGTGGAATTATCTCCTAAGTAGAAGTCACCCCAATTATGATTTCCATCCCACTTATCCACATACTGCAGTGGTCTTAAAAGCCTAAGGACTCTAGGAGATAGCCTGGTGACATTTATGCCTAGCATCCTGATAATTGGAAAGACAATGAAATTCTGAAAAACACAAAAATCTACTTCATTGGAGGTAGAATTCCATATCCTCACCCACAATTGCACTGGATTGTGCTGATCCTTGAAAGTCAACCTTGGTTTTAACATGTTTACATCAAAACTGTTGATGTTAAAAAATAGAATCAAATGCATTAATAAAGAATAATGCATGAACTCAATAGGACTTTTACTTTCTTTGATAGACATCAGCCCTTGATGCATCCTATCAATCACATACTGAATGTAATCATAGTCAGTGTTTACCAAGGGATTTTGAATATCCAAGATAATCATCAGCAAGTCAGCTGGTAAAAATTCTGCATTCCCATCAATTCCCAAAACTCTGCATAATGCATAGCAAGTATATCTCATATAATGATGGAGGGATTTGAACTGGTATGGGGGATTCATGTTAGCAGGAAGGGGGGCTATGTATTTATCCTATTTTGGCATATGTTTAACCAACTGGTCTTTTACTGACCCTATATTGCTTCTGTATCTTGCCTTTTCTTTGTTCAAATCAATCTCAGTTGAAAAGGACGTGTATAGACCAAAACCTTTCATAAAAGATCCCCTATCAAGAGTAACTAAGGGTGATTGGTCTTCTTTTCTAATTGTCCTTGAGATAGGGTCATAACTTCTGGCTAGGGCAACAATTAAATCAATATCTAGGAAAACATCAGGGACAACCATTTTTCCCAATCCTAACACCCAACCATTACAGACAGGAACATGCTTATTTTTATTGCTGTAAAAGAAGTTGAAAATAGTGTAACCTAAGAATTTTGGAGTGATTGGGTCTCTACACAGTTCCAAAAGATCTTCAAACATGTCATCAACAGCCCTCTTGTTCTAACTGGAGCCCAGCAACAGTTTCAGGAATTCATCTAAAAAATTTGGCTTATTCCTGTCCTCGCCAGTTTTGGACTTGGCCTCACTACTAGAAGATGCTGCACTCTTCTCAGGTCGACTCATCCTTGCTACAGAAGCACCTTCAATTCTCTGTATCTCAAATGCTTTATGCTCAGAAATTCTCTAGACAAACAGAAACTCTGAGACTGAACAAATAAACAATGAGCTTCAACTTATTTATCGATATGAATCCAAGGTGTGCAACTACCATAGTTAATGCAAATCTCCTTAATGGATCCCATATTCAATTTTATGTACCCTCAGATTTCAAATTTTGAGCTCGCCATGTCCGAATGTTGACAGATAGATTAAACTACTTGAAAACAAGGTGAAGAGGCAATCATCATGATTCTGTACTTTAAAACTGTTTGCGTCATGCAATCTTTCTTCTTGAAGCTGATTTGATGGCTTACTGGTTTCATGTCCAGATCAACAAAGTACTTTATCTATGTGGCAACGGTTCTTTTTCTTTTCCCTTTATGACCTTTTCCATCTGAGCCCATTTAGCGAACCGGCGACTATTGGATTCTCTTGGTCACTGAATATAATGCTAACCCTAGCTAGCAACCGGAGAACTGGCGACCATTGGCTTCGCTGGTTCTCTGAATCCCTGTTTAATCCTGGTTCAAATTTGGAGAACTAGCGACTACTAGCTTCGCGGGTTCTCGGAATCCTATCCTTAACCACCCATGCATTTCACGAATCTGCGAACAAAGGGCTCCCACTTACACAGTTAACTGCAATTACCATTTGGTGAACTAGCGAACAAAACCATCTCCCATTCTCTTAATATTATGACTGATGGTCAATTTTCTTGGAGATCTAGCGAACAAAGGGTTTGCGCATTCGCTTAAAGATATACATAACCGCTTGATTATCTGGAGAACTGGCGAACCCCTTTAATCTCTGATTCGCTGAATCTTTCCTTAATCATCACTTTATACTAGGATTCCAGATTGACTGTTGATCTTCATCAATCGATGGCTATCGCTAGTTCTCTGAATAACAAAACCCTTAACCATTTAATTCCGAGAATCAGTGAACAAAGAGCATTCACTAGTTCTCCTAATACTCCATATCATTGAAAATTTTATTTCGAGAATAAGCGACTGAAACCTTAAAACTTATCATCCATTGATTCTCTTATTCGCCAGATTGTTTTAACCTTTATCCTTTTATTAAGAGAACTGGCGACCACTAGCTTCGCTGATTCACTAAATTGTTTAGCATGTCACCAACTTATTCTGAGAATAAGCGAATGTGAGAAAACTTATCTCCGCTGAAATCTTTTGGGCAAACCATCAGAACCGCCAAATTAGAGGATAGCACTATAAGTATTTAGTCGCTCATTCGCCAGATCAAATATGCAGGACCCACAGATATTTTGAGATTAAAACAGGGCCGTTGATCATTTAAACAATCCACGGTATTCGCTAATTCTCTAGTTGACATGACCCTTGACCACCAGATTCTGAGAATAAGCGAACAAAGTGTTCGCTGAATCGCTAGATTGTTTCACAAGACCGCCAAAGATTGCGAGAACTAGAGATAACCCTCATTCGCTAGTTCTCGGAAAGGAAAATGAAACCGCCGAAGCACTTGGAGACTTAGCGAACAAAGTAATCAAAAAGCTTGGCTTTAATGCATTCGCCAATTCACTGGATGTTTGGGATAACCGCTGGAAGATCTAGAGAACTGGCGACTGATATTAATAGTGAACATGAACATGACTCATTCGCTGAATCGCCAGATTGTTTTAAAATTTGATAAGACACTTCCCGATTCGGCGAACACTTGGGGAAAATAAGCACATGCACAAATAGCGACTTAAGTGACTTAAAGGCAACCAAGAAAAAGAAACAAGAGGACCACATGAAGTTTAGAAACGAGATGGAAACATTTGGAAAGACAAGACCTAGGGTAAGGGTTTTTCTGAACATGTCAAAAACCATTTTCATGACACTTTACAAACCCTAGTCCAGGAATAACACTCGCATGGAGACTTAAACCAGGAATTGGACACAAACCTCAAAATTTTTTTAGGATACCCAACACCTTCTTGCTGTGAGTATCCTTTACATACCAATATTTCTTTATTCCTTAAAAATTCTCCTTGTTCATTCATCTTTTTCTTGAATACCCATTTAGTTCCTATAACATTCTTATCTTTAGGTCTAGGGACCAACTCCCATGTCTTGTTCTTTTGAATTTGATCCAGTTCTTCCTTCATAGCTTTAATCTAATATTCATCTTCACAGGTTTCACTAGTAGATTTAGGTTCAATTTGAGAAATTAAAAAAAATTGTTCTGGTACCTTATTTCATGTTAGAACTCTTTTGTCTATGATCCCAATAATCTAACTGTACTCATTTTCTGGAAGGGCTGACATGAGTGCTTCTCTGGAAAGTATGTTACACATGAATAGATCTCTCTCCTCATTAGTACATTATTCAATTTTGTCTTCTTCAATGATAGTCTTCTTATTCTTTTTGATTAACCAGTATCCTGGTCCTAAACAAAGAAAATGTGTCTTCATCTTTTCTTTCCATCTGTCAAAGTTCACTCCATCAAACTTAGGGCTTTCTTTCCTGAAATGATTTTCCATGGATCTCCTTAAGTTGTTAAACTTTTCCTTCAAGGACCTGCTGCTCTAATACCAATTATTAGAAAGTAAAGTCCACCAAGATAACTGAAAGGGGGGGTGAATCATTTATCAGATAAATACAACTTTTATCACCTTTAATAGATTTTAACCATGTAAGAAATGTAATCAACAACCATAAAAAGATATACATACACAACAACACAATAACACAAGATATGTTGAGTATGAAACCTCTTGATCAAAGAGTAAACCCCGGTGGGAATGATGCTCATGAAAGATGCACAAATATAAAAATTCCTTGTGAGAGGTTGGACTCTGTTAGGAGTCTTATGAAATACATTCGGTACATATGAATCTCTGTTAGGAGACTTTGAATCCCAATTAAAATATTCTAATCCTATTAGGAGTTATGGAACAAATAAGGACCCACTGTTGAAAAAAATTCAAGGGAAAGATCATCGAACACACTATCCAACTGATCTCAAAAACTTATCACTTCTCCTCTGACTGTGGAAAACCACACCAACTACTTCATCAAATATCAATACCAGATCTTTGTACTTCACATATCCTCTTACAATAAGTATTGCTCAATTCTGCAATTCACTTCCACACAATACTACATTACAATAAGGAAAATAATCCTTACTTTATACCACACTCAAATAATTACAAATTAGTTGGCATACAAATTGCAAAATAAAATCTTCCACACGTTACATAATATTCCACAATTACATAAAACTGTCAACTTCCAATTAAGATAACTCTTGACTCCTACAAACTCTAACTTTGTTGTCACATCCATGTCACAATCATCATGTCTTCATCATTTGTACAACTTCTCATGCTCAAATTCTATCTCAATTAGGAGATATCATCTGATTTCCACAAACTTCTTCTCAGGAACACTACCTGAATATTGCTTCCACTGATTTACACATAACTATCATGAATAGTTGAATTTTTGTATGTGCTCTTAACCATGATCTCAAGAAACATCATAGATTAAGTCATCAAATCCAAATAGATTGATCTTCAATATCCCTCATGTGCTAATACAAATACTATCTGCTTCTCTGCTAATCTTCAATAGATCACTATGTTGACACCAATGACAATCACAATCATGAATGCAACAAAAACTGCTACAAAATGGCTATGAATACTCCCCCATAGGATATATTCAACATTCATTCCTAAAATTTTTTTTTTCCAATAATAGAGCTTAGTTTGTGTTTTCTCTTTTTTGTGTTTTTTCTTTTTTAGAAATTATGCTCTTTGTCTTTGTCCAACTCAAATATCATTTTAGTTTTATTTCTCGATGTTTGGAATTGTATCATCAGAAAATGGAAGCATTTCAATTTAGGACTGGTTTAGCCCTCCAATTAAGTGGTCTAGAGTCATGTCAAGCACCTTTGAGTGGGTCTTTGACTAGATCTATCTTGTCCCCCCTATTATGCTTCTCTCTCCACCTGTTTCCAGCCTCTTTCTAGCACTCTATCCTGAGAAACTGAGATCTTTGACTTCAAGGTGAAGGATGACCTTTTTGGTCAAGGTAGACCTCGACTTTGACCTAGGTCAAGGACTATACAAATTCAAATGGTGCACTTCTCTAAGTCATTATATCCAAGGGAATCCATGAATGGGATACCTTAGAAAGTGACCTAGAGCTCTCTATGTATGGAGTTGCAAGATTATTTGATTGCTCTCAACTACAGCTATTAAGCTAATGACCTTGCTAGTCAACCACACAATGAGAGATTCAAATGAAGACAAGAGCAAGAATATCAATATCACCAAGAATCAAAATGAAATGCAATGCAAAGCTATACTATGAATGAAAATGAAAGCTATGCAAGCTAAGCTATGAAAGGAAATATGCAAGGATTACAAAGCCTCCTAGTTAAACTAGATGAGTTACTCTAAAGCTTGAAAGGAAATCTACACTATGAAAGCATAAACATGAAGCTACTATGCATGAATGAAACTAAGAATGGAATGTAGATGCAAAAGCAAATAATACTCCAAATCTTCAAAAGCTCCAAAGTGACCTAGAAAACCTGCAACATAACATTAGTATTCAAAAATGCATATGCAAATGAGGAAGATAGCTCTCCTTTTATAAGTAATGAGAAAGAATGGACCATGGAGATTAAGAGATAAAATATTTAATCAAGGGTGGAGCTTGAAAGAGGAGCAATCCATGTGCACAAATATCCTCCAATGAGAAAATAAGAGTTGATTTTTGTGTCCATATGAGACAAAAAGTGTTTTTCTCCTTTTTATAAAATAAGAACAATGTTTTATTTGTGCAACTTAGGGTAAGAAGAAATGGTGGGAGATTTTTATTTATTAAAAGTGGAGGAAATATTCCTTTTAAATAAATAAAAACTTTAGGATAAAATGGTTAGCCCAAGGAAAATAATAAAAAAATAATAAAAAAGGATTTGATCAAGGAAATTGATATAATTGATAAAATGCTGATTTTTAAAAATATTGATTTAGGGATTTGATAAAGTGTTGTATGGGGGCAGAAAGTCTAGGTGACCATTTTAGGGTGCATACATTTTACCCTCTTTGACTAATGTGTGATCATTCTGGAAACACATGTGGTCAAAGAAGAATTGAAATGTGAGATCGATTTGGGATCACAAAACAACCCAGATGTGTGTTCGAAGGATGAGAACACATCAGGAAAAGCATAAGCAAAAGCTAAAAGATAAGATCAACACTGTTTTTGTTAAGTGATAATCAAGTCTAAAAATGAGAGATAAGAATTGAGAGACAAAACCAACACCATTGCTGTTAAGTGATAGTCATGTCTCAAAATAAAAATCTTAGGCTGAACTAAATGATAAAGCTCAATCAAAGATTGAAGCTGATAGGTACTACCCTATTGGAATCAAAATTGAAATTAGGTAGAGGAGAAAAACAAATTGATAAACTTGATCAAGTCACTATAAATCATAATCAAAGGTGAAAAACATGATAGGATAACCATCAAGTAGTGAAGATATGCCCAAGTGTGACTAGGTTTGACTGAGAAAGATCTATAGGATAAAGATGAAGTCAAACCTTAAAGAGATGAAGTGAATGGAAATGAAATGAAAGACTAAAAGCTTGAAAGAGATGGGAGTGAAAATGAAGATGCCTCAGTGAAGATCGAAGGATCAGGCCTCAAACAGTTAGCCAACTGCGCAAAAGAGGGTGAAAGTTTTGAAATGCAATTTTGACTGTCAAGATGAACTCAAATTTCAATTTCAAGTCCAAAAATGGATCCAGGACATTGAAATTATCTAGGAGTGAAATTTTCACGCAATTCTAAGATGTTTTGAAAATTAGGTCAAAAAGTCAAAATGCTATAAACAAGAAGCGAAAGACATGATCGGGAAGAAGCGAAAGGTGAGCACAATTGACAAGTCAAGTCCATGAAAGATGAAAGGAGAGCTCTCTCCATATGCAAGATGAAAAACTAAACTATCATGAACCTAAAAATGCAAGCTACTATGAAAAGTGGTTTACTTGCAAGTTCACAAAGCTTTTAGACTCTAATATTCATCATCGAGTGTTATTGGTAGCGTTGCAAGATCATACAATGCACACTAGTATGACTATGTGAATCTGAATATGATCTATATTAGATAGATATGTGGGAATCCCACCTAGGCATCAAAGACATATAGGTCAAGATGACTAATGCAGTGAGATTACCTAAGTTTAGTATAGCAAGATTATGCTCGCACCGAGACACAAGGAAAGTCAAGTTAACTATAAGTAGGCACTTGCGCAAACAGTCAAGGATAATACCTTGTAGATCCCATTGTCAAGTGGAACAAGAAAAATACTAATGAAAATTAAGACCAACAAAATATACCCACAAGTAGAAAAAGAAATAAAACATGTCCTCATGCCCTCAATCTTCTAGCTCGGCATCATCGAAAACTATCATAGGGAGAGAACACTCATCAAAGAAATCATCATAGACAGCACACAAGGAAAACAAAATCAAACAAGTCTCAATGAGTCAAGTGTTTAAGTGCATGTGTTTATGTCATACAATCAATCTTTGAGTATCACATCTGCTAGTGGAAATATCATATCATGCTAAACTATAGGGTAGGATAACTGATAAGTGTTGAGAAACACTTGACGCTAGGGTAGTGTTGAAAAAAATAGTTTGGGTGGTGTTGAAAAACACCATTTGCAAGATGTCCTAAAGACCAATGTATCCTAGAGGCCAAAGCTAACATAGTTATGCCCCCTAGACAAAGACAAAGACCAATTCCAAACCAAGGCAATAAGGTCAAGACATGATGGAGAAAGGCTAAGTGTCAAGGACACATGCGAAAAGACAAGGGTGCAAAGGCCTCAAGTAGCGCTTGTTTCCAGGTTTTCACCACTTGGAGATTTTTTTGATTTTTTGTATTTTTACTACCAAGGCGCCTGTTTCCAGGTTTTCACCAAGGCACTTTTTCTATTTTTTTGAATTTTTGAATTTTTTGATTTTTTGTATTTTTTTCAAGACTTTATATGATTTTTAGAATTTTTTTAGCATCATATATGAGTTTTTTTGGAATTTTTTTAGGATCAATAAATATATACAAAGGATGCCCCCAGACAGAATGGGCATCAAACTCCCAAGCAAGATCACATCGTGTAGTCCTAATTTTTAGCAAGGTGGAGAACAAGAGGGAATAGCAAGCTAGTGGAAGAGATGGAAGACAAGAGAATGAAGGAGAATGAAGGAAAGAAATCCTTAAGGGAAAACTCCTCAAGAGTACCCAAGCTAGGGAAAAATTGTCATGTAAAGCACATTTGGAAAAGCAATGAAAGGCTAGCATAGGATAAGTCACAAAAGCGTAATGAAAAAGAAGGAAAGGATGCAGTCCAAAGGAGTAGACATGTCAAGAGGCTTCATAGCATCATTTTTTTACTCTTTTTTTATTAGATCAAGACTAAGGGGAAAAGGATAGAAAAAGGCTAGAATGAATGGAGAAAAAATAAATATGAAGGCTACACAAGAATGGAATGAAAGTAAGATCATCGTAAGATAGCTCACAAGATAGCCAAATGTTCATGCAAGGTCAACATTGTCAAGATCAAAAAGAGAAGACGGAATGGATGAAATATGTAGAAGAACTATGCATGATGCCTGATTGCTAGGTTTTCATCATGGTACTTATCGAAGGTGCCACAAGGGAGTGGTTTTCACCATAGGATGAATTTATTTCTCTTTACTTTTGCTACCAAGGTGCTTGTTTCCAGGTTTCCACCAAGGCACATTTTCATTTTTTTCATTTTTGTTTTCTTTTTGAATTTTTTTATTTTTTTCTTTTATTTTTTTGAATTTTTCAGTTGGAAGAAGGCAAGCTTTTTAGATAATGCTCCTTGAAAGGATAAACCATAATATGCAAAGGATTCAAAATGATATGCTCAAAGATGTTGATAGGGAAAGGAAGATGGAAGAGAAAAATGGAGGATAAGGTTTTATGTAAAGTGAGTGAGGTTGGAAGATAGGAGGAATAGGCAAATGAGGAAAAAAGATAGAAGATAGAAGGATAATGAAGGAAAGGAAGGCAAGAACAATGTTAACACACACCTTGAAGGGTGGTGAGATGATGGAGGAAACATGAATGAAGGAATACATGAAGGAATATGGTGAATGGATAGCAGAGGTTGCGGTTTAAGCACATGGAATGGAAGAATGTTTTTGGAAAAAGATGAAGTGGAAGCCTTTGGAAGCTTGAATGTCAACTTCACTTTTTTCTCAACACTAGACTCTTTCAAGAGAGATTTTGGAATCCATATAGCCCTAGGCTTTTCATTTCTTTTTGATAATTTAGAGAGAATATCTTTGATGATGGATTTTGGAACCCATACTTGTCTTGTAGTTTTCTTCTTAGATATCTCTTTTGACTTTATACCTCCATGTCATTTAGAGGAGACATGGTGATCTTCTTTTTTTGATGGATTCTTGTATTGCTTCCTTTTCATGTATTGAACATTCAAGTTACTTCCAAAAGACTTGGGATTGGTGGAAGAAGAAGGAGGATATGACTAGTTTAGATGGGTGAGTGGATGAAAAGGATTCAAGGGTATGCATCTATGTTGATCTTGAGGAAAGATAGGAGATGGAGGGACGTAAGGACTCAAGATGGATGATGTATTAGGATAATTAGGAGGGGAAAGTGAAGGGACATAAGCGCCCAAGATGGAAGGAAGATGTGAAGCCCTTAGTATTGGTGGAGGAGGTCCAAGGATTGATGCAGAAGATACAAAAGGATAATCAATAAGTTCATCAGTATCTATATGACAACCAAGGATATCAGCATCTTTAGAGTGAGCCTTAGGATTTGCAATAGGATCATGAACATCTTGAATGTGAGAAACTTCTTTGATAGGATTTTTCAGAGCTTGCAAAGACTTAGGAAGAGTTGGAAGTGGAAGCAAACATGGAGTGATAGAACAAGAAGATGAAAGAATTTGATCTTGACAAGGATTTTTGGATAGCATAAACGTATTATTTTTCTCTTGATTTTCAATAGGCTCAACATTGGAAGTAGTAGCTTGATCTTGCTTAGGAGAAGACTGAAGATATGGTGGAATGGATGAGAAAGGGTGTAGAAGATCACAAGAACCTTGAAGTGGATAAGAGACATCATGAAAAGGATTGGATGACATGGAGGGTTCTTGATCCTGATCTTTCTTTATGTTCTTTTCTTTATCATTTTTAGAGTCCTCTTGACATGGAGCCACTTCTAAGGACAAGGAAGCATGTTGGAATTGTACAGAAGACTTTGGAAGAGATGGTGAAGGACTATCTAAAGTAGGCATTGTAGCACATAAAGGCTTAGGCTCTTTAGGTTTAACATTATTGAACGTATTTGCAATCAAGTGAAGGTCATCTTGAGTTTCTTTAAGAGATATCCCTTGAGGATAACTATAGGGAACCGCATGAAAAGTATTAGGATCTTTGTTCAATGAAGGATTTGTGAAAGATTTGGAAGACTCAGAAGCTTTAGGAAATGTATGGGTATTGGAGGAAGTAGGGGATGGAAGGGAACCATCATAAGACAAAGGTCCATTATTAACATAATCTTGTTTGAGAGTGTAATCTTTATTTTCAGCATGAGAGTTCTTAGAGGAAGGATTCTTATAATATTTATGTTTCAAATCAGTGCGGTACATTTTATAGTCCTCAATAGTAGTAGATGGATCATCATCAAGGTATTGTTCAAAAAAATCATCAAAGTCTCTTTCAAAATCAGAATCATACAGATCACCATCACAATCTATCCAATGGGATGACCCTTTAGTAAGAATGAGCACATGATGAGGAGGACTCTTAGGAATAGAGGTGTCATAGGTATAACTATATGGTTCATCATCATAGCCATCATAATAGTCATCATAGTCATCAAAGATGAGTGTGTCACTCTTCATGGGAGAGGTATCACAAGGATTACTATATTGCTCATATTGAGGAGTAAGACTCTTGGGAGAAGTAGAAGAGGAATGAGATTGTGAAGAAGAGGAAAGTGAAGACTGAGTGGAGGAAGAAGACTTGGATAATGAGGAATGTGAATAATGTCTAGAAGAATCATGGTAAGAATTGGAGTATGAAGAATTTGAATAAGAAGACTTAGATGATGATGAATTTTTGGAAGAAGAAGATCGTGATATGATCATGTCTATGATCCTAGCAAAGGCATTTGATTCAATCATATTTTCTTTTATTTTTTCTTTAAGTTTGTCACCCATGAGATATCCAGAAGGACTATTGGAGGAATAAAATTCTTTGAATTGAGCAATGAGTTCGAGATCATCCATTCTCAAGAGAGGTTTCATAACAAGGTAATTGAAATTCATGGTTGTAGAAGAGAAAGAATCAAGCATGGAAGAAATGAATAGAAGAGATGAAATGGAAGAAGGTAGACTAGATAATAAGAGGAAAAGAATCAAGAAGACATGAAGAATTTAGGAAGAAGAGGAAGAATCATGAAGGAAGAAGAGATCAGATAAAAATGGGAGACTAGAAGACATGGAAGAAAGAAGAACAAGAGTCATTTTGTGCAATTTGATACCATTTGAGTTCATTTGGATGTTGAGCAACATGTCATAGCACTTAAGCTCTGACCTAGATTGACCAATGAAGACTGGAAGTGACACAAATCAACTTCAGATTGCAAGTAGTACTGAGACAAAAAAAGGACTCTATGTGATAGTTTCCAAGCTAATAGAGTGATATAATTTATCCAGGTGATATTTTGCACAAGGCAGTGCGACAGTTTCCAGGCAGCTGGTGTGATAGAATGTATAATAGGCAAGTGATACAACAATAGCGATGAAGTATCGCATGATATTTCTTAGGAGGGTGTGCGATGGTTTTCCAATATCATAAGACTCTTGACTAGTGAACATAAAAAACATAGTTTTAAAGGCAATTTGATCAAAGTTTCAGTTTGGCAAGTTTGATTTCACAGTCCAAAATTTAGTAACAACAGATAATAGATAGGTTTGAAAATAGTAGGTGATCAAACATGTCATAGAACACTTGCACAAGGGCAATAGCAACCTTTCCAAGACAAGCAATTGTGATATCAAAATAGAAAATCCTATGAGCACTACCACGATGTTGAATATGCAAGAATGTTTACATGGGTATATCACAACGAGAACACTTCAAGCACTTTCTAGCCTAAAAAGGCAATGGCTCAATACTTAACAACTTGGCCCACACTTGATGTCCCATTGCCTCACACAAAGTGGTTACCCACAATAGATATTGGCTTTGTCATGGAAGTGCCAATGACACAACTAAAAGAACATAGATGGTGAGTAATCTTGGGGTGATTTGGGTTATTCTACTTAGATCAATCCTTGCACCAAGAAGCTAAGTGGAAAAATAGGGTGGCTTCGATCTATGGTTCTTAATAAGGGCTTCTGTTCATAGCACCCCTCTTGCTCCTCAAAAAGGACTAGGACCTCGCAGCCTCAAGAGTACCTTAAGCATTCTTGCTCAACACTTTCCTCATGGTCACAATCCCACAAGTACTCACATTAAGTGAAGACAAGTACTACGTCTACCAAAGTTTTGGGTCCTTGATAGCCTTGAGTTTATAGTGGGTTGGAATAGCCAGCAAAATCTTGTCCCCACTTGGGTCGTTCCTCTTGATTTCTCAAGAGTAGGCCTGCTAAAGGATTCTAAAGATCTAAATAAAGAGTGGATCAACTTGTGAGGTTCAAGGTTTTTATTTCACCACAAGGGTGAAGAGAATACTCCCCTATCTCAAAGTTTTCTCCCAAACACACCAAGAAAATGTTCAATTACCCTCTTGCTTTCAAAATCCAAGGATGGGTCAAGATTTTTTGGTTCACCACAAGGGTGAAGAGCATACTTCTCCTACCACCCAAGAATTCCTACAACAAGATATTATGTTCCTATGAAATGAAACAACTAGTAATTGCCACACTTGAAATGAAATAAACAACAAGCACTCGATTGGGTTTTTATGCTTTGGGCAGCCCTAAAAAAACCATTAGTAGCCCTTATGCATTTGAAGCTTTGACATGCCTTCTTTTAAGAAAATAATCAAGCAATGAGATCACCTACAAGCACAACTTATCAGCCCCACAAGGTTAGCAAAACCAAAATCTAAATGAAATCTGCAAATTAAATCTATCTAACCACAGCAAACTAAACCAACAAGATAACTAGATCAAAACTCGTCAAGAAAGGACCAAGAAACAACTCACTACCAGGTACAAGTGATAGTACAGTTGCCAAAAATATTGCATGATACTTTACAGTATACCAGGGTGATAATATATTTCTAGGCGATACTTCATTGTACCTGTGGGCGATAGAATGTCTCAAACAGTGCAACAGAATGTCCCAAATGGAGTGATACTTTAACTGGTAAAGTATCGCACCACCATATGTGAACTATCACATGATACTGGAAAACTATCGCACAATAATTTAAGACCAAAAAACTCAAGAGCCAAAAATGAAGCTAAAGTTTGACAAAAATTTGACAAAAATCTAGAAAATTAAGAACAAAACAATAATGCTCTGCCCCACGGTGGGCACCAAAAATGTACACACTCAAATGGTGCACTTCTCTAAGTCATTATATCCAAGGGAATCCATGAATGGGATACCTTAGAAAGTGACCTAGAGCTCTCTATGTATGGAGTAGCAAGATTATTTGATTGCTCTCAGCTACAGCTATTAAGCTAATGACCTTGCTAGTCAACCACACAATGAGAGATTCCAATGAAGACAAGGGAAAGAATGCCAATATCCCCAAGAATCAAAATAAAATGCAATGCAAAGCTATACTATGAATGAAAATACAAGCTATGCAAGCTAAGCTATGAAAGGAAATATGCAAGGATTACAAAGCCTCCTAGTTAAACTAGATGAGTTACTCTAAAGCTTGAAAGGAAATCTACACTATGAAAGCATAAACATGAAGCTACTATGCATGAATGAAACTAAGAATGGAATGTAGATGCAAAAGACAAGAATACTCCAAATCTTCAAAAGCTCCAAAGTGACCTAGAAAACCTGCAGCATAACATTAGTATTCAAAAATGCATATGCAAATGAGGAAGAGAGCTCTCCTTTTATAAGAAATGAGAAAGAATGGACCATGGAGATTAAGAGGCAAAAGATTTAATCAAGGGTGAAGCTTTAAAGAGGAGAAATCCATGTGCAAAAATATCCTCCAATGAGAAAATAAGAGTTGACTTTTGTGTCCATATGAGACAAAAAGTGCTTTTCTCCTTTTTATAAAATAAGAATAATGCTTTATTTGTGCAACTTAGGATAAGAAGAAAAGGTGGGAGTTTTTTATTTATTAAAAGGGGAGGAAATATTCCTTTTAAATAAATAAAGACTTTAGGATAAAATGGTTAGCCCAAGGCAAATAATCAAAAAATGATAAAATAGGATTTGATCAAGGAAATTGATATAATTGATAAAATGTTGATTTTTGAAAATATTGATTCAGGGATTTGATAAATTGTTGTATGGGGGCCCAAAGTCTAGGTGACCATTTTAGGGTGCATATAAGGATGATGTCAAATTTGACCTAGGTCAAGGATGACCTCAACTTTTACCTAGGTCAGAGTCAACTGACCCTGAGCCTAGGTCTAAATTTTAGATTCTGGAGCTTTCTAGATGTTGAGCATCAAAAAGTTTTATTTCCCACTTCCTAGTCGGATGTTTCAGATTTTGGAATGGTAAACTCTTAAATTTTATTTAATCTAGGTCCATTTCTAAGGGTTAAGACTTAATTGAAATTTAATTCTCCTATGTTAGCTTCTCTAGAAGTTTGTGCCATAGACTAGTATAAAAGGAAGCCTTCCTCTTTCATTTTGATCATCCACTATCAAGCATCTTTTGCAATCTCTTGTCATAATCTCTCAAGTCATCAAGAAATCATCAAGAAAGAAAGAAGGAGAAGGAAATAATTCAAGAATTCATTCATCCTCATGCATCCAAGCATTCAAGCATTCAAGATCCAATTCATCAAGGACATCCATTGATAGCCATTGAAGGATTCAATCTCTTTGGAGCCCTCTTGTTGAAGATTCCTCTATCCACATTCATCCAAGAATATTCCTATTCCAAGATCAAATAAAGATTGGTATTGAAGATCTAATGCAATTTATTTTATACATCCTACATTCAAATCTACATTCATTTGGAGCATCCATACTTGTGGATTCAAGGATTCAAACCCTCCACAAAGATTTCAACATAAGCAAGGTAAATAGTTCCATTTGCTTTGTTTATATATTGTACAATTTCAATTATATTTTAGGGTTTATTCCAACTGGGGTTTAACCAAGGAAAACCCCTCATCTAAAAAATAAAACCCTTTTTCTTGCAGATCCAGGTGCAGGATGACAAATATCAGTGCAGATCTGATTACACTTTTTGACAAACTTTTAGGATCTACGAATAGAATTTTCGTCGAAACAGTGCAGGTCAAGGATGAATTTTTGGGGTAAGATTGTACCCCAGGTTAAGATCTTACCCCTATCTTGGGTCAAGGAAGACCTTTCTCATAAAAGAAAAAGGTTTATGGGTTTTCTCTATTTCGGCATTTTCAGCCCAGATCCGGTTGCAGAATTTCCCAAAACTATACACAGACATCAGAAATTTTTTTTTTCCATATCTGTCATACTTGATGTTAGTATTTGTTATCAATTTAAATAAGATTCTAATACATACTTACCATAATGAAATATAAGGTTATCCTCTTTCTTCGTATACTTCATGGATTGATTCATCTATGTATTGACCATGCTCGTGTGGTTAATCAATTTGGATCTTCCTTTGGGAATTTGGGGTTAAGAAGTATATCTTATATTCCCATTCTCATCATATTATCACATCACACATCCATTCTTCTAAGGAGAGCACTCTTTGTTCATCTACATTTTGGTGACCATGATTTATTCTCCTAAATTTTGGTGAACTCGCGATAGACAACTCTTTCTTTTATGGTGTTAGATCTTGCATGTATTAGACTTATTTTATGTGTTTGCATCTCATATAAAATAAAAATACAGAAACATTCATTTGTTTATGCTTGGTGTTTTCCTAGTTTAGTTCATTTGCATTGCATTGGTATATGATCTTTACTACCTCTAGTCCTACCTATAATATTTTAGTTAGAAGAAGTCATAGACTTATGGGTGCCTTTGATCCCAAGTCTTCCTCTCCTTTCCTTAGGATCTCAAATGATAATCTAATTATTCATGATTCCAACCCTAATATGTAGCAAAAATATTCTCATGCATCTCATGATGAGGATGATGCTTTAAGAGTCCCGCCTGAACAAGTCCAAAAACTTTCAACCTAACTTGATAAAATGGGTAATTGGCTTGTTCAAGAAAACCATAATCAAGATTATATCCAAGCTATAGAGGCTCTTAAGAAAGTTCTTCATGATAATGATCAAGGTGTTAATCTCCTCTGAGGTATCACTCACCTTGTGCATTCAAATGTTAAACCTTTAGTTCAAGAAGCTCAAGATTTAGGATTGATTCCTCCAGTTATTAGTGTAGAACCTTCTTCTATTCCTTTACCTAGTATTCCTACTTATACCCCTCCTTTGGTGACTACAATAGTTCCCTCTCTTACTATGAGTGGTCCTCTTATATCTCTTACTACATCACAACCTTCTTATCATAATGTTCCTTTTACTTATTCTAATCCTGTTCCAACTGTGGTTCCAAGTGTTCCTCTAGTGGTGTCTTCTATTCCTGCAGCTTCATACACTTTACCTAGTGTTTCTAATGTTTCTATGTCTCATATTTCCTCTAATGATTCAACAATCATCAGTTTGGCTCAAACTGTGTCATCTCTACAACAAAAACTTGTGTCTTTAACTCAAAACAAGTTTAGCATTCCTACATGTGACATGGGAAGTCCTTTATCCTTAGACATCATTCATACTCTTGTTCCTCAGCAAGCTGATATGCCTCATCTTGAGAATTAAAATGGTAAGGGAGACCCTGTTACTCATGTTAAAACATTTCAAATCCTTTGTAGTGACTATGCTCATGATCATAGGATTTTAGCCAAGTTGTTTGCTAAAACTTTCCATGATAAGACCTTACAATGGTATTGTTCCTTGCCTCCTTATTCTATTGACTCTTTTCCAAAACTTGCCAATGCTTTTATTCACCAATTTCAAAATAACATGGGTCCGCAAGTGTCTTTAACTAATTTGATGCATTGTAAACAAAACACTAAGGAAAATTTGACTGAATTCATTGGTAGATTTAAGCATTTGCATGCTCAGATTTCTTATCATGTTCTTGATATGGATATTCAACATATGTTTATTTCAAATTTACAAAAGGATATTAGAGATAAGATTTTTCTTAATGAATTTACCTCTTTTCAACAATTTTGTGCAGCACTTCATCATTATCAATTACAAGTGAGTCAATTTGAGAGAAACACTCCAATGGCTCCTGTTCTAGTTGATAAGAAGGATGCTACTCCTAATCCAAACAAATTTCAAAAACCTAACAACTATGTCAAGATAAATAAACAAGAGAGTACAATTACTAATCAAGTTGTCATTGCATCTCACAATGCCACTTTTGTATCCATTGATTTTTGTTTGAATCATATGTGTACTCCTCTCTCCGAATTTTTACATTCTATTATGAATAGGTTGTTAACTTCTAATATGATTACTTTACCTTCTATTCGACCTCTTTTACCTACTACAATAGCATCTAAATATTTTGATCCTAAATATTTTTGTCAATACCATCATCAAAATGGCCATGATACTGAGAAGTGTTATTCTTTAAAACATAAGGTTCAAGACTTAATTGATTCTAATGCTTTATCTGTTGATAATTTTGATGGTAGTGGGAACAAATCTATCTCTCCTCCTAATCAAAACCTTCAAATCTATATGAATCCTTTACCTACACATGATACTAATACAATTTCTCATCCATCTCCTATGGATATTGTTTATGATTCAAAGATGGATGATCTGAATCACTTGTTAACCATGTGGAGCATGTTTTTTTGCATCAATCTCAAACCCAACCTCAAGCTCCACCTCAACCTAAACCTCAAAAAAAACCTAAGAATAAGAGACATCGGGAACTTTTGATTACCTTTGATGATTCTGAGACTATTAAATCTCTTGATGGTACCCTTTACATTTATGCTAGGATTTCTAAGATACCTACACTGGGTTTTCTGGTTGATCCTACATCTTTAGTCAATGTTATTACTGAAGAAAATATTTTTATGAAAAACTTGCAACGTGATTCTTATGATACATCTGATGTATGGATTCAAAGTTGTAATTTTTTTCTTTATTCATCATTTGGTTCTATTGACTTGCCGGTTGAACTTTGTGGTAAAATTTTGAACACTATCTTTGTTGTTGTTCCTACTTTTGATCAATTTCAAGTTAAGCTTGGTTTTCCTTGGTTGAATGCCATGCATGTTGTTGCTTCTCCTATCCATAAGTGTCTTAAATTCATTCATGATGAATAATTGAAGATGATTAACCATATTTTATATCAACCTTCTAGGCCCAACAATTGTGCTACACTTGAGTTCTTTTTTCCTTCAATACCTAATTCATGTCCTTCTCGACCTGATAATATTTTTCTCTCATATCAAACCTATAAGCATCATAAGATTCTTGAGTTAAGCATGCCACCAATGGATCTTAATCATAGTATTTTTCCTACACCTTCCATTCCTCCTTTATCTATGGTTTCTAGTTCTATTAATCAAGCTCCTAGTGTTGCTTGTCAATCTACTAAGAATCCTACTAATCCTCCTATAGAACCTGTGAAGGATCTAGTAGTTGTTCCTCCTAGTTCTCAACATATTTCAAACAAGAAAAAATTTAATCGATCTTCTAATGAACATCATAAGAAGCATCGTGGTCAAGCTAAGGATCATACTTCTATTATTCAAGGTTCTTTACCTTCTTTTGATCAATCTATGCATGATGTGTTAGAAGAAGTTGCTTCTAATAATGATGTTAAGATGCAAGATTATGATGATTCCATTCATATCTTAGATCCTATTTTGATTAATCTAGATGAAGAAGATACTTTTGATGATACTAATGATGTTAATGATGAATATAAGACTATTGACATTGACATTGATTTACCTCATATGCTTTCATCACAATTATCACTTGCACCTAGTATCGAACATTATGATTCTCAAGAGGATCCTTGTTTGGAACTAGCTATCATTCATATGGTGTTGGATATAGTCCCTCTTGCGAGTTACCCACTTTCCCTAAATGATATAGAACAAGATGGGGAGAGTAGGCAGCGTTCTTGATTGGCTAGTCCTACATGGTAGCTTTTCATGTGTTTGTCTGTTGTACCGTGCTTCTGTCGTAATGTGTTTTCTAAATGTTTTTTAGATTATTTTATATGACCCTTGTTACTCTGTTGGTGCAAGGTGATAAAAGAATTGAACCTATTGTACAATTCTTCTATATGTATCTTTACTCTTCTATATGTTGTTTTCATGTTATGTTGTACCCATGCTAGTGTTTGTAAATGTTTCCTTGTGTAATTTACTTGGATTTGTGACTTGGTAGCACTGATTATTTTTGGTCTCCATGTCATGGTCCAAAATGATTCTTCTTCGTAGCTCTCCTATGTTCTTTCCTCCATTGTGATTTTAGTTCTACTTTCCTTGGGGAATGATGTCAATTCATTTGCAATAATATCATATATATATTATCTTATGATCATATTGACCCCACGGTAAGTAGATCCCTTCTGTGTTCTCTATATGTTTATGTGGTATTTCCCTTGATTTCTCTTTGTTTGGGGGCATCTCATAGTGGAAACATAATCAGTGGAGTTTTTTATGTTTCTGTTAAAGACATTTCTCTTGTTAAAGTGTTAGGAATGACTTTAACATGGGGGATATGCTCTACTCACCTATTACACACACACACCTTCAATATACATATATTTTTCATGGTAATTTTCTCCCTTTATGGATTAGTGACTAATCCTTAAAGCATGGATTTTCATTTTATAGGATCTCTTGATCCCTCGAGTTTCAAAATTTTGATCGCTTAAGTTTGAACGTGTCCTTAAAGCTGGATCTCTTTTGCTTTTGGTTTTACTCTTGTGGAATAGAATATTCCTAGGGGTTAATCTTTGATGGGTTGACTAGTGAGTAGCCACATTCACTTAGTAGTTCAATTCCATCTTTCCAGTAGTGTTATTTCCTTGTGTGGTTCACAGTGGGACATAAGTTCTCATTGGGTGAGATATTCTCTCTCTCTCTCTCTCTCTCTCTTGATGTCTCTCTTATTGTGATCTTGGAGTTGATGAAGAATTGAGTCCCTGGGGGCTTGAGTATTCTTTGTCCCTTTGATTTCAATAAGATTATCTTTTTTATTGTGATCTCCTTTATCAAGAGTTTGCATCGAGTCCATTCTCTTGCTAAAGTGGGGGCTAAATGTATCATCAAAAAATGGAAGGACTTCTATTTAGGAATAATTTATCCCTTCGAGTAAGTGGTCTTGAGTCATGTCAAGGACCTCTGAGTGGGTCTTTGACTAGATCTATCTATTCCCCCTTGTTCTACTTCTCTCTCCACCTATTTCCAACCTCTTTCTGGCACTCTATCCTAAGAAAATGAAATCTTTGACTTCAAGGTCAAGGATGACCTTTTGGGTCAAGGTCAACCTCAACTTTTCCCTAGTTCAAGGATGACCTCAACTTTGACCTAGGTCAGATTCAACCTCAACTCTGACCCTAGGTCCAAATTTCAAATTCAGGAGGTTTTCGGATGTCGAGCTTCGGAAAGTCTTATTTCCCACTTTTGGATTGGCTGTTTCAGATTTCAAAATGGTAAAATCTTAAATTGTATTTAATCTAGGTCCATTTCTAGGGGTTAAGGCTTAATTTGAATTTAATTCTCCTATTTTGGCCTCTCTAGAAGTTTGTGCCCTAGACTAGTATAAAAGGAAGCCTTCTTCTTTCATTTTGATCATCCACTATCAAGCATCTTTTGCAATATCTTGTCATAATCTCTCAAGTGATCAATAAATCATCTGGAAAGAAAGAAGGAGAAGGAAATCATTCAAGCATTCATTCACCCTCAAGCATCCAAGAACTCAATCATTCAAGATCCAATTCATCAAGGAGATCCATTTATAGCTGTTGAAGGATTCAATCTCTTTGGAGCCCTCTTGTTGAAGATTCCTCCATCCACATTCATCCAAGATTCTTCCTATTCCAACATCCACTCAATATTGGTGTTGAAGATCTAATGAATTTGATTTGAGACATCCTACATTCAACTCTACATTCATTTGGAGAAAATATACTTGTGGATTCAAGGATTCGAACCCTCCACAAGGATTTTAACATAAACAAGTTGAATAGTTCCATTTCCTTTGTTTATATATTGAAATTTCAATTATATTTCAAGGTTGATTCCAAACCAGGGTTTGACCAAGGAAAACCCGTCATCCAATAAAAAAACCATTTTTCTTGCACATCTAGGTGCGGGATGATGAATATCAATCAGACATAATTTCTGTCGGAACAGTGTAGGTCAAGGATGACTTTTTTGAGTAAGATTGTACCCCAGGGTAAGATCTTACCCCTCTCTTGGGTCAAGGATGACCTATATCAGAAAAGAAAAATGTTTTTGGGCTTTCTCTATTTCTGCATTTTTAGTCCAGATCAAGTTGCAAAATTTCCCGAAACTATACACAAACATTAGAAAACAACATTTCCAAGATCTTCCATACTTGAGGTTAGTATTTGTTTTCAATTCAATTAAGATTCTAATACATACTTACCATAATGAAATGTAAGGTTATCCTCTTTCTTCATATTCTTCATTGATTGATTCATCTATGTATTGGCCATCCTCATGTGGTTAATCAATTTGGATCTTCCTTTGGGAATTTGGGGTTAAGAAGTATATATTATATTCCCATCCTCATCATATTATCACATCACACATCCATTATTCTTAGAACAACACTCTTTGTTCATCTACATTTTGGTGACACTGATTTGTTCTCCTCCATGAATATGAGAATTTGACCTTCTATTGCTAGATTTTATCTTCCTAGGACACCTCAGTTTGGATTTCTCTATAGGTTTGAAGAGTTCACGGAAAGAGAGTAATTTATGGTTGTTATTCTGGTTATGGTTCATCTTAATAAGGGTGAGGATACTAATTTATTTGGCCTCTAGGAACCATTTTTTGAGGTTTTCATGGTTGTGCACCTCCCCAATGCATCATTAGATTTTCTTTAGTTGGTCCAATATGTGGGATCTCCTATCTCAAATTTCACCTCTCCTTCACACCCTACAAGTCCCTTGGCTCTTTCCCCTCACCCTCAACCTCCCCCTCAGTCTCATCCTCATTCTTGATCTTCCTCTCCCATCATTTTCTCTTTCTCTTCTCACTTTCCAACTCCATCTCAAGATTCTTTCCCCTTACTCCTTCCATACTGGTGTAGGAAAAGGTTTCCACTCCTCTAGTCTCCTAATTGAACATTAGGAAGTCTACAAATGTTGGGACCCTTAAGAGAATAGGTAGGAATTTTGCAAGAGATATTTGACAAGTGACAACAACTATAGATGTTACAAATGGTAGTGAAAACAACATTGACTAGGTCGATTCTAGAAAACTGTTAAGATGATTATTCTATCTTGTAACATTAATGGGATCAATAGCTCTCACAAGTATATTTTAGTTCAAAATATAATCAAGGAACTCCACTTAGACATTATCCTATTGTAAGAAACCAAAATGTTAAGAGAAGCCTTGGTCAAGTTAAGTCTATCTGACTATTTACTCACTCAAAAGCCATGGATACTAATGGTTGTTTTGGTGGGTTGAATGTGCTATAGAAACCTAGTAACTTGGTGGGTTATCTTCTTTTATAGTCTAAACATGCCTACCATTTCTGCTTCACAGACAACTAATCTTCCTCTAAATGGGTGTAGTCTAATATTTAAATGCCTAATACTATAATTCAAGGGACATATTTTTTTTATGCTCTTCTCCAAATTAGACATATCTACATAAATGATCATTGGATGCTAATGGGTGATCTCCTCTTATTCACTCATAAAGAGTGGGGGGACCTTCAAAATTCTCTAATTCCATGTAGGATCTTCCAATTTCTTCACCAAAGAAAGACTTTTGGATCTATAGTTGCAAGGGAATAAGTTTAAATGGTCAAATATGAGATCTGGAGAGTATTTGTTTGAAGTTTGGTTGGGTCATTATTTTTTGTCTACCTATTTAGGCATATATGATAAATACTTTTTGTCTTCACATATTAGATATGGTTTAGATCATTGTCCTAGTCTCTTGAATTGGGAATCTAGGACTACCAAGGAGATTTACCCTTTTTTATTTTGAAATTATGTGCACTTATAATCCAAAATTCATTACTCTCCTTCATAACTGGTGGAAGATTAAGGTCAGTGGGATGACTATGTACAACTTGGTCTTCAAGCTGAAAAGCCTTTGTTCTAATTTGAAATATTGGAATAATTTTTCCTTCATAAATATATACTTACAAAAAACTCAGACAAAACAAAACCTAGAGGATATTCAAAATAAGATTGAGAAATACATATGGAATGACTAGCTATTAGTTGAAGACAAAATTCTATTATTTGAGTTACACAACATTATCACTAAGGAAGAAACCATTTAGAATAAAATATCTAGGATTTAGTGGATTACTGAGGGTGATAGAAACAAAATTTATTTCGATCAATTGGTGTTGAAGTGTAAAAAGAGAAATTCTATAGGATATCTAATTAAGTCGTTGGGCATATCTCTCACTTCTACGAAGGATATTGGTAATGAATCAATGAATCACTTCATTTCTCTTCTCAACGAGGCTTCCTTATATGATCAAAATACCACTCAGGTTATGGATTCTCTTTTCGAATGCATCCCTATTATTATTTCCCACAAGGAATAGAATCAGATGGGGCTTTCAATCACTTTGGAAGAGTTAAAAAAGGTAACCTTCTTTTTGTGCCCTTATAAATCCCCACAATGTGATGGATTACCCCCTTTCTTCTTCCAAAAATTCTAGGTTTTTGTGGGGTTGCATCTTTTTTGGGTTGCTAAAGAATGATTTGCCTTAGGAAATATTATCAAAAAAATCAACAATGATTTTATTGTTCTTATCCTTAAGGTGGTTGGCACTAAAAAATTGGCAGATTCCATACCCATAAGTTTTTATAATAGAATTTATAAAATCATGTCTAAATTGATTGTTAATAGAGTAAAAATAGTTCTAGATAAGCTTGTCCATCCTCATTAGAAAGGATTTTTTCCTGGTAGATGAATAACTAATATTTTTATTACTATACATGAGGCCCTTCACTCTATGGGGAAAGGTAAAAAGGAAAGCATGATTTTAAAGCTAGATATCTCTAAATCTTATGATATGGTGTCCTAGAAATTATTCTTTACTATATTGTGGAAATTTGGGTTTGAAAGAAAAAATTTGAATCTAATGTAGGTCTTCTTCTATTTCCCTAATTTTATTCTGTTGTATTTAATAATTTCCACTACCTCTTTATCCTCGCGGTAGATGCTCCTAGGAATAATATATCTAGAAAGGCTGAAGAAGGGGACCTTAATGGATTCAAGCCTTCCTTGGCTCCCATGGTGGTGTCTCACCTAAAATTTATGTATGATTTGATGCTCATGGGTGATGCAATGGTCTCAGAGGATTTGTATTGGAAAATATTATATATGATTATGCAATCGTGTTTGGATAGAAAATAAATATTCATAACAGTGCTATATATTTCTTCAACACCCTGTACAATATTCAAAATAGAATTTCTTCTATCCTTGATTCCAAAATTTCTTGTTTACTCACCACATATCTAGGTATTCCCCTTTCTATTGGTAAAGTGGATAATGTAGTTTGGACTAGCCTCCTTGAAAGAATTTAAACTAAATTGGATTCTTGGAAGGGATATCTTCTTAGAAATGTAGGAAAGATTCAAATGCTTATAATGATCATTCAAAGTATATCTATATATGTTATGTCTCTATTCCATATGCCTATTACGTGGGTTAAAAAACTTGAGTCCATCAAAAGGAGATTCCTATGGTCGGGAGTTAAAGATAAAAAAATTATCCTTGATTCATTTGGATAAAGTTTGTTCTCCCAAGGATAATGGGGGGTTGGATGTTCATAATTCGCACCATATGAATATTGCTCTCCTTGGTAAAGTTATCTAGAATATTTTATAAAAATTTACAGATTGGACCAATATTCTCAGAGATAAGTATATACAAAATGAAGAAGGCCAAATTTCCTTTGATTTTACTATTCTATCTAGGTCCAACATCTATAATAACCTCTCAAAAGCTATTTTGACACTAAGAAAGGGTTTCATTTAGAAAATTAGTAATGGGAAGTCTTTCAAATTTTGGAAGGACCCCTAGATTTCCAAGCTTGCTCTAGAATTCCACCTTTTGTTCCTTGCTTTAGAAACTTATCTAACTAATAGACTTGGTTATCTTTTTAGTGATTATTGTGCTACTTCCTCTTCTTATCCTATTTGGAATATTGATCCTTTGTGGTTTGATGGTCCTCTCATACCAGTAGCCTTGCAACTACTTCATCTCCTTTATACTAAGAGATTTTATAGAGCTAATGAATAAGATAAGTTCATCTTGAATAAAAGTACCAATGGAAATTACTTGATGAAGTATGGATTTCACCTCCTCACTTTGTAGTGGCCTCAAAGATTTGATTGGGTGTCATCATGGAGTCTTAAACTAATGCACAAAGTATGTTTCTTCAAGTGGATGAAATATCACATAAAATCCTACTACTAGACAATTTTAAGAAGAAAGAGATCCAATTGGTCAATCGATGTTTGCTTTGTGAAAAGAGTGAAAAATATATTAACCATCTTCTATTCTTTTGTCACTATTCCTATCTCTTTAGACAGTGGTTGATGGCCTTGTTCAATAAATAGTGGATTTAGTCTAAAGACCATCAAGTGGTTTCCACAGATGGATTCCGCCCACTTCACACCCACTTACAAGAGATTTGTGGTGGCACTCTCTCTTGTATGCAGGATGGGCTTTATGGAAGGAAAGGAATAATTAGGTTTTCACGGATAAACCTAATTGTAGGAAATATTTGTTTCACTCCATGATTAAAAAGATTAAAAATATATATCATATCAAGAATAAGTCCCCTCCATCCTCCTTGGATTGGGATATTTCTATAAGTTGGGGACTTTCCAATTTCCTTAACAAGTAAAAATATCCCATTATGGGCCTAACAAAGAATGTGAAGTGTACCCCACAATCCTGGCTTGGTCAAATAAAACTTTGACGACTCTTTGCATGGTAATATTGTTACTATAAATGATGGTGATGATGATGAAGACTGACAATGATCAGAAGTATACAAGATTGTAGAAGGATTAGATCAGTTATTATCTTGTCATTGATGTCAGGTAATTAATTTCTTCTTTATATTGAGTTTCCATATCATTTGGAGTATGATATAAGTTGAGTGAGTTAAGGAAGAAGAAGTGAAATTTTTTGAAGTTGGAGAACTTAATTGGGAAGCTAATACAGATCAAACAAGGATAAGGTTATGTTGATATAATTGTTTTCTACTAAACATTTGATTATATCAAGTTAGTAAAGAATATTGGTCAAGTAGATAAATAAAATAGCTTGGTTACCAAGAAAGAAAAAGTCATTCGGTAAAAAAGAAAGTAAATTTAAGTAAAGAAAAAGGAATTCAAGACACTGATTATAAGGTTTTAGTTATCGAGTGACCTAAACAAAATTTTAGTTGAAGAAAAAGGAGCTAGCCACTGAGAAAGGAACATAAATTAAATACAAGGATCACAACCAAGTTTAATGATGAGCTATGATGATCTGGAAGATTCTAAAGATAAGAAAGAGTTAGTTAAAGAGATCGACGATGAGGAAAATTCAAGGTGATGATCTATGGTATAGATCTAAGAGAAAAAAAGTGAAGGTACAAGCTCCAATGAAAGTTCAATTTTTGAGGTGATGATAAAACATTTTACCAAGATCTAAATTCATTGAATTACTTTATGAGTATGATTGGAGAATTGATATTAATCAACGTAAAAATGTAATGAAGGAGATTAAGAGGGAAAAAAGTCTATATAAAGGATGAAATTGTATGAAGCGAAGGATAGAGCGTTCAAGGGTTGATGAGTGACCGACTAATAAACTGAAGAAGAAAAAGGTTGAAATTCGAGTTAGAAAGCTGAGATTGATGAAGTGTTGAAGTCAGTGGAAAGTGATGGAATGAAGTGAAGACAAAGAGCATACATGGGATCTGATTAAGAAAGAGCTAGTTGAAGATTTATAGATCAATTTATGTATTTTTTCTTATTTACATTTGTAATAGAAAAATCTCTTAACCGAGTGGACTTAATAGTCTTATTATAAATCCTTGAAAGAGATAACATTATAGAAGAGTGTTTGAAGACCTTTAGTTAGGATACTCCTAATAGGGTGAAGATCCTAATAGATCTAAGAAAAATCCTCTAACAAGGTCACATTTAACAATGTGCATTGCAATATTTAACCAGATTGGTTTTTGACCGAGCATACTTCTGAAGAGTATTTCTTTAGTGGGTCACAATTCCCATGGTACTTTTTCCCAAATTGGGTTTCCATTTAAAATAATTGTGTTATATGAGATGAATGTTTATTGTGAATGTTATTACTGATTGATAAAGATAATTTATTATTATTGACTAATATTGAAGTTTATCTGACCAAATTGACACTGAGTTGAATCAGATAAAGTTTTTAAGGTACAAAGAATCAAGGATTACTAATTCATCACTCTCTCCGCAATCCAACAAATATGAGTTGGTCGAGAGGGGATGGTGATGCAAGAGTATCCTGGGTATAAAGGAAATCTTGCATCACCCAAAAATATTTTTGGTTTCTTTTCAATAAGGGCTATCTTATGTAGAGCTGCTATTTATGGAAAATTACTATTTTTTAGCAATTTGGTCATATGAGCTCATAATGTTCTAATTTCATAGGTGGACATTCATCTTAGTCATATCAACCTACCAGTTGAGTTTCATTTCCATATCATCTGTATCGGTGAAGTTATTGAGGTTTTGGGTACAAAATATTTGAGCTCAATTTTGAAGGCCTTAGAGGCTCCGTATCGTGATCGAACCCCAGCTGATTGGAGCTTGCGTGAGTCAAGCACTATAGATCAAGTCCTGCCATTTCCAAAATGTGGTGATAATAGAAAAATAGAGCTACGGTTAAAAAGTTATGGTCTCCAAAAGTTGGGCTACCTAAAAACATAATTTGTAATTATTTTGAGCCAACCCTAATATAATAATTATGAAAAATAAAATAATTCTACGGGTAGTCAGCCTTAAGGGCTAAAATTTTGGAACCTTCTTGGGTGGTAGAAAATTGCCTATATAAGGAAGGCTCGTAGTGTTTTCTAGGGAATTTTTGGGTTGTGATTCGAAGCTTTGTCTTATAGAATACTATAAAGAAAATGCTCATGTGGCTTTGCATATTGTAATTCTAAAATTTGTAATTCCACACTCATGGAGATAATAAGAAGCCCATTTTTTGTCTTTGCAAATTGTTGTTGTTTCTTTATTTTTGTTATGTATTTATGGTATTAAGGAGAGCACCCTTCATCAAGTGGTATCAGAGCAGGAGTTCAAGAGTGTGTAGATAGATTGCCGACTGTGAGGCATTTTTTACCATGACCATGGTTTAGGGTTTCAGTAATAAGCCAAAAAATGTCTCCACGAAGGGAACATGGCGAAAGAGCCAAATGTGTGTCACCTCAGGTTAGAGCCCTCCAGAGATAAGTGCGAGCATTGCAGGAGGATATTCAAAGAGGCATGAATCTTTCTATAAGAAAAGAAAGTGAGGATGAAGTTGAAGAAGAAGGAAATTTTGATCAGGAAGGAGAAGGCAAAATTCTGAACCAAGAGGAAGAAAGGCTTTTCAGGGCCATTTTCAAGATTGGGAAAAGACCTAAGATTGAGATTCCTACATTTTCAGGAAATCTTAACCCAAAAGAGTTGATCGATTGGATCAATGAATTAGAAGAATATTTTGAGCATGAAGATATCAAGGATCCTAATAGGATCAAGTTTGTGAAGGCCAGATTGAAGGGTTATGTGAAAATCTGGTGCAGGAGATTCAATTAGAGTGAAATAGAATAGGAAAGGAGAAAATCACAAGATGGGATTAGATGGTGGATAAAATGAAGTGACAATTCATTCCTGGTGATTATGAGCTTGATCTACTAAAGAAAAAGCAAGGTTTGAAGCATGTAGGGAGATCTTTTTAGGAGTATATAGAGGAGTTCTATCAAATCCTCATCAAAACAGGCCATTCGAAAGCTGATAAGGAGAAAGTTGGTTGTTTCCTTAATGGGTTGAGGCAAAGCATTCAGGAGGAGTTGAATTTTGTTTGAATAAAAAATATTGAAGAGGCATACCAATTTTCCCTAAAAGTAGAGGAAAAGTTGAAAAAGAAGTTTGTGTTGGCAATTTGGATGAGTAGGATATCAAGTTGTTGTCATTATGGAAACATATAATCACTGTGATGATTGCACTATAGTAGCAATAAATTTTGAAAGAGTGCAAGTAAAAATTGTTGGTGCATGTTGGTGCAGGAGCACACCTAGGCTAACCTCCATGATGCTAGTTGTTTGGCTTGTAGTTGAATCTAGAAAAGTCAAGGTTGTTGATTTTTTTGAAGACCTTAGAAGGTCATTGCAATGTGGGCTAGGTGAGTTAGTCATTAGGACTAAGGTCACACTAATAGCTATTGTTAGTAGTTATTAATTTTTCTTAGTGTTAGAAGTCTAAGGTGAGTATAGAGTCTTAAATATGTTCACAGAATGTAGTGATGTTGTAAAGATTCCACAAGGTCATTAAATGATTTGGTTCCTCAGAATCTAGAGAGGATAGAAGTCCTAAGAAATAGGATCAAGGCATAGAGAAAGATGCCAAATGTTGTTAAGAACTTGTCATGACAACATTTGAAATTGTTGCAAATGTTGCATGCAACTCGATTATCTTTGGATCCCCTAAACTATAGGAAGAGGGAGAATGGCCAATAAGCCCTAGAAACATGTAAATGGAATCTTAAGTTAAGGAAGGCTCAAATCTCAAGGCTAGTCATGCAATTATAATATTTTGAGTTTGATAATAGAGCTCTGCAACAATATTTTCAAGAAGATCCTGAGCTTTTGTGGTGACAGTCATGTGCAATGGATTGAGAGACTAAATCTAGTGATTGTTCAGTGTTCTTTAGACTATTCTAAGACTTTTTCATTTGATAAGAAAGTTGTTTAGAGTAGATATATCATGTCGGTTAAATTTTTTTTGATTTAGAGTTCCTACTAGTCCTGTTCTGACTAGTCGGTGCATTCATGGATCCCCCATGAAATCTAGCCATGGGAATCACCTAAGGATAGATGGAAATGTTAGGGGAGTCATTAGTTTATATATTTGTAGGATTAGGAGTCATTAAATTTTGGAGAGCGATTTTTACTACTAGGCCCTAGGCAAGCAAACAGAGCCCGATTAGAGGTCTAGGAATGAAAGATTGAAGATTTCTTACAGGATGGAGAGGTATTGTACAACACAGGTATAGTTTCAAGAAGGATTTCATCATAACATAACATAATATGAGGATTGAGCTTATGCCAATCCATTAAACCAAGTTTTGAGCAAGATTTATACTAGGTTACAGCTAGTACTAGAAATTAGGCCTAATAGCCCTATTTGTCCTACTTTGTAGGAAGCCAGTGTATGGAGGTTGTCAGACCCTAAAACCCATTGAATATTTTAAAACTTCCAAATGGGTATTGAAATATGGTTTTAGATTTTTAGGGCCTTTGGAAATTTTTTTCTAGAATTGGCAAAAAGTCACTAGTAAAGGCTACAAGAATTAGGCCTATTTAAGGTCTCTAAATGGTGAATCCTTGAACCCGATAAGGATATGGTTCAAGATCCTTATGAAATGGATAAAATTGGAAAATTTATGAATTTTTTCATAAGGATGGACACCCTTGCAATGAAGAATGAATTTTGTGAGAAGGTAGCACTTAGAGTTTTCTAAGTGAAGGTGAAGGATTGAACTAACTAAAAGGTGTTAGTCTTTCAAGCTAAAGCACAAAGGTTAAGAAATCTTAGAGAAGAGTTAGAATTGGACTTAGTTAATCATCTAAGCCAATCAGGACCTAGAGGAGACTAGGTTCCTAGAAGAGACAAGCTAGGTCTCTTGGTTGCAGTGCAAGCAAGCCTTGGAACACTCACATCATTTTAGTATCACAGCTTGAATTGATCGGGCTTGTGGTGGATGTTGCAGCCTACTGAATTAGTGGGAGAGAATACACCAAGTGGATCATTGGAAGATAAAACCATGGTGACTAATGCTGAGTTAGCCAAAAAGGTTGAGGAACAAGAGGAGGATAACCGGTTGCTAAGAGAAAGGTTACTCCAAATGGAGGAGCTCTTGGGTGAACTCCAAGACAAAGAAGATAAGGTCAAAGATAAAATTGACCAAAAGGAAGAAAAAGAAGCAAGGGAGAAGGAACTAGAGTTGGAGGAAGAAGTACCAACACCTAACCCTGTTCTTCCTGAAGAGACATTCTTAAAGGCACTAAAGGCATTGAGTGGAAAATCTTTGGAAGGTGTGCCACTATTTAGTGGACAAATGGATCCAAATTCAGTTGTGGATTGGATAGACAACATTGAGAACCATTTTGAGTGTGATGGTATCTTAGAGGCACAAAAATTTATGGTGGCCAAGTCTAGACTAAGAGGTTCAGCTCTTACTTGGTGGAAGTTTGTGCAAACCAAGAGAGAAAAGGATGGAAAAGGTCCTATAGTTACTTGGAAGGGCATGGTAAACAAAGTGAAGCATACCTAACTTCCTAATGACTATGAAGTTAAAATGCATAGGAGGAGACACAATCTAAGACAAAAATATCTAGATGTCCAAGCCTACACCGAGGAGTTTCAAAAGATATGTTTGAGATCAAAGGTAGTAGAAGATGAAAACATTAAGCTTGCAAGTTACTTGAATGGCCTCAAATGGTCTATTCAAGAAGAAATGAGTCTAGTGAACTTCAAAACCATTCACCAACACTATCAAATGGCGTTCAAGATAGAAGAGAAAAGAAAGAGAAAGAAAGACCAAACCTCTAAAGGTAAAGGTAAAGGCAAGGATAGTAGACGACAAAGAGGTGGATATGGTGGGATAAGTTCTAAAACAAGAACTCAAGGAGACATAAAATTTAGTGAGCAGGAAGAAGGAAGCTCAAGTAGAGGTGGTAGAGGAAGAAGCTCTAGCTCTAGAGGAAGAAGTGGTGGACAAGGAGGAAGAGGCAATTGTTTTGCCAATATGAAATGCTACCATTGCAATCAAATGGGACACCTTGCCTATAGGTGTCCAGAGAAAGGTGGTTCATCTCAAGGAGGTGACAAGAGAACTAACCTAGTTCAATATAAGTCTAATGTAGTAGAGAAGCATGCTAAAGTACCATTGAATTCAGAGGAAGGAGAGAACCTCATGATGAGGAGAACTTTGATCAAGGAGCCTGTGAAGGAAGAGCCAAGAAAAAGGAGGTATTTGTTTAGGATAAAGTGTAACATGATGGGGAAAGTATTTATAGTCATCATTGACTCAGGTTTTACTGACAACATTGTGTCAGAGGATGCAGCCAGCAAGCTAAAGTTGACAAGGATACCCCACACCAATTCTTACAAGGTCACTTGGCTCAATAAAGGCCAACATGTGTTAGTGAATGAACAAGCATGGGTGGAGTTATCCATTGGAAGGTACAAAGACAAAGTTTTATGTGATGTGTTTCCTATGGATGCATGACATTTTCTCCTAGGTAGACCATGGCAATTTGACTGCCAAGCCATACATGATGGAGGAAAGAATTATTATTCTTTCAAGAAGGACAATGTGACCTTCAAAATATAGTCATTATTTGAAGATGCTAAGGTGAAGATAGTAGGTCCAAATGTTCTTATGGTGGATGAAAATGAGTTCTTACAATCCATGGAAGAGAGTGAAGGAGTTGGCTATTCATTGGTGCTAAGACCAAGAGAGGAAGATGAAGACAAGGTGACTAGGAAGACAAAGTTACCAAAGGAGATTCAAAGCATGTTACAGACTTACCAAGGTATAGTGAGTGATAGAAAACCATCAGCTTTACTCCCTAAAAGAGCCATATGTCATAGGATAGACCTTATTCCAGGAGCTACCCTACCTAACAAAGCAGCTTACAAGATGACCATTCAACAAAATGAGGAAATTGCTAGGCAAATACAAGAACTCCTAAACCAAGGCCTAATTAGAAAGAGTATTAGTCCATGTCTCATACCCATTGTACTTGCACCTAAGAAAGGAGGAACTTGGAGGCTTTGTACTAATTAAAGCTCTATCAATAGGATAACCATAAGGTATAGGTTCCCTATCCCTAGGATTGAAGACCTAATGGATTGTCTAGGTGTAGCTAAGTACTATAGCAAGATAGACTTGAAGAGGGGCTATCACCAAATAAGAATACATGAAGGAGATGAGTGGAAAAAAGCCTTCAAGAACAATGAAGGTTTGTACGAATGGCTTGTCATGCCATTTGGATTATCCAATTCGCCCTCTGAATTCATGAAGCTCATGAATGAAGTTCTCAAAGAATACATAGGCAAGTTTGTGGTAGTATATCTAGATGATATAATGATTTTTAGTAAGACAAGGAGTGAGCACTAGAACATCTTGAGATATTTTTCAAGAAGCTACATGAGGAGAAGTTGATGATCAACTTGGATAAGCGTGAGTTCATCAAAATAGAGCTAGTGTACCTTGGATTTGTTCTATCACATGGAAATCTGAAAATTGATAAGAGAAAAGTGGAGGCTATCATCAATTGGCCTACTGGAAGGACAACAATAGAGGTAAGGAGTTTTCATGGCCTTGAACAATATTATAGGAAATTCATAAGGCATTTTAGTGCAATTTGTGCTTCTATGTTGGATACTATTAAGGGAGGCATGAAGACCAAGTTTGTATGGAATCAGAATGCTAACAAGAGCTTTGAGTTGTTGAAGGAAAAGATATCTACCCAACCTATTTTGGTCGTAGCAAGATTTGAGAAGCTTTTCACCATTGAGTGTGATGCTAGCAATGTGGCAATTGGGGCTGTTCTAAGCCAAGAGGGTAGACCGGTGGCTTTTCATTCAGAGAAGTTAAGTGAATCCAAGAAGAAGTACTATTCTTATGACCTTGAGATGTATGCATTGGTCCAAGCTCTAAGGAAGTGGAGGCACTACTTGCTTCCCAAGGAATTCATTGTGTATTCAGACAATCAAGCACTTAGTTTCCTGAATTCACAAGAAAAGTTGAGTCACAAGCACATGAAGTGGGTTGAGTACCTACAAGCTTATACCTTTAATATCAAGTACAAGAAGGGAGTACTCAATAAAGTGGTAGATGCATTGTCTAGAAAATCTCTCACTATCCAAGAGATTCAATTGAAGAGCATGGGGATATATCACTTCAAGGATCTATATGCTGATGATGACAATTTTGCAGACATTTATAAGGTATGTGCTAAATACAAGAATCATTTTCCATAGTAGGTATGATGAATATAGTTTTCAAAGTGATCTCTTATTTAAATGGAATCAATTATGTGTTCCTAGAGGCTCTATTAGAGAGATTTGATTCAAGAAAAGCATAATGGAGCTTTGAGTGGTCACTTTGGGATCACCAAGACTCAAGAACTTGTTCAAAGGTTTTATTATTGGCCAAGGATGAATCTTGATGTTAGGAGGTATGTGGAAAGTTGTGTGGTATGTCAAAAGGCCAAGGGCACTTCTTTAAATGTAGGCCTTTATAAACCACTACCTATTCCTACTAGGCCATGTGAGTGCTTGAGTATGGATTTTGTAGTTGGGTTACCCATGACAAGATAAGGTATGGATAGTATTTATGTGGTTGTGGATAGATTCAACAAGATGGCTCACTTGTGCCATATAATACCACTAATGATGCTAGTCAAATAGCCTGTCTATTCTCCAAAGAGATTGTAAGAATCCATGGGTTACCTATCAATATTGTGTCAAACAGAGACAGTAAATTCATGAGTCATTTTTGGAAGAATCTTTGGCAAAGGTTAGGAACTAACTTTTCCTTTGGATCAACCTACCATCCCCAAACTAATGGTCAGACCGAGGTTGTCAATAGAAGCCTTGAAAATTTGTTAAGGTGCTTGACCAAGGAGTATGGTCAACAATGGGATCAGTTGATTGGGCAAGCTATATATACCTACAATGACACTATAAATAGATCCACAAGGAAGAGTCCTTTTGAAATAGTCTATGGACTCCATCCTAGAGGAGTTTATGAGTTGAGAGATTTGAAGGATGGAGTGAAGGGAAGTGGATATGCTAATGACTTTTCTTATGCTATGCAGGAGATACATGATACAGTGAGGAAGACCTTGACAGAGAACACCATGAAACATAAAACCAAGGTGGATGAGCAGAGAAAAATAGTTTAGTTTAATGTGGGTGACTTGGTTATGGTGCATCTTAACAAATAAAGACTTCAAAATGGAGTCCCTCACAAGTTGTAGATGAGAAGGATAGGTCCCTATCCTATCTTAGCTAAGTATGGTGATAAAGCATTCAGAGTTGAGCTACCGGAAGACAGTGGACTATCCCTTGTCTTCAAAATTATAGAATTAGTCCATTACAAAGGACCACAACAAGAGATGGATCAAAGCCTTCATGAAGTGATCAGAGATGTGGAATATCTCCAATTACCCACTGCTATAGGAACAAGAGCTAACAGTATATTGGATACAAGAGTCTACAAACAGACTAGAACCAAAGCATACAAGGAACACTTGATAAAGAAGCAAGGTCAAATTGATGTTGATGTAGTATGGATAAAGGAATCTGAGTTCAAGAAGATGGGAATTGATCCAAGAATCATCAATCAAAGGGTGGATTGAACTTTTTGGTTTGGGGAGGATGGTGCAGGAGCACACCTAGGCTAACCTCCATGATGCTAGTTGTTTTGGCTTGTACTTGACTCTAGCCAAAGTCAAGGTTGTTGATTTGTTTGAAGACCTTAGAAGGTCATTGAAATGTGGGATAGGTGAGTTAGTCATTAGGACTAAGGTAACACTAATAGCCATTGTTAGTAGTTATTAATTTTTATTAGTGTTAGAAGTCTAAGGTGAGAATAGATTCTTAAATGTGTTCTAAGCACATAGTGATGTTGTAAAGATGCCATAAGATAATCAAATGAGGTGGTTCCTCTAAATATAAAGAGGATAGAGGTCCTAAGAAATAGGATCAAGGCATAGAGAAAGATGCCAAATGTTGTTAAGAAATTGTCATGACAACATTTGCAATTATTGCAAATGTTGCATGCAACTCGGTTATCTTTGGATCCCCTAAACTATAGGAAGTGGGAGATCAGCCAACATGCCATAGAAACATGGAAATGACATCTTAAGTTAAGGAAGGCTTGAATCTCAAGGCTAGTCCTGCAATTGTAATAGTTTGAGTTTGATAATAAAGCTCTACAACACTGTTTCTAGGAAGATCCCGAGCTTTTGTGGTGACAATCATGTGCAATGGATTGAGAGACTAAATCTAGTGTTTTTCCATTGTTCTTTAGACTATTCTAAGACTTTTTCATTTGATAATAAAGTTTTTTAGAGTAGATATATTGTGTCGGTTAAATTGTTTTTGATTTATTGTTCCTATTGGTCTTGTTCTGACCAGTCGGTGTATTCATGGCTCCCCCATGAAATCTAGCCATGGGAATCACCTAAGGATAGATGGAAATGTTAGGGGAGTCATTAGTGTACATATGTTTAGGATTAGGAGTCATGAAAGTTTGGAGAGCTATTTTTACTACCAGGCCCTAGGCAAGCAGACAAAGCAAGGTTAGAGGTCTAGGAATGAAATATTAAAGAATTTTTGCAGGATAGAGAGGTACTGTATGACATAGGTATAGTTTCAAGAAGGATTTAATCATAAAATAACATACTATAAGGATTGAGCTTATGCCAATCCATTAGACCAAGTTTTGAGAAAGATTTACACTAGGTTACAGTCAGTCCTAGAAATTAGGCCTAATAGCCATATTTGTCCTAGTTTATAGGAAGCCATTGTACGGAGGTTGTCAGACCCTAAAACCCACTAAATCTTTTAAAACTTTCAAATGGGTATCAAAATATGGTTTTAGATTTTTAGGTTCTTTGGAAATTTTTTGCTAGAATTGGCAAAAAGTCACTGGTAAAGGCTACAAGAATTAGGCCTATTTAAGGTCTCTAAATGGTGAATCCTTGAACCTGGTAAGGATATGGTTCAAGATCCTTCTGAAATGGATCAAATTGGAAAAGTTATGAATTTTTTCATAAGGATGGACACCCCTAAAATGAAGAATGAAGTTTGTGAGAAGGTAGCACTTAGAGATTTCTAAGTGAAGGTAAAGGATTGAACTAACTAAAAGGTGTTAGTCTTTCAAGGTGAAGCACAAAGGTTAAGAGATCTTAGAGAAGAGTTAGAATTGGACTTAGTTAATCATCTAAGCCAATCAAGACCTAGAGGAGACTAGGTTCCTAGAAAAGACAAGCTAGGTCCCTTGGTTGCAGTGCAAGCAAGCCTTGGGATACTCACATCACATGCGCACTTGAACATGGATAATTCTATGTATATTAAAGTCACATGTGAAAGCACAAGTCTATATGGCATGTACAGAAGGAGATATTACAGAATAAAAAGACAGAGTTGAAGTCGACCTGAATAGAGAAAGAAGAATGAATAAGAATGATAGTTAAGGGATTATTTTGTTTATTAAAATAATGACTTAACCATATAAGGGATGACATCCTAGATGTTAACCCTTAGGTAGCATGAATGAATTTTTGTATTTAGAAAGAGTTTATGCTTAGTAAAGAATATTGTAAGTTATTATTCTTAATAACTTGTATATATGTAAGAAGCATGTAATGCAAAGCAAAATAGATGTAATAAGATATTGTAATACTATGATGCAAATTTGTATATTGTAAAAGAAAAGAAAGAAAACTCTGTATATGAAAGAGAAGAGCCTAGAAAGATAAATCAAAATAGGAAAGCTATTCGACAGTAGTGAAAGGTTATATACTTTACCTTTGTATTTAGATATCATTATATTTTACATGTTTGGGTAGTGGGCTCATCTTGTAAACATCCTATTTTGTAATACCAACTCCCAGTAGGGTTGAGGCTTCTAACAAGGCCTAGAGTCCTTTAATCAAGATAGAGGCACTATATGCATGTAATAGACTCATGATAGGGTCAACATCCTTTACCAGATACTTTTGATTAGTGGATTAGTTGTGGGTATCATCCCCACTGGGGTTTTCCCTTGTGCAGGGTTTCCTTGAGAAAAAAAAATGGTGTTATGAGTTCATTTTCTTTATTGCTATGCTTGTTATTTAGTTTACTTTTTTTTGCAGGCTTCAAGTTAATTTGTTAGATCCATAATTGGGCAAAAGTAAAAGTTTTTAGAATACCAATTCAACCCCCCCCCCTCTCAGTATTCCCTATTTCTAACAATTGGTATCAAAGAAAATTAGAGACATAGGACAAAAATAAGTTCTATCTGTTCCACCCCTAACATCACTAAAGAAATTCAGGATTTGGAAGAAGAAATTGAAGTTGTGGAAGTGCAGGAAGTGAGAAAATCCACTAGATCCTCCACCACTCCACCAGCATAAAGAGTAAAGGAAATGACAAGCGGGCCAGGAAAGAGACAAAAGACTATATATACCCCAACATAAAGGAAAGTATCATAAGTAAAAGATGATGAAGAAACATGAAGCAGTAGAAAGAAATGGAAGCCTAAGATAGAAAAAGTGAATGCCTTAATTATCAATGAAGGTGATTTCACTAAAATGAACAAATTTTATGAGTTGTAAAATTTTTCTAAGAAATTGAACTTAGAAAATGTAGTTGTCAGGCACATGATACTGGCAGAGAAAAAGTTTGATAGCATTCAAGGAAAGGTTCTTGATTAAATTTTTGAGAAGTTAGTAAACAGGAAGAAAAGAGCAATTGAAGAAGATAAAAGTATAAGAGAAAATTATGTGAGCAAGCTATGTGAAATAAAAGATGAAGAGAACTTTAAGGAAATTATGAAAAATCTAAACACTCATCTAAGAATGAAAATAAGAACTATATTAATAATGGGAGGTAATTATGAGGAAATAAACAAAGAAACAAAAGAGACAATTGTAAAGGTTATGACCTCCAGCCCTAGTGAGCACACAAGTCTATCTGATCAAGTATTGGAAGCTAAACATAAAAAAATTCCTTCACCATCACTATTGTCATATATTAACATTGAAGATGAAACTATGAATGTAGAAGGAACAAACATTACCTTAGACAGTGAAGAAAACCCATTCAGTAATCTTGAAAACCTTGTTGACAATTTGGCTATTGAGCAGCATGATATGACAGTGAATGAGGAAGAAGGTGTATACACCTAAAAATGGCTTCATTAATTAATTAAATATTTATTATTTAATTAATAATTATTCCTCTATTTATTAAATAAATTATTCAATTTATTTAATAAATTCACTATAGTCTAATTCTATATCCTAAGTCTTCTAAATAGTCTATTAAAGTGATTTAATTAAATACACAATCACCTAAATATGACTAAGTCTTCTAATTCACTTCATCCACCTAGTCACCTGACACATCACCTTGGCTAAAATAAATAATTATTATTAATTATTTATTCATATTTATCCTCACCCACACATGTCCTATTCTTAAGGGCTATGTGGCCTCATAGGACTTGGTCTCATGACCACATGTCCTCTCAACAACCAAGTAAAGAGAAATTTCCTATTCCTAAGGGGCTTCTCAAGCCACCTCTAAGGGTCAAAGGTGACTCATGGGACACTTGTACAAAGAGTCCTCATGAGGAAAATGTCTCTCCCCCTTTCTCTCTTTGGTCTTTGTGAGACACTTGACATGTGTCTTTCCCTTCCACCTTCTTCTCCTCCATGTCAATGTGAGAGGAACATCATCCCTATTCTTCCTCTCACATTCCAACTGCATCCCCCTTTCTCTCAACTCCTTCAACTAAGTCAATCCTAGCCCTAGGATCTTCCACCTTTCATTCTCAACCATAGGATTGTGCCACCTAGGCCTAGATCTTCCAAAACTCTATAAAAGGAGCCTCATTTCTCATTTGAGAGCTAATAGGTATTTTTGATAACAAGCATCCAAGCATTCAAGCATTCAAGCATCCAAGCATTCAAGCAATCAAGCATTCCATAGCAATCACCATTTCATTT
This sequence comes from Chamaecyparis obtusa, assembly GCA_027943335.1. Taxonomy (NCBI): domain Eukaryota; kingdom Viridiplantae; phylum Streptophyta; class Pinopsida; order Cupressales; family Cupressaceae; genus Chamaecyparis; species Chamaecyparis obtusa. The sequence continues at coordinate 73,582 of BSBK01007407.1, read as the reverse complement.
GCATTTCATCCATTAGTTTGCATAAGCTATTGTGCACTCAATTTCATTCAATCTCCACACTTTGGTAGCATCTTGGCAGAAGGCTTCATTTTGGAAATCTGAAAGCTCAACATCTTCAAGAAATCAAAGCTAGGAGGACAATGGAGACAAGCTTCATGGTAGGTGAAGGTAATTAAATTAGTTTCATCATTTCATAGTTACTTTGCATTCTTCATTATGTTTGCATTAGATAGATTCATTGGCTTTAATAGTTAATTTATCATTTCTAGTTGTTAGACATCTAATTTGCATACAGAAGGAAAGGAAACAAGGAAGGAAGAAGAGGAAGAAATGATACAAGAAGAATCACAGGTTAATGCAGAAGCAGTAGAATAGGAAGTCCCACAGGAACAGGCAGTAATCAGTCCTAATCCCAACGAAGTAGCAGAGAAACCACAAATTGAATCTATTTTTGCTAGTCTTGGATAGGAAGTTGATGATGATGATCAAATAGAGCTGATCTCATCTTTGAATAAGATTATTAGCAAGAATAAAAAGGTAAAAAGCTTAGAAGGAGCATTGCTTGAAGTGACAGAGAAACTGCAGAGCATAATAACCAGTCAAATAAATGAGGCAGACCCATAGAGTAAAGCAAAAGAAGTTGTGAAAGCATTTGATACTGAATTCACAAATTTATCAGGCATGGCCACATTTAAAGCACAAGAAGCTTATGAAGCTAAGATATTCCAAGATATATGTTAGAATATCAGAAATGATATACACAATCTGGATATTTTCATTAAGGAACTAAGAAGGAGTTTGGAAAGAGGAAAAGCTTTGTACATTCAATGTACAAAATAAGAAAATCATATATCAGAGATAATAGAGAAGATTAAGATGAAAGAGTTAGAGATACAAACAAAAGTAAACATTTTGTCTAGCCCAAATGTGAAGATCTCAGACATTGAGAAAAATATAAGAAAACTCTATGATGATATATGAATTCTGAATGACAAAAAGGACAATAAATTGAGGAGATTCTCTCTATGAATAGAGCATGTATCAATTAAATTGAGTATTATTGAGAATCAGTTGGAGGAATGTCTTTCTTCTAAGATATCTTATGGAAAATTTCACTATGCAAACCTTCAGGCATGTGAAATTACATCTTATGGTCTATGTGCACTCCTAAGTGTTTCAGATGCTATAAAGAAATCATGGGATAAGGAGTTAGTAAGCATGAAGATAAATTTTGCAGACTGTGTTGCAAGCCTATTGGCTTTGCAATTTTGAGATCCTAAGGTAAACCATTTTTTGACAAGTTTTTGACACCCTTTTTTGTCATTGTTTTCAAAGGGGGAGTAGTAGAAAAAAATTGTATAGATAGTATAGTATGATGCATACTCCTAGGGGGAGTATAGATATTCAAAGATATAAGTATGTTGAAGATTTTTTTTAGATGGCCACAATTTTGAAATTTTGTGAGACTTAGCAAATTTTCTTATATGTTTCCACCAATGATAAAGGGGGAGATTATTGGCAATTTGGATGAGTAGGATATCAAGTTTTTGTCATTATGGCAACATATAATTACTGTGATGATCGCACTATAGTAGCAAGCAATTTCGTAAGAGTGCAAGTAAAAATTGTCTAAGTACAATAGTATTTTCTAGTCTAATCAGAGATAGTTTTGTTTAGCGATGTCCACAAAAGTAGGTTCAGTGCATGCGCACTTGAACATGGATAATTATACATATATTAAAGACACATGTGAAAGCACAAGTATGTACAACATGTACAGAAGGAGATATTGTAGAATAATAGAGACAGAGTTGAAGCCAACCTAAACAGAGCATGAAGACAAAATGAGAATGATAGTTAAGGGATTATTTTATTTATCAAAATAATGACTTAACCATATAAGGAATGACATCCTAGATGTTAACCCTTAGGCAGCATAAATTAGTTTTTGTATTTAGAAAGAGTTTATGCTTAGCAAAGCTGACTGTAAGTTATTATTCTTAATAGCTTGTATATATGTAAGAAGCATGTAATGAGAAGCAAAATAGATGAAATAATATATTATAATACTATGATACGAAGTTTTATATTGCAAAAGAAAAGAAAGCAAAGTCTGTATATGAAAGTGAAGAGCCTAGAAAGATAAATCAGAAAAGGAAAGCTATTTGGTAGTAGTGAAAGGTTATATACTTTACCTTTGTATTCAGATATCATTATATTTTACATGTTTGGGCAGTGGGTTCATCCTGTAAACATCCTATTTTTTAATACCAACTCCTAGCAGGGTTGAGGCTTCAAACAAGGCCTAGAGTCCTTTAATCAGGACAAAGACACTATATGCATGTAATAGACTCTTGACAGGGTCAACATCCTTAACTGGATACTTCTGATTAGTGGATCAGTTGTGGGTATCATCCCCACTGGAGTTTTCCCTTGTCTAGGGTTTCCTCGAGAACAAAACATGGTGATATGAGCTCATTTTCTTTATTGCTATGCTTGTTATTTAGTTTACTTTGTTTTGCAAGCTTCAAGTTAATTTGTTATATCCATAATTGGGAAAAATTAAAATTTTTTAGAATACTAATTCACCCCCCCTCTCAATATTCCCTATTTCTAACAGTTTGAAAGTAGGCAAAGCAGAAGAGGTCATGGTGGAAAATCTAGTGGATGATCTTATGGAGGCCGAAATGAAGATCATAAAAAGAAGGATGAGGCTAATAGTAGTCAAAATCAAAGAGGAAACAATTTCAATCATTCCCATGATGGAAATAATAGAGATCAGAGAGGAAGGGGAAGAGGACAAGGATCAGGAAGAGGAGGCTTCCATGGAACATGTTTTCACTATGGAGAATAAGGTCATAGGGCATATGAATGTCCACAATGCCAAGGAAGGATAGATAGGAGAATTGAAAGCCAGGCTAGAGTTGAACATATGTATGAAGATGTCAAATCATCACATTTTGATGATGCTAAAAGAGGATAATTGCTAATTAATAAAAGATTCTTGTTGAGTGGTGAGAATGAACCTGATAAAAGGGGGAGTTTTTTTCACACTAGGTGCAAGTGTGAAGACAAGTGTTGTGATGTGATTATCGATAGTGGAAGCAATGATAATTTGGTGTTAGAAGAGATGGTCACAAAGTGAAAGCTCAAGAGGTAGAAACATCCACATCCATACCGGATCGTCTGGGTGCAAGATGAGAACAAGGTCATGGTCAATGAACAATGCCTAGTAAAGTTCAAGATTGGAAGATACATTGATGAGGTACTATGCGATATCATATCTATGGATGCATGTCATATGTTTATGTGTAGGCCATGAAAGTTTGATAGGTGTGTTGTACATGATGGTTGTGTGAATACCTATTACCTGACAAAGGATGGAGTGTGACATAAGCTAAAGCCATTGAAGGTCATAGAAGAAAAGGTATGTAGTAATGAAAGAATAAGTTTTCTTGATGGAAGAAAATTTCTACAGGGTATGAGGCATAAGCATATGTGTTTTTCTTTAATTTCAAAAGCTAGTATGGAGGAAGTAGAACATGTACCTGCAGAAGTTGGAGATTTGTTGAATGATTTTCACAATTTTGTGTTTGATAATGTACCTGATGGATTACCAACATTAAGGAATATTAGTCATCATATGGACTTGATTCCATAAGCCAATTTTCCAAATAAAGAAGCACATTGAATGATACCAGTAGAAAGTGAAGAATTGAACAAGAAAGTACATGAGTTGTTGCAGGAGAGGTTGATTCGAGAGAGTCTGATTCCATGTGTTGTACCAATAGTATTAGCACCAAAGAAGAATGGGGAATGGAGGATGTCTACAGATTCTAGGCCTATTAAAAAGATCACAATCAAGTACATGTTTCCTTTGCCATAGATGGATGATATTATGGATTGTTTGAGTGGAGCTATATATTTCACAAAGATAGATCTGAAGAGTGGATATCATCAGATTCATATAAGAGAAGGAGATGAATGGAAGAATTCTTTCAAGAAAAAGGAAGGGTTGTACGAGTGTTTATTCATGCCTTTTGGGATAACCAATACACAAAGCACTTTCATGCAGCTCATGAATGAGGTTCTAAAAGAACTTTTGGGTAAGTTTTTCATTATTTACCTATATGATATTTTGATCTTTAGTAAGACATTGGAGGAGCATATGACGCATATTCGTGTGGTGTTTGAGAAGTTGAGGGAAGAGAAATTGTTGATTAATTTGAAGAAGTGCATTTTTGTGAAGAATGAGTTAGTGTATCCAAGATTTGTAGTTTTAGTGGAAGGTCTAAAAATGGACCAAGAGAAAGTGAAAGCTATCCTTGAATGGCCTACTCCAAGGAGTGCTACTGAGGTAAGATCTTTTAATAGTTTGGATAGCTTTTATAGAAATTTTATCAGGAGTTTTAGGAATATTTGTGGACCCTTGACTCAAAAAATGAGAGGAGATAGGAAAGAGCTTAAGTGGACAAGAGGGGAAGGTAAGAGTTTTAAACTGTTGAAACAAAAAGTTACAGAACAACCTGTTTTAGCACTTCTAGATTTTAATAAGGTATTTCAAATAGACTATGATGCTAGTGGTACTGCAATAGGAGATGTTTTGAGCCAAGAAGGTAAACCTTTTGCTTATTTTAGTGAGAAGTTAAATGATTCTAAGAGAAAATATTCTATTTATGATCATGAATTTTATGCTATAGTTTAGGCATTGAAAAAGTGGAGACACTATCTTCTTCCTAAGGAGTTTGTTTTGTATACTAATCATCAAGATTTGCAATATTTGAATAGTTAAGGAAAGTTGAATCAAATGCATTTGAAATGGGTTGAGTTTTTATAGAGTTACACATTTGTTTTAAAACAGGAGAGTGGAAAGTCTAACAAGGTTGCAGATGAATTTAGTGGAAGATAAATTTTGCTAACATAAATGAAAATTGAGGTGGTTGGGTTCAAATAACTCAAGAGTTTGTATCCAGAGGATTCTGATTTTGGTGAAGCTTGGAAAGCTTGTACATAACCTATTACTCTACACAAGATGAAGTTGTTGGATTTCATTACCCAAGATGGAATTCTATTCAGAGGGAGTTAGTTGTGCATTCCACAAAGTTCTATGAGGGAGAATCTCATCAAGGAGAAGAATAGAAAATGATTGGCTAGACATTTTGATTGTGATAAAACCCTTTCTCTAGTTAGTGAGAATTATTATTGGCAATATTTGCAGCAATATGTCAAGAAGTTTGTACAGAATTGTAGAGTATGTCAAATGGATAAAGGAGAAGAGAAGAATGCAAGGTTGTATCAACCATTACTTGTACCAGAGAATCCATGGGAGGATATCAACATGGACTTTGTTCTTGGTTTACCAAGGACTTAGTGGGGACATGATTCAATTTTTGTGGTGGTTGACATATTTTCAAAGATGGCACATTCATTCCCTGCAAGAAGACTAATGATGCAGTTCATGTGGTGGAATTGTTTTTCAAAGATGTGGTCAGACTAGATGGTCTTTCAAAGAGCATAGTTTCAGATCAAGATGCTAATTTTTTTTAATATTTCTGGTGTATATTGTGGAAGAATTTAAAGACAAATTTGAAGTTTAGTTCATCACATCATCCACATACTGATGGACAGACAAAGGTGGTGAATAGGATTTTTGGAAATTTGCTGAGATGTTTGGTTGGAGATAACCCAACATAATGGGATTTTATTTTACCATAGGTAGAATTTTCATATAATAATTCTTTCAAAAAGATCACTGGTAAATCACCATTCTAGATTGTATATGGAAATAGTCCCAGAAATGTTTTTGAGTTGAGGAAGATAGACAAAGGAGAGACAAGTAGTGTTGAAGTTGAGGATTTTGCATAATATTTGAAGATCAACATACATGAGGAGGTGAGAAAACACATTACCAAAATGAATACACAGTATAAGGCTAAGGTAGATGAGAAAAAGAGGCATAAGGAATTTCAGGTTGGGGAAGAAGTCATGGTTCATTTGTGAAAGGAGAAGTTTCTAGTAGGTACATATAACAAGTTGAAAATAAAGAAGTTTGGGAAATGTAAGGTACTGAAGAAGCATGATTAAGGAAATACCTATGTGGTAGAATTGCCTACTGAGATGAATATCTCACTAGTATTTAACATTTTAGATCTGACAGAATATCATGAAGGGTGTGTTGAAGATAGGGTCACAAAAGCATATTGGAGTATTCTAGCAACTACTTCAGCTACTAAGGATATTGAGGATATTCTGGATAGTCGTGCTGGCAAAAGCACAAGGAATGAGACATGAGGAATATCTAGTCAAATGGAAAGGATGACATGTAGAAGATTCATCATGGCTGACAAGGGAGGATGTTAACCATCTTGGTTTTCCTCTGCACACCTGAGACATTATAGGGTCACTTATCAAATTACCCTCGGTGTTTGATGCAAGAGTATCCTGGGTGTAAAGACAATCTTGCATCACCCAGAAATATTTCTAGTTTCTTTTCAATAAGGGCTATCTTGTGCAGAGCTACTATTTATGGAAACTTACTATTTTTTAGTAAGTTGTTCATATGAGCTTGGAATGTACCGATTTCATAGGTGGAGGTTCATCTTATTCATATCAGCCTACCAGTTGAGTTTCATTTCCATATCATCTATATCGATGAAGTTAATTAGGTTTTTGGGTACAAAATCTTTGAGATCAATTTTGAAGGCCTTATAGGCTCCGGATCATGATCGAACCCCGACTGACTGGAGCTTGCGCGAGTCAAGCACTATAGATCAGGTCCTTCCATTTCTGAAAAGTGGCTCTAATAGAAAAATGGAGCTATGGTTAAAAATTTATGGCCTCCAGAAGTTGGGCTACCTAAAAACATAATTTGTAATTATTTTGAGCCGAGCCTAATATAATTATTATGAAAAATAAAATAATTCTAGGGGTAGTCGGCCTTAAGGGTTAAATTTCTTGAACCTTTTCAAATAATGGAAAATTGCCTATATAAGGAAGGCCCGCACTTTTTTATAGGGTAGTTTTGGGTTGTGATTCGAAGCTTTGTCTTACAAAATATTGTAAGGAAAATTCCCATGTGGCTTTGCATATTGTAGTTCTAAAATTTGTAATTCCACACTTGTGGATAAAATAAGAAGGCCATTTTCTATTCTTGAAAATTATTGTTGTTTCTCTGTTTCTATTACATGTTTTTGGTATTAATGGGAGTAGCCTTCATCAAGTGGTCTCATTAGAGACATCTTGGGTGTCATGTTGGATACCTTTCCTATTAATCTCATCTCTCAAATAGTCCACATGGATAAGGTTTACACATGTTTCATAGGGTTGACATAGATGTCACGCGAGGATAATGGAAAATCACTCTGAAGGGTGACACCAGAAATGTTATCATGATGTTGATAAAAAAATGTGCCCCAAGATGGGAAATAGCTAATGCTATCAACAAAACCTTAAATCTTATTGACACAATGGAAATGTTCACATTCCAACACACCTATTAAAAAGGAAACAATGTTGTTGATAGGTTGTCATCTTTGGGTTGCTACACCAAAAACATTATTACTTGGAATGCCACCCAAGATCTTTCTGAGATGGCTCATGTGGAGATCGCAAAGGATATTTCCAAGCTTGGAAATAGTGACACTCTTAGTTAACTTATAATGATGATACGAAAGTTTTTGTACTTTTCTTGGAGCTCAAGAACTAGGTTATTTTCCCTGTTCTTTTTTTGGTTTTTCATTTTACTTTGTGATTTCTCTACCCATGATGATTTCTCAAACTGCAACATGGGAGGATACCTAAATAAAATCAATCCATATTCATGTGAGGAGTTTAGAAGTAACTCAATCTTATGGCCCATTATCTAGGAGGGCCATTTCAACCAACATGTGGAGGGTGTGAAGGGTTATAACCTTGATCTGTAAGAGAAATTTGTTGCTTCTTGAAATGATGATAAAGTTAGAATTGGAGACGTGGCTTTTTTGTTCACTATGGAAACTATAGATACAATTACAGGTCTGTTAGCCAAGGTAAAAGAGATGAATTGCAATTCCAATGGTCATTACAAGATAGATATGAAATCTTTCCTCAGCCCTAGTGAGACTGTCCCTAGTTTGTAGAATGGATTCAATAGGTTAGATTTACCCACTTAATGAAAATTTTTATTTTGGTTCTCATCAAGTTTCTTACGCTATAAGGGACATTGAAAAGGTTTCACTCTCATCTCTTTCCAATGTTGAACCATTTTTTAAGAAATGTTAAATTTAATTTCTTGTATTGGATTCTTTTCCTCCTTATCTTAGTCAACTTCTAATGTCAAGAAAAAGGATGGCCACCCTTCACCAAAATCTCATTCTATCCTTTTATAATTTTCACCTAGCCCATACTCCCCAAGTGGGCCTTGACCCATCTATTATAGTAAAATTAAACAACTATAAATTGTCCTATATCCATCAGTCAGCCAAAATTTCCCCACCCCCTAGGTCTACTAGAGTCAAAACTCTTAGGAAGGCCAAATGTAAAGTATTAGGTATTGAACAACCTAAGGAGAGAAAAATTATGGTTTTTGAGGACTCGACTGCCTCTTGGTCTATGAAGTCAACCTAGACTATTAAAAATTCAGCTAATAACTACCTTTCCTAGTCAATTAATCCTAACTCCCATGTTTTGGCTCCTTCTAACTATCCTACGGACCCTATTATTCCTAAAACAATTTCACCTCCTAATGTACTGGTTAAGAATATAAACCCTAATGAAAATTACAACCTAGATACCATTGGGTATAATTTTGATGAATTGTGTGTTTTCTACAATGGGTAAAATGTTGTTTCCAAATGGATAATTTTGCATCTTCAAATTGTTATGAAAAAGATTATCAGGTTGGATGCCATTGTTGATACTAAGAAGAAGGCAGTCGAATGGTCTTAGGGGAAGGTTGGTGAGAGTATGTAGGGAGTGACTAATGACCTCCTAGAATTTCAAAAACTTGAGATTCAAGGAGGAATAAATCAAGGAAATAAAGAGTCATATCACATCAGAGGAGGAGAAGAATCAAATAGTTAATGCATTGGCCAATATTAAGGCCAATCAATCTCATCTTAACAAGGAACTCTAGGACCTTATGGCCTATAGTAAATAGATGATGAGAAAACCACCCTCTCTCTAAATACCCTTTAGACTAATTTGGAAGAAAAGAAACCTAAACACAAGAAGCAAGAGGAAAGAATGTAGGCTACTCTCACAGTCGATGGAGCTCTAGCAGATGTTGTTGTGGTCCTTCTTCCTAAATGATTTTAGTTCCTAGAATTTAGATGAAGGATCTTAACAAAGATTGGAAAGGGGTTCCTGGGTATGTGCAGGATCATGGTATGTCAAACTAGGCCCTTAAGTGGCAATGAAAATTCAAAAAATCAGGTTTAGGCAAGTTGACATAAAAAATTGAACAAGTTATAAATATTATATAAAAAATATGTAAGAAGAGAATCTGTAGAAAATTGAATTTAGTTTATAAGATACTAGGCCTTTTTGAAAAACAATTATTCTATATGTTGAAAATTTCAAATTTTAATGTAGTAGTATGAAAATTTTAGGAAAAAAATAAGTAGGTGTATGTTGGACCACCTTAAATGGAATCAAATGATAATTGTTTTTTACAAGATTCTAGATATAAGTAGCAGACTCATGTCCGGATGTGACACATATTTTTTTGTAATTTATTTCCAAGTAAATAATTAATTATGATTTTTCTTCTACAAATTTTCAAGAATACAAAAATTCTCGTGTCTGACCACATTAACTTAGTCTAAACTTTATCAAATGGAAAACCTTTTTTATTTTTCTTATAGTAGGAAAATCATAGAATGTGAAACATGTTTTGGATTTCAAACATGTTATACAAGTTGAAAGTTATAGCTATTTTTCAATGAGTCTATCAATCAGGATTAGAAAGATAATAAGTAGGTGTATGTCTGATCACATTAAACAAAATCAAATGATAATATTTTTTTATAAGATTCTAGATAAAAGTAGTAGACTCATGTCTGGATGTGATGTATTTTTTTTGTATTTTTTTCCAAGTAAATAATTAATTATGATTTTTCTACTATAAATTTTCCTAAATATAAAAACTCTCACGTCTGACCACCTTAACTTAGTCTAAACTTCATCAAATTGAAAAAAATGTTTATTATTATTGTATTAGGTGAAACATAGAATGTGATGTATATTTCAGATTTCAAAAATGTTATATTGTTTGAAAGTTATAGTTATTTTTCAAAGAGTCTATCAATCAGAACTTCTTTTTCACATCGCCACTTTTTGGCATACCATGATCTTGCACATACCCTCCTGTGGCCCTTATGTAGTTTCAGTTGCTTGTTTAGTGTGCTAGTTTTTTATTTGTTGTTTTTGTCTTGTTAGTTTATTGTTTAGTTAGTTAGTTCGTTGTCTATGTTTACTTCTTGTGAATTCTTTTAGTGTTATCTTCTAATAATTGATGTTACTTTAATGTTGGGTTCGGGCCCCGTCCCACTTTAATTAATCAAAACTTTTAAACTCTATAATTATTTAAGATAAGCTTAATGTCAAAAGCCATATACATGGTTAAGTGTTAATCGAAATACTTTGAATTAATCTTCCTTTATTCTTTATAAATAATCTATTAAATATTAAATATTATTATAATTTAAACTATATGTGTGTGTGTGTGTGTGTGTGTGTGTGTGTCTGTGTCTGTCTATGTGTGTGTAAGTGCATCTATATTAAAGATTATTGTATTTTATATTTATATGTGTACATGTTACACGTGTATATAGATAAATATATTTTAATATATAAATATCATAATATATTTAATATTACAATATAATACTTTAATATATTAAGAATATAACATTTCATGACCATTGGTAACTTTGTCTTGGAGCTTTCCTTGGCCTTATGTAATCTAAAGTGTAATTACTTTAATAATATAATATAAATTATATTATATTTACATATTATTGATATCTTTATATTTTTGTTTAATAATTTAGATTATATATTTATATATAATACTATATAAATATATAAATAAGATAAAAATGTAATTTAATATAATATTAAACTTATAACATTTTTAAATAATGTTAGATATAATAATAATATATAACAATGAATATATAATATTATATGTAATATATAGTATAATATAATATAGATTAATGCAGATAATATGTTATAAATATAACATATTATTATATGCATTATTTAATTTTTTTATAGGTAAAAGATAGTTTCATGAATTTATATTAATAAAATTTTAAGTACAATGGAGGATTACATATATAGACCCATCTGATATAGAATCCTAAATAGGGTCATCTATATATGGAAACAATTACAACCAAAACACCAAAAAGTTCAAATACAAAATAAACCTAAACTACCCACAACTACATGATGAAAAGTAGAAATAGGTGGAAATCCATATACAACCCAGGTAGAGGATAAGACGAGTGTTTAAAAATAGAATATGACTAAAATTATGATAGTTTATCCACTACAAAATACAAAAATAGAGACCCAAAATGAGGCTAACCCCCAAAGTTTAAAGGCTCTACTATTTCCTTAGCCTCCTTACCTTTCATCCTTTCTAGTCAATTAGTTCTACGCGGACTTTCTAATTGGCTGACAAGAAATGTCACCTCTCTCTACAACGTCATCTCAAGAACATTTGAGTTAAATAAAGAAAGGGGAACTTGTAATTTTTTTGCTACACAACTAAAAGACAATGAACCACACAAAATATTTACAAGATGTGGGTGGTAGCAAGAGGCATCAACACATCATGAAGATGAGAAATCTCCTATAATTGTATGAAAGAATAAAAATTAGAATGATCTCATAAATTATTACAAACACAGGCTTGTCATTCAAATATTAAGCAAGACAAAGACACCCTATACATACCTCACTCTCAAAGAAATTGTATACCTACATTGTATCTCCCAATCTTCCTCTGGAGATGAAATCTTCCTTGACAAAAGTAGCGACAATGCAAAGAAGTAGACCCAAATCTTGAAAAAGGGAAAAGACATTAGATAGAAAAATATTGAACAAATAAGAAGGATAAATACTTCTTGGAGATCTCATCACTAATAATTTCTCTCCAATGATAGTTCTAATAAGGCCTAGATCACGCTAATTATTTCACACAAACTTATAGTGCTTGCATGCGTGCACACGCGCACACACACACACACACCCAAACACACATGCCTACACACACACACACACACACACACACACACATGTGTGTGTGTGTGTGATCATGCACCCATGTAAATTAACATGAATTAATATTAGTATTCATGAGTGCCATTAAAATACTCGATATTAACATTCTAATAATATCCAAATAATCAATTATAGGAAAATAAAGACCACCAACATCTTGAAACATTGAAGTAATCTAAAACTGCATTATGGGTCTGCAAAAATTTATAATGACAAAGTCAAAGACATACATTCTAATCACAAGATCAACCGATGTACAATTAATCCACACCACAAAGCATATCAAAAATCAATAAATTATAATAAATACACACATAAATCAAACCATACTTGACCATACAATAGGTGGGTGACCCCACAATAATGGGTTACACTTTTTTAGACATGCTGATTTTTGCTAAAATAACACATTTTTAATAAAATATGATTATTTAAGCCTTGAGAGGTTCCATTTGAAGGAATTAATTACAAATGGTTAGCTCAAAGCCTCTTAGATTAAAAAAACATTGATATAACATCTATACTCCTCATTCATACCTGAAATGGAGTCTCCTTCCCACGTATTAAAATGCTAACAAAAAATCACTTTGACTTTATCTTTTGGGAGATCAAATGAATCCATTTGAAAAACCTATCTATTTAGTAAGGTACTACTAATAAAAATATTTCCAATGGTTATAATGTTAATATATATTAAGTTCATTATGACTTTGTATTTTTAGTTTTACTAAGCATATATATTTTACCGTATGTATACCTCTATGTTTGATGCTTATAGAAAAATAGTAAATGAGAGAAAAAAAATTTAAAAATATCTATGCCCTAGGTATGTAAGTTCTCTTTCTATCCAAAAAAATAAAAATGAAATTGGACAAATACACGAGAAGTTATAAGCTATGTAGTCAAGGTATGTCAAAATTACAGTTTAGTCAACTTCAAATGTTAATAAAATATGAAATAATCATGATAATGTCATCAAATAAATTGCATGTCCTCCATATGGATGTTACAAAACTAATTTCAAAAGAATCACATTGATATCTATTTTAGAAAAAAAGTTATGCTCTATGAAAACAATGTAAGTCTTTGAAAATGATGTTTTCAACAACATACCAATTTTTGTGGGAGAAAGAAAAAACCATTCAAATAAATTCAAAAATAAAAATAAAAAATATATTTATAATGTAGACAAAAAATTCTAAAAGACTATAATTTACTTCATCTTCTGATTTCAAATGGTTTAACGACAATATGCATCTGAATCTGAAAGTTTTTTCAAAATGTAGAGTTCAGTGTCCGTTCAGGCAAAAAAGTGTAACCCACTATTGTGGGTTCACCTAGGTGGATTAGTACCTCTCACCTTGACAATCCCATCGGTTACACTAGGTCATCATCTTTCTTCCAATTGAATGATTAGAAATGTATAGGTTCAAATTGGCCTTGGTACTATCTTGTAATCACACATATACATCAAATATATAATCTCATAATCATCATGGGTATTGTTAACATAATCAAGGGTTAAAACACAATCATATATGTAGGAAAAATGAAAAAATTAATATAAGACATAATAACCATCACACAATCATCATGTAATTGTATTTATGGGTTATTACAATAAACATTAATCATGGAACCATAATCATCAAATAGCTTTCATACTCATAATCACAAAGAAGAAACATGAATAAGAGACCTATCGATGTTTATGTATCAATCAAGAGAAATCTTCAAACATCTAAATCAATTCCTAATCTCACCAAGGCTAGATAAATAGTTTATCAAAGTAATCAATGTCATGAACAATTCAAATCCATATGTAGAGAAAATAAACACATGGGAGGGTATTACAGAGGTTCATAACAGTTACTACAAACTTAAAATCTATTGCTACAAACTTAGAATATTAAGCTATAGGATCAAATCAAAGATTAAAACATAGTTTATTCCTGGAGGACAAAATATTAATTTTTGGAATGTAATCTAAAACTACATAAATAACTAGAATTAAATTGTAGGGTTTCAATTACCTCTCAACATTAACCATTAACAATTAAATAATATTAAAGACATACATTTACACCTATTTAGAGTACAATAATCTTGAATTTAACCCCATACAAAATCAAAGAGAAAATATACTCGCAATTCCAATATTTGAATTATTTTCAATCTGAAAATATAGTCCCTTACAATCATTTACAATACATTCATGTGGTTAAAAGAAATCATAAATATACATTCATTTATTCTTTCTTTATCTGAAATATTCCTTGTGTACTCTTTTTACTTCTTTCTCTATATGATGCCCTATTTTATTTCTACCTAGATGCTCTATTATTTTTTCCTCCCCCCACCCCCTCCAAAAAAAAAGGAAAATATCCCTACAAAATTTCAAAAACATCTCCATGAATCCCACCTAAATTGTTGTAACCACCCAAATACTCATTATTGAAGTCTATTTGAAGTTTTAGGCTTCAAATATCCTTCTTAGAGCTTGTGTTTAAACATTTTCGCAACCACTACTTATTTAAGAGATTATATGGACACATTTGCAACTCCAACAAAAGGGAAAATAAACCATAATTTTAAAATTTACTATTTTTCTAAAGGATGGAGAGAAAGTCAACACCAAAATAATTTTAAAATATATAGCATACGTAAGGTTCCTTTGCTCCAAACCAATCTTACATAGTAAAGAATATTAATTTTTATGACATTTTGGAGGAGACTTGACATGAATTGTCTAGCATCATCCATCACAACTATAAACTTTTCAATGTTCTGAGATGATTTTCAATTTTGATATCATGCAATAATAGTGTTGGCTCATTTTCCACATGCTACAAGATAATTCAAAGAACTCTAGGGGTTGAAAGTGACAAATTAGGCAAAGTTGGAAGACTTCTTGTTTGTCTCTTGCTAAACATGGAATGAATTTAGAGACTTCAAAGTTTTATAGGATTAAAAAAGTAAATTTAAGGAAAATTCCAAAGGAGATACACATCATTGAATTTTTTAAAGTTGTTTTTCCTAAAATGGAATTTAACTATCTAATTGAAAAAAATTACTTATTATTTAGTTTCCATGAAAGTTTCTAAATCCATGTACAACATGTAAGATGTTTTTTTGGTTGTTAAAATAAAGAAGGCATTAAAAAAGTGGAATTTAAATATAAGAATGGGGAATATAAGGTACATCTTTCAAATGATAGATAAGGTTAGAAGTTAAAATTGGAGGATTTATTATTTTTCCATTTGTGACTATATAAATTTTTGGGAACCATTTGTGGTTTGCATTCTTTCTTATGCTTATGTATTTGGTTCATGTCAATTAACATATTATTGAAGCAATGGAGTGTTTTTACAATTAAAGAGAGATTTTATTGATATAACTCAATTGAAGGATTAATACAAATTTTAGATCCCTTTGTGTGTGGATTTCTTGAAAAAATATTTTCTTGACATAATTTTTGAGTTATGGTTTGCATTTAATTTGTTATCCTATTTTGTCATTAATTTATTGCTATATGTTTATTTGAATGCATAAAAAATGAGTATATATTTACTATATGTTTTATCATGTTTCTCAACAATTATGATCTTAGAAAGTAAGGGTTTCTTGAGATATAACTTGTCTAAAGATGGATAATAATCTGCTAAGATAGGCTACAAAATACTCAATAATATGGATACAAATATTGATATTTAAAGTCAGTAATGTTGGAATAAATACTACCTTCGCAATTTTAGAGTATTTTATTAATCTACATACAAAAGAAATTTTTGATAGTAGATAAATTTTTGGAAACTTATATTTGATGGCCTCTCTCCATATGTGTCTTATGTTTGAGGAGTGAAGGAACCATAAAACATGTTTTCTTTTTAGAATTTAAATTCACTTATGTGTTGCAAGTGGTTGTATTTGAAGTTAGGATGTATGGGAGCTTTGCCCAAGAATATTCTCAACCTTTTCAATGATTTGGCGATCCTTAAAAAAAGTGTTTGTTCTAATGCCTATAGATTATTCATCCTTTGATCTTATTTTTTAAACCATTGGAAATAAATTAATTGGAAAATCTTTTGAAAACAATACTTGGCCATGCTAACATTCTTAAATAAATAAAAATGAACGGTCATGGAAGTGTTTAACTTTATGGTTCTTAATAACTTGATAAAGATTAAGAAATTTTTTCAATGAGATAATAACATGATTGGATGAGTGTGGTGCCTATGTCGACCCCCATTAATGGCATTGGCTTGTTGAAACATGATGATTAATACGTAAGTCGAAGTGGTTATCTCATCAATTTGTCTAGAATAAATTGAGTTTCAATGGTGTGTTGCACATATTTCAAGCGGCCTACAACGTTTTTTTTTATAAAAAAAATAATATTCCATGTTCCATCACCCATTTATGTCACATACAAGATATGTTATAAGGTATTGCATTCACATTCCAATTATAATGAGAAATAGATGTAATTATTATTTTTAATTTTATGCGATTTTTTTTTAATTATTATTTTCAATTAATTTTCTTTTATGATAACTTGTTTTATTTAAACAATTATTCGTAAACATCATTGAACTCAAAACTAAATTTAATGTCCCAGATCACACTTATTTTATAGAGATTTTATTGTTATAATTATATTTTTAAATCATTTCTATGAGAGAATTTGTTTATCTCTAATTCTAAAGGTAGTGAACAATAGATATAATTATTAGTTAAACTATTTTAGCAAATTAAGGGTGGTCCCATAATAGTGTGTCTCACGTTTTGGCCAACTTTGACACTGAGATCAACATTTTGAAAAAAAACTTCACTTTCGAACACCTATTGTTGCAAAACTATTAAGAATTTGAAGATGATATAAACTAGAGTCTTTTAGAATTTTCTTTCTAGTTTCTAAATATATATTTTTAATAAAAATTAAAATTGATTTGAATCCATTTTTATTTTTCCTTCGAAAAGTGGTTTGTGTGTAAAATCAACATTTTTAAGGAAAGACTATCACTTGGATTAGCATAAATTTTCTTTCAAAATTGGTAAGGATGTAATTCTTTCGAGGTTATATTTTTAACTTAAATATCTAATGGATGGAATTGGTCTCATTCATTTTGGTTCAATATTTCATACTTTATTAAGTTATAAAGTGAGAATAATTGTAATTTAGACATAGCTTCTTTTGAATCGCTCTAACTTGATCTGTATATATCAAAATTCATTTTTTCTTTTTTTTGATAGAAAGGTAACACAAATATACTTTTCTGACATATATTTCATAATTATTTTTTGTAAGTTACTATTTTTCCCAAAGAGTCAAAGAGATAGGTTGTTGAATGACCAAACAACCTACACTTAATTAAAGTTAATTTTGAAAGTACCAATGAACTCAATATGTATCAAAATTAGTCGTTAGAAAGATTAATCGAAGTAGCATCGTCTAGGATTTTTTATTTCAGAACATCATCTTGTTTGGTCTTTGTTTTAGTTCTTGAAAGAGATCTTTTTTTTTTCATCCTAATTTTTTTTTTCATCCTTGGGGTCTTCGTATGAAGACCCCTTGGAAAAATTCGATGAGAACAAGCCCTGCCAGACTTTTACCCAGCCTACTAAACCCAAAGTGGGTCAACTAATTATGGTAATTTTTTTCGGCATAGTATAAAATAATTTTTATTTTTTTCATTTTTTCACACATTTGCAATCAACTTAATTCACACATTTCACTATTGCTCTAATTTTTTTAAAGGAATTTTTTTGGAGGAGAATCGCTATTGGTGTTTTTAACAAAAGCATTTTTTTGGAGTAGAATTGCTATCAATGTTTTTATCAAAGACATTTTTTTTTGAAGAGGAGAATTACTATTGCCAAATTTTTAGAAGACATTTTGTTGGAGAGAAGAAATGGGGAACAAGAAGGGAATACAAAGTAAATCTACAAGAAAAAGGTCACCTAGTACCGAACAAACAAATCATGAAGCTGAATTGACATATTATTATAAAATCAAAGATGGTATGGACCTATCTACCTCTAATTTTATGTGCCAAATTTTATCTAGACCTATGCTCTATTTTTCTCTAATTTGATTCACTTTTGTGCATGTAGCTCGCAATTGACATGATCAAGGTGAAGGGGAAGCTCAAGTAGGAGGGTCAAGACAAGTTGAAGAAATGTACATTGAAGAAGGGTCAAGATCACTCCCTATGGAAGCTCAATAAATTTATGTTGGAGAAGGGTCAAGATCACATCCTCCAAATAGTATAGATGAACTTATAGATTTAGCTCAAACTGTAAAGAGAA